>OY821765.1:10226928-10721928 GCA_963682095.1 Potentilla sterilis | reverse complement strand
TCCATGTCTCTTGTTCCGTCTGCGAGCCTTTTCTTTCTCTTCTGTTGAGTCTCATATAAGAGAGAGGTGATAGTCACTAGCGAGGGGTCTTAGACTTGATCTGAATGCTTGTTTGCATATTCTTTCCCATTTTACATTTTTTTTATCATAATGGATTATTTGGGTTTAGATGTTAAAAAAAAACTTTATTACATCCTAATTGCAAAGTATCAAAATGTTGAGCCAAAGAAACAGCTCCACGTAATTGGGTTGACCTTGCCAATAGAGAAGGAATGTCAAATCTTTGCCAAGGTATCTGCTACGAAGTTTGAGAAAATTCAATGCTAGTAATTTGGGTAGCCAAAACCTAGTTCGAGAATTTAGACACTAGTAATGATTTTGTTGTTGATACAATAAAGATTTTACAACCCGTGTGGCCGTGTTCTAAGAATTTCGTAGACAAAATTTGTAAATTTTTAACTACATTTTACATTTTATTTAATAATTGTTACAACGTTCAAAATTGTAATTTACGAATAAAAATGTGAACGGTTTTAAGTTTGACAGATTAATACGTTCATTAATTAATCTAGTTGAATATTTTAACAACCACCATTTTGACTAAATATTTAAAAGAATTATCTACACATATAAATTTAAAATAAATAAAATAAAAGATTTTTAATATAAGAGTGATGTATATATGTATATTATTATTATTATTATTATTATTATTATTGAGTTGACAGATACAACGAGAAAAATCGGAAGTGAGAACCCGTAGCAGCAGCAGCTCACCTTGAGTGAGTGACTATAGGAGGGAGCCAGGAGACACATGATTACAGTACACTACTGCACAAAGGGACCCGGTCTCCCTCAAGTCCTCCTCCGACCGCCATTCCGGTGCATAATGGAAACGTGTCAAGCATCCATTGGCCATAACAACGGGAAAGTTCCTGAAAGACGCCGCGCTCTGGTACCTGATTGGTCTGTGTTTGGAGTTCCGTGCGCGTTTCGTGCGCGTGCTACTGCATTCCCACCTCTTTAATAATTTTATATTTTATTTAAAAAACTAAAAAGGGAATCTAATTGCCCACTTGCTTAGCTTCTCTTGCTAAACGACAAGTCCCCATGACATCATCATGGAATTATAATATTGGAAGACAGTATCAAAAGGCGGCACACGACTTGGTGACGTGGCTCCTGTATCATTGGTGGGGCCCTCTTGATGACATCCCAATCAACAAAGCAATCTGGGCCTTTCCTCTCCCCTCCCTTTCTGGAGTGCCCTATGCTTTCTTTCTTTATTTATTTATTTTTCTTATTTATTTATTTGATATGCCTCTACATCATCATTGACCACATATTGATTATCATTTTCTCCCATCCTCCAATCACACTTCTTCCCCGAGAACAACAACATGAAACCCTATTTTACTCCAAGAACACACAAGTTTTCTAAAACAACCAATTTTAATTAAAATTAAATACATAAATAATTTACGAGTTCTTGTTTGTTCAATAAGTGCGTGGAATCTGCTTTCACAAATACGAGATTCATAATTTAAATTTCAGTTAGAATCTTTTGAGCGTCGATCATCATTATGATATATTTACCAAACTCTTTAAACCCTAGCTCTCTAAGTGCCGCTCCCTGTGCGCCGCCCTTGTGCGCTGCTCTCTATTTCTCTCTCTTAATTGACAGAGCCTACACGCTGCTCCTTGTGCGCCGCCTATCAGCCTCCATCTAACACTCTTATTCGTCGCTTTTTGTCTCGATCTCTTATCTCCATTTGTAAGCAGTTCAGCAACGGATTCCTTCTTCTTCTCCATCATGTCGCTTGACGATGTCACTGTAAGTTTTGCAACCTCCCTTGCGCTAGCCAGCGATTCCGTTCTTAGCATCTCTAATCGTCCGAAGCAGCCGCGGCATGGGGCCTCCAATCGAGGTAGTCAACAGTCGTATCTCCTAGCGAAGCCGTTCACTCTGAGGTGTTCTGTCCCGAAATTGCAACACGCATTCTCCCCGACTTAGATTCTTCATGGAAAATTTCGAGTGCAGGAGCGTTTGGATCGTTTGTTTGTGATTGGCTTTGATCTCAAGCGGGACCACATTCGAGTTTTCTGGGTAGGACCATGGTACCATGATCGGGCTCCTGTAATTATTCAGGAGTATGATGGACTTACTCCAACTCAAGCCATTCCGATGGAGTCTCTTTTTATGGGTGCGAATTGCTAATATCCCTCAAGTCAAAGAACAACTTGATATCATTGAAGATATAGCTGTAGTTGTTGGTTCTTTCATCAAGCATGATGACCGAGAATGGAGAGCAACGAAAACAGTGCGTGTTAGAGTTGAGCATGCTTTGGTGAAGCCTCTCATCCAAAAGAAAACAATCAAATTTGCTGCGGGGATAGAGGTTGATGTCTCCTATCTCTATGAAAATTTGAGAGGTTTGTGTAAAAAATGCAACTTGATTTTTCATATGTCTGGTGCGTGTGACTATGTTAGTCGTCTTGCTGGGAAGCCATCTGAAGTGCAGTAGGAAAATCTTCCTTCTGGTGTTACGCCATTTGGAAATGGTATGTTCTCAAATGGCACATTTTGTTTCAAAGGAGGTAATTCTTCCTCTGCACCATCTATCTTCAAACCGGTTTTTCATACTGTCATATCGAAGTTTCGTAAGCCAGTGGTTATTAGAAAAGAGCTATTTACTGGTTCGGATGGTGGTCGAGCCCTAATTCCTATTGAGACCAATATTGTAAATTTTATTGATGTTGCTATTTTATCTGTTGAGGAAAATTCTGACTCACAGCTCAATATGCCTAGTTTGGAGTTGATTGATTCAGCTGTTATAGTATTTGATATTGCTGAAAATAATGGCGGTAGTACAATTGTTTCTGTGCCTGTTGTTACTGATGTTGCTGATAACAATGCTGGTAGTGAGATTGAAAATGAAGCGTCTCTGCCGGCTGATATCGACAATGTTGATACTACTGTTATGCCTGCAGCACCAGACTTGTTGGTGGTTAACAAACCAACTGATATGGTAACTACTGCACAAAATCTTGGGCGCACTACTAAGCAAAAATTGAGCTGCTCACCAACCAAACCAATCACGTATTTTGGGTATCATACAAATCAGCAGCAGGTTCACAAACGAAGCAAAGATCTTGCTTCGCAACTCTCTGGCAAATCCCTAGAGCTGGTTCAAACTCAGATTGGTTTGAGACTGAACAACACTGCAGCCTTTGGTGTAGTGGCACAGAAGAAGATAGGTCGCCCACTCGGCTCAAATAACAAAAATCCTATAAAAAAGAAAGCTACAACTGCTGCTGCCGCTACAAAAGTTTCTGGGGCTGGAGTGCTGTCTTACCTCTTTTCTGGTCACCCTCATTGCCCTACTGGTAAGGGCAAAGAGCAAATTTAATTTTCTTTATTTTGCCTATTACAATGTTTTATCATACATTAGTAGTATGCTTGTTTTAATAAGTGAGCGTGATTTTATTCAATGATTAGACCTAATCTATGTATCGCTGTGGTTTGTCACACAAAATTTTTATCTACCCCTGGTCGGTAGAAGGAGGATATGTAATGGTCTTCTTTGGCTTAAGTTTTATTATAATCAACTTGATTTCCTAAAAAAAAATCATTATGATATATTTAAACTAATATTAGTATTTAGAAATTTAGATGGATATCACTCAATAACCACCAAATTATGAAATTTTGAAAGTTAATTTAGAAAATAAAGACGATGATTTATAAAAGTTACTTAAACTAAGATTTTGAAATTATCAATTTAAATATTATCAAAGGAAACAAGTGAAATATGCTACTAAACTACTTCTAGTTTGTGGTTGGAAACTCACCATTACACCTCCGCCTTACATTATTGATACATTATTGATATGAGTACCATTCTCATTGGTTGACTACTTATTTATACTATTTAGCAGACTTTTTATCTATAACTTTTTATGTGACACTTAAAAAAATTTCTCATTTATTTTATACAAGATTTATTTCTTTCACGGAAAATCTGAAATTGTATAGTTTATTCAATCATGGCCCTCAAGCCCTACCTAAGTTGGATGTAACCTGTCATTTTCTGTTTCCAACTAACATTTTAGATTAATCGGAAATGACGAAACAATTAGGACTATATAATTGTAGGACATCATCATATTAAGAAATGGACATCTCATTTATAGTGCTCATATATGACAAGTTTCCATATCAAATTTTCCCGCACGGTTCTTAAATCACTTTTTGGTTTGGCCGTATAGGACAACCTTGTGGTAGAATTGCCGTTCGAGTTGTTACATTATTTATCTTAATCATGAAAAAGAAAAAAAATGAATTAGTCTTATAACTTTATAAACGAAAATTTTGATATAGTTTAACATGATCGGACCTAAGATTTTGAGACTCAAACAAGTTTATTATGTCCGTATATTTATGTAAATATTCAAAGAATTTATTCCTATGAATTCACGGCTTCTGTCCAGTACCATTTGGTCTAGTGGTATAAATCTCTCATAATAAGTTAGAGGTCGTGAGTTTGACTCATAACAGACTCATTGTAGCATTTTTATATTTGATAAAAAAAAAAAAAAAACTCATCACTTCTAATTACACATGTCCGAGTGGTTGGAATCAAATTTAGTACGGTTGATGATACAAGTTAGTTTTTGAGTTTATTTGTGGAGTGTGGTGCTCTTCCTAACCGGCTTGTGATTAGGTTTAATGAGGCCATTTTGTGCTGCTTGATGTAGTCTTTATTCGAAGGAATGTATATTCATATTTTTTCTTTGAAGGAATGAATTTATATTCATATATATATTTTTGAAGGAATGCATTTATATTCATATCTGATAAAAAAAAAAAAAAACTGTACATGCATTAAATTTATTTGTTAGGGGTTTGTGATTATTCGTAAAAATATATGGTTTGGGTAGAAAATTATTTGTATAAGCAGTAATGTATATGCTTTAAACAAAACCATAGTTGAGCTGGGAAAGAAATTGCTTGTAGAGAAATGCAAGTGATAATTGGATAATCTGAATCTAGAAACTTTGCCAGTTGCTTTAGTTGCACTTGATTAATAAGTGAACAAACTCACATCGCCAAAGGAGCTACTTGGGGTTCTTTCAACCCGAACAAGGCCCGTGTAACGTTGCTATATTTTCCTCTATAGGTTCTCTGGATGCATTTGTCACTTCTGTTACTAGAGAACTACTTGTTTTCCCGGAAGACTGAGGGTCGGCTTTGCGACGATTATGAAGCCTCGTTCGATCGATCTGCATCCAACATAAGTAGAGATGAACCTTCCGAAGTTGCTATATTCGTAGCATCATCTACCTTGTAAAACAGCCGATTGGGTTTGTATCTACTATTCTCTTTCTCTATGCCAGATGGAACTTGCTTTTTATATCGGAAATGAATGTTTCGACGATAAAAGAAAACACACTTTGTTATATCAGATTTCCTAGTTGGGAATTAGTCGGTAGTAATTGTGCATATGGTTGGACTACGGTAAGGGCTAATCTTTGAAGGTAACCAACATCATAATAAGATATGAGAATATTAGAGAGAAATAAAAACTGCTCATAGGTATAAAAAAATATCCAATAGAGAGAAAAATGAGAAGGAAAAAGAGGAAGAAATGAGGAAAAAAAGAAAAAGGACGAGTCAGCTGTATCACCGGCATCAAGTGGCCGCCGCCTGCCGGTGATGGGATCCCCATAGATGTTGGGTTTGTTTCACTTTGTAGGGATGTAGTTCACTTTTTCTTTAGCTATGAGCAAAAGAGATACTTCAAAACGTAAATTTAAGAGGTTACATGAACTGATGCAGATGTCTTACCATGGACCTCCACAGTGACACATGAACAAGAGGATGATCAAAATCTAAGTCTTTGTTTGCAGTTGAAAATAAAGCGTACAAAAGGCTAATTGTACACTTCTTCAAAACTCTACTAGATACAAATCTCCACAAGAATTGATCACCTTGAACAATTCATATTACTCTTCCTGAAATCAATAGCAAGCAATCAAATTGAAATGTCTATATGTAGGACAGACATATGTTAGCTTCGAGCCTTCAGTGTTTCGCCGGTAAACTCTGCTTGGTACTTGTTTTGATGGGACTTTCATCCCCATTTGACCAAGGAAAGGAGGGGAAAAAGGAAAAAAATAAAAAAAAAAAACAAAAAAGAAAAAAAAACTGAAACACAGCATAAGCAAACTTACATACAAAGTGGTTTTGAAATATGGACAATCTCTGCTCAAATAGAAAAGGCTATTCAATCTAATACACGAGAAGCTATATATACAAAAAAGGAGAAGAAAATTGACGTTCCAACTAAGCTTATAAAACTGGAGAGATATTCAAGCAGATAGAAAATCATACTCAATTGATGCCGGTCAGTCAAACATGTCCTCACTCGCTTGCATCCAAGTAACAATGCTATTGACATGAGGCAGGTATGTGACCGAAGGATTAACCTTCCCAATCTCCGTCATCTGTTGTTGTTGGAAGTCATAAGCATACAAGGAGCTGTCTTTCATTCTATGGAAAATAATATCTCCCTTGATTCTTAAACTGCAAAGGGGAACCATGTGTGTTTTGATATCCATTGTGATACTGTGTTGCTTTGTCCACCCTTCCCCATTTAAACACTTCAATATCCAAATGTCAATGTGGTTCCTGTCTTCCTGAGTGACAAAACCCAAAGACCCATAAATTTCAATAATCCTATCACGAGTTCTGCAACGTTTAGGGAGCAGTATTTGGTGAAACTTCTCCTTATCAACTTCCATGGACATAATGTAATCTCTCCATTCAAAAGGAATCCAGTGCAAAGCTCCGATTGCTGAAACAGGTGCATGTCCAAACCCACGACGAAAGTGCCCAAATGAAGGACCATTCACCCCTCGCCATGCTTTCTTATAGAGGCTAAATATCTCACAGTGAGCATAGCTCAACTCATCCAAAAACAAGTGGACTATATTATACTCACCAGTTACATCACTCATTGCAAAACCATATGAATCTTCAGATCGATTATTCAAGGTACCCACAGGAAGTGCAATCACCTTCTTAGTCACAGGATTCAGGACTATAACTCCTCCCCTCTTCAATTTGTTGTCAAGCAATATTAGACCATTGCAGGTGGCTCTGATATTATCGCCCCAGCAGCTTAAACTGTATTCTCCGATGTCACAGTACTTATCATTGTTAAATCCCATAAACTGAATAGATTTGTTTGGAGAATTTAAGACTGGACCAAAAATAGAGATACATTTTGGGTCAAAAAGTTTTGATTCAACTGGAACTGTTTTTTGCGTCTCCTGTAGGGCAGATGTCATAGGATAAGGGTATGACCTTTCTTTCTCTCCCACTTTTAGCTTCTTAGATACAGGGTGCAAAGTTTCCTTTACGTTTGGTGTTAAAAAAATCAAAACAGATTCAGAACGTTGGAGATGAGCATTGATGAATTTGGGGTTTCTAACTACATTATACCATGGTTTGCAAACGAACCTCGACCTTTGAAGAGAATCAGCAGGAAGTCGTGCAAGGATGTTTGAGATACAATCCTTGGGGATATATGACACTTGTGCTTGCTTTTTCTCTTCCTCTGTTTTCTTCTTCAGTAACCTCTCCTCCACACATTTCAATAGGCCTGAACTCTTACTTCTTGTCACCATCATCAATATTATCTATTAATACCTATGCATAAAATGACCACATTACAGAATTTTCTTCTTTTAAATGAATGAAAACTTAAGAAATAGAAACAGAAAAGGGGAAGAGGAAACATAATGTTCTTTGAAATGTAGGATCAAAGGAGAAAATTAAGGTTCATAAAAAGGGAAAACAGAAGAATAGGGATGAGAAATAGATAGAGTGGGAAGACAGAAAAGACAATTAGAGAGGAGAGCCAAGATTCAAGGACTTTTAATCAATCTGCAATCTTCAAGTCTTCATGTCTGTCTAACAGGAGACGCAAGATCTCATAACAATACAGTAAACTGAAATACCAATACAAGATTCCAAACAAACTCTTAATAAAATACTCTCCTTAATTGATTATATTCTGCATCAAGGAAACTATCAAATGAAACATGTAATTTCTATTTTCTAATATTGTCACACAAATAGAACATGACATAGAAGTGAAAACTGAAAACCACTGTACCATGTTTTTCTACATGCCATTAGTAGGTGTGTGTTTCATATGCTTCCAATCCTCTCTCAGCCACCGTGTCAGTGAACAGGTGAGGAGAAAGGCAGCAAGCAGGAACCCCCATACATCAAATCACGAAATCTAGGAGTCTATTGCATTATGCGGCAAAACGGAACTCACCACAATCCATTACAGGAAGACACAGTTGATCACCTCATTTCAGAATCAAGTTTTAAGGACTAAAAGGCTAAGTCTTTTGGGGCTACGCTAGTGATTCTTAAACCAATTTGATGAGAAGAAACGATTGTAACAGAATCCTTTACTCTGAATGTATTCACAACTAAAAGTGACTTCCCAAATTGAGTTGGAGTAATTTTGGGAGACCATCAGGTCATGGTTATGTGACTTATGTCCCAGTCTCAAAGTAGTTTATTTCATGGCATAATTCTTCCTCAGAGAACTACCCTAGTCGCTAAGCGTTTCCTGGACTTTTCAAGAATGTAGGCTCGAGTTTCAAGCCAAGGTCCTGGAAGAAGATAATCGTGGTGTGCCATTATGATCAATAATAAGAACAAACCCATAAAAAAAAAAAACATCTAGAGTAGCTGGTGAGTAAAGAATACGAAACAAGGGCCTTTGAATACTAATCCCATAGAAATATTCTATACATTGATCCTTTCTCAACACTCAATTTCATCATAACAATGTTCCCCCATGGCAAGGAAAACAAAACAAAGAAAAGATACGATCACAATCAGAAACCAAACAAAAACATGTCGAAAAAGTAGAAACATGTCCACAATTCACAAAACCCTCAAGATGATCAGATGTGAAGAAAGTGGTGTACCTGAACGAAGAGAACTGGTGATCGGAGGTTTTGTGAGGGTCAAGAGTCGCCTACGAGCAAGGCTCCCCCGGTAGACCTCTCATCCGAATATCCGATATCTCTCTCTCTCCCAGTTACACCCAAACTGATCTGCTTCAGAGTCCTTTCGGGGTCGTCGTCCCCTCCCTTTTTATTGTACCAAGTCTCCCTTCAACACGTGCACTTTCTTATTATTGTTTTTTTGCTTTGTTTTTTTGGCACTGCTTTTTTCTCCACTGTGGAAAGCTTCCTACTTTACTTCACTAGTTTACTCGACTTCTTGTTCTTCTTGATTAAGGCAAGTATGAAATTATCTTCTTTCCGGTGGATGGTGGATTGTCATCAAGTCTTGATTGATAAACGCATACAAACATAAACCAATTGCCGAACTAAATCTAGTGACACTATATTTCTTCATGTCACTAGTAGGTTGCGTCTATTTAATGAACACAATAGTTTGTCACTTCATTAAGCCAAAGAACAATTTGAGTGGACACAAGCACTATTAGTATTTTAAAACATAAATAAATAAAAGCATCAAACGGTTCCGACTTCCAAGAAATAATCCCTAGCCTAACGTTCCTAATATTCCTAAGTTTTGAAAAAAGTCTCATTTCTCACGTTGGTAGTTGAAGTATTTGGTAGACTTATCCAAAAAAAAAAATTGAAGTATTTGGTTAGGAATAGGTCATGAATATTCGTAAGAGTAAATCAAAGACATTGACAAAGAAGTTCTTTCAGAATTGGTTTATGCAGTTTGATGCCGGTGCTGTCAGTTAAACAGCTACCGGAAGGTAACAAGTTGCAAGTGTAATGGAAGCAGGAAATTTATCTTTAACCATTGTGCTCTTGTTAGTTTTTACTGTTTACACTCATAATGATGTCTTCAAATTAACCAAGTGATTTCAAGTTTTAAACAACATGAGAATCTGGTGAAGGGGATGTTCTATTTGCATCTCCAAAAGTGTTGTGTATATCTCCATGAAATGACAGATGAAGACAAATAGATAAATAAATAAATAAATTTGCTCTTTCTACCTCTCGTATGACCATCTATTCTATTATTTCTTTTTATTTTCTTTTCCTTCTTCTTTTCACTATTAAAGTAGATTCTTCTTTCAATCTCTCATGGTTGGATGTGAGATCATACTGTGGAGAAATCTTCAAATTAATTTTATTTCCCATTAGAGTCACATAGAAGCATCAAGTTGTCGTCATTTTCTTTAACAGTAAATCTTAAAATAGTGTTGTAAGTCCTAAAATAACTCCATGAAAGAAAGTGAAGATGTACGAATGCAGAGTCAAATCGTGGAAGATTATACAAATTAATTCATCCCAGACCGGGTAATTATTAACTCAAACTTATTGTTATATGTTTAGGTTTTTTTTGTCTTCTCTAGTACTGCATGCTCAGCAGCAATGGGGGTTGGGGACCGAAAATCTCAACCAATTGGGAAGCTTTTGAGTTCATATGTACAGTCTTTAGAAGCCTTTCATCTTGTGTTCTTTTTTATTGGTTTGTCTATTGGTGCCATAGTCGAATTCGGTAAAATTCGGTCGACTCTTCTTGAGGCTCAGACAATATACAATTACCTCATGAACTCCGATGAGACCTTTGTAGCTTCCTATGATTCGTGTTGTTGGTACAGAATTTCCAATAGAGAGTCTAACTTAACCAAGAAGACTATGAGTATGTTTGGTGCAGTTGAGATTTACAGAAAAACTGGTTTATGTTTTTTTTAAAATAAGCTGCTGAAAAGCAAATTAGCTGAGTGTTTAGTAAACTGGCTTTTTTAAAGTGCTGTTAGTAGAAAAAACATTGGCATTAAACTTCACTCAACTTAAATGGAAGCTCGTTTCTCTGAGCAAGAACCCTAATCCCTCTAGAGATTGACAAACTATAGAGTACTTGGTCAAACGATGCCATCAGAAGGGATAGGTAATAGTATTATTTTCATTTGTTCCAGTGATACTAATCTGAAACTCAAATCCCTTGCGCAGTTTCCCAGCATCATTTGCCAAACTAATCAAAAGCAAACCTTTACAAATGCAATAACAAAGGAGCAAAGCAAAGCATAGCTTCAAACTAAAACCAAAGGAGCATGGAAATGGATCTTCTGTTGGTGTTACAAAGGAGCATGGAAATGGGTTGAGGAGGATAGTCCCAGAGCATCTTTTTGTAATTCATCAAGGTCAAATAATGCTCGTATAGGAGCTGGCATCTCAGGTGTTCGGGGATCAGTCTCACTAGCAGAGGAACCTGCAGGTGAGTCATCTGTAAACGGAACTTGGTTAGGAAATGCCTCTGCAATGGTTTTATGAGCCTCGAGCAGTGCCCTCGTTGCATGGTCATATCTTTCAGCTAACGCACGGTATGCTCGATAGAACTCTTCAACCAATTTCATTAGTTCTGGCCGCTTCTTGTAATACATTTCTGCCCTCCTAGCAAAGGAAATCGCATCTTCTTCAATAAGTTTGATCATGTGTTTGACTTTGGCATCCATATCTGTACGATAAGTGAAAACAAAAGCTAATTATAACATCTTTAACATATAAGATGAGAGAACAATATTGGTGATATGCATAATACACAGAATATCAACTATAAAAGCTAGCACTAGAACTATGCAGAAGATGAAACTATGACATACGAACAATGACAAACAATTAGGATCACCATATTTTACAAGCCTGTATGTACATCGTGCCGTCAGAAACAGAAAGAAAATCCTTGAGTATGTATTGAGCTCTTCCCTATATACTTCCGTAAACAAGTGCAAGATCCTGCTTCTTATTCATTGGATTAGCCAAGATGCATAGTGAATGATGAAAAAGGAAAGAATGCATCTCTGATCCAATATTTTCTTCATGTAAGGAAGAAACAGAAACATGCCTAATATGTAATGTAGTATACAATTAATTGTAACTCAACATATGCTGAAAAACATGCGACATATCTCAGCCAGTAAAGCATGCCGATCACAATTTCAAACCAGTCCACAATTAAACATGTACCTGTAAGATTTTCCTTGAGCCATCTCGAGTTCTTTGGGCTTATGTGGCTGTCACACCACCAAGAATACATGCGTCTAGAATCTGCTTGGGACACAGTCGTCATAGCTTCGGCCAATATCAGCACCACTGTCGATACCGGTGTTGCAGTAACCCAAAACCAAAGGAGCATGCTCCAAACCGAAACCTAAAAGCTTCTGGAACACCAACAGAAGATCCATTCATCCCCAGACAATAAAATGCACATACCCATCATCATTTTGCATCATAACAGAAATCGCAGACATAGAAACATGAATTGAACAAAAAAGTACAATAATTTCTCATTCTCGGAGTTCAAAAACTCATCGACTCTACTCCTCCGCTCCGACGCCACTGACCCATTAATCCTGTAAATCGCTTTATCATACTCTGCAACAAAAACTCACCATTAAAACCAAACCAAACTTCAATACCAACAAAAAGACCGAATCTTTAACAACCCAAAAACGCCTTCGTACCAATCGGAGCAGCATCGAGCTCATCGCCGGCGTTCTTGCTCGGAAGCAGCAGAAAGCCTCCATTTTTCTCCTTGTCCTTGTCGCGGCGCCGCATCTACAGAAACAGAGCGTCCAAGAGAGAACTTCGTCCCTAAAAAATTACCCAAACTCCCTCAAAGCTTCTCAACCTCAAATTTCACCTTCGCTGTAGCAAAATCAGCTTCCTTCAGCAATTCCCCAATCTGCGAATCCTCCAGAAGGCCAAGAATCAACTGATCCACAACCAAATGAATCCCCAATCTGCGAATCCCCAATCTGTGAGGGCAATGGCTGGAAATCTATTCTTCAGTGCAGAAGCAACAATCCGGCTTCCAAAAGGAGGGGTGAGGCTGCTTCGGCTTTTGGAAGAAAAAAGCTAGTGCTTCTCGAAGCCGCGGAGGAAAAGCAGATTTACCAAACAGCTTAACAAGCTGTGCTTATAATCAGGGGAGCAAAAACGCCCCCCAAACGCACCCATATGGGTCTACAACTAGTCGTCCAGACATAAGCCAAGATGCTAATTACTGCTATTATTAGACCCCCTAGATACAGTCTCAGCTCATTCCTTTTCAGCCTAGCTTAGTCAGTGCATAAATATTGAGAATACCAATTATTTTTGCTAAAACAGAGCTGCCCTTTGTAGACCTTCTCTAATTTCATGTTTCTTCAAGGTGTCTGGTCCTTCTGTATAGATGCTAATAATGTCACCATGCATCACGTTATTTTTTGGACAAACGTTTGTTTAGTCCTTCTAGTTCTGGTCGGTCATCTATTTAGTTTCTGAAGTTTCAATTTCATCTAAATAGTTGTAACTTTTAATTCGAAAAGTCAATTCCGTCAATTCCTCTATTAGTATGATGAGGTGGCAGTGAATAACCTAAAAATAATATAAAATTACCAAGATATCTTTATATAAGTTTTTCTTTTTATTTTCTTCAATAATTTCTTTTTAATAGATTTCATTTTTTTAGAGATGTGAATGTTTTTACAGGCCAAAGTCCAAATCTATTTATTTATTTATGTCCACACTTTTTTTTTATTTTTTATTTTTTTATAATAGACATGAATAATATATTTATGTTGTAGGAATGTTATTTCCGTAACTTCCTGGATGTGTCTTGTTGACAGTAGCCGCAGAGAGGCTACAGCAGGCCCACAGACCCGCAGCAAGTACACCAGGGCCCGGCCCAAGGCTTGGGACCGGATCACCAGCACCCGGCCTCGGGGTCCAACACTCTATCCTGCCTCCAGAGACCCTGGGGTCGGGGGCGCCAGCCTGCCGAAGAGGGCATCAGAAGTTACAAACAGAAGGGAGCCAGTCCCACATCGAAGGGTAAGGCCAGCCCTTACCCCCAACCACCTATATAAGGGCCCCAGCTACCCTCTTTATGAGGTAACTTATCTCTCTCCCTGCTTACATACGTGCCTTGGTTATATATATTCCCACTATACTAACTTAGGCATCGGAGAGGAGAAGGCCGGCCCGCCCGGTATTCCCCTTAGTGAGCAGGATTGCAGGAGATCAAGTTGGATTCATCAAGTATCTACTAGACCCCCGGGTTTAGACAGAAACAATTGGCGCCGTCTGTGGGAATTCGTACGAAAAGTTGTGTTGCTCTATTTGATCCTTTGGAAAGATAGCTATTTCCTTCAGTCCGGAAGCTATGGAAGGAAGGAAGATAAAAGCCGGCACGGAAAAATCGAAAGCGCGAATTCAGTTCCCCAACCCGGCCCGTAACATAAAGGCTGAGGTCGGTGCGAGGTTCGCCCTTTCTTCCATCCGAGACGGAGCTCATGATCGCCGGGAACCAGAAAACCCCGACCAGAGGGGTCCGGGAGAAATAAAAAAGATGAAGGCAGAGGTCGAGCGCTTGCGAGAAGAGGGCGATCAGGATCGACTAAGAGCTGAGGTCCGATGCCAAGAATTGAAGGCAGTAAACATTGCCCTATTAACGGCCCTGGAGCGAGAGAGTCAGCAGGGCACTCCTCAAACAGCACCACGGTCAGCAGGCAAGGCTAGCCAGTTCCCGCATCTTGAGGTAGGGCAGGCCACGGGAAGAAGAAGGACCGTGCAGGTAGCCACGCCACTCTTTTCGGAAGCTCTAAAAAACTCCGGCCCGGCCGAACCCCCGCACCGCACGGGCCAGGCGTCCACCAAACAAGAAAGCTTTACCGCACGGACGCTCGAGGCGCTCTCCGCCTCGGTGGCGGACATAAAGGGCCGCATGGAGACCAGCGAGAGGATGGCAGAGCGACCGCGGGGTGGCGCGCGGTTCAACGAGCGTATTGACCTTTCCCGCGCCGGATTAGGGAATCGGGAAGATCTGGAAGCCAAAGGCCTCTAAAGTTGACCTATTCAGGGACGGGCTGCCCGTACCAGCACCTGGACAGTTTCAAGTTACAAGCAGGGGCGAGGGGCTACTCGGACGCCATGTGCTGCAACGTATTCCAAGAGACGCTCTCGGGAGAGGCGTTGAATTGGTTCTACGAGCTACCAGTGAATTCAGTCGAAACCTTCGAGCGGTTGGCTGATAAGTTCGTCGGCCGGTTCATTCTCAGAGCCAGGACAGCTCAAGCATCAACAATCCTTTTTGACTGCATGCAAACTGACAACGAGCCGCTACGCGCCTTCGTTAACCGGTGGCAAATTGCCACGGCCGGGGTCAAGAACCTAGACAAGCAGATCGCAGGGATGGCCTTCAAGCAGGGTTTAAGACCTGGGGAGCTTTCGTATGACCTACTAGTACAGGAGCCGCTGGGGTACGACGAGCTGATGACCGTGGCCGTCAGGCACGCTCAGGCAGAGCACGAGACATATGGGGACAAGGCGCCCAAGCAAATAACGGACGACCTACCACCATCCCGTGGAGGCAAGACCAGGTGGCTAGATCGCAACCAAGCGCCTGCAGCCACCAGGAAAGCAGAGATGCAGGAGGAGTGGCAACCCCGGCGAAGCAATGGCGACGGTTCCCGACCAGGGAGAAGACCGCCATTTGTGGGCTCGGCGCAGCCTCTGGCAACTACGCCAGCAGAGCGACCACCACGGGCCTTAGCTATTTCGCCAGCAGGAAAACCCAAAGATCTAGCCCTTCGGACTGATGACCGAAAACCCCAGACAACGACCGTGAACGACCAGGCCCGCCCAAAGGACCCCAACAACGAGCGGCCGCGAGCTCGGCAGGTGGGAACTATAAGCACCGACACTCCCGGGGGGATCGAAGTACACGGGAGCATTAACATGATACACGGCGGGGACCGTATAGATCGGCTTACCCGGAGCTCAAAGAAGCGGTGCCTAAGATCGATCCGAGGGAAGGAGGTGTACGCCTTCGGCGAAAGAAGCGGCCAAGCCGCTAAAACCGGATGGAACTCGATCACTTTCTACGAGGAGGAAGAGCCGGAGGATTTGATCCAACCGCACAACGACCCCTTCCTCATTACGGTCCAAATAGACCACTGGATAACCAGTCGCATGTTGATCGATACCGGAGCCTCAGTCAATGTGATGTTCCGGGACGCATACAAAGGGTTGCAGAGAGGAAGGAACAAGTTATCCCAGGATAACGAGCCGCTTATAAGCTTCTCCGGTGAGGTCGTCCAGCCTTTGGGTTCGGATTACCTGCCGATCATCTTCAGCCAGGGAGACAGAACGAGAAAGGAGCATTTGGAGTTCATCATTGTCGACTGCCTATCATCGTACAACGGCATAATCGGTCGGCCAGGGTTATGGAGGCTCAAAACGTTTATAGCTGGCCATATGCTAATGCTGAAGATGCCTTCACCAACCGGAGTTATTACTATACGGGGGGACCAGAGGATCGCCCGTAAGTATTACGCAGAGGCCGTGACCCACGGGAGGAAGCGGACCGAGGTCTTCACAACCACTCAGCAGGCGCCAGCGCCGGATCTGAGTATTGACCCCCGTGACGACATCAATTCAAAGAAAGTAAGGCGATTCACCGAAAAGCTGGAGCCACCTTCGGCTGTGGAAGAAACCGAAGCGATTTGCATTTCGGTAGACCACCCGGAGCAAAATGTCGTAATAGGGACGCGGCTCGATCCGGTTGTCAGGCAAGAGCTCATAGCCTTCCTCCGGGACAACAGTTCGGTCTTCGCATGGTCCTATGAGGACATGGCAGGCATATCACCAGAGATAGCCGTACATGAGCTAAATTTATTACCCAACGTTTGATGGAGGTGTTATCCAAGCATAAAATACCTGCAAAACAACTTCATACACATAATACCCTTCTTGTGTCGAGTGTAGTATTGACAAGTAGGGATCGTTCTATCCGGGGAAATCAAGGGCTTTCAATCACACAAAGTATTGCACAAAAAAGGGGGTATCAATTTTTATGTATAATTATCTACTGAATTTTTACTAAATTTATAAATCCTAAATTATATATTTACATGTGATCAACATCTTCCACACAATCATCAAACACAAATCTCATTACACATGCAATAAAATTAAAACAAGTAATAGGGGCAGCAAACATATAACGATTTCAAGATTAATTAAGCTCCAATTTAATTAGGGCCAACGCAGCATATCCTAATTATCAAGACATCATAAGTATTTAGAATCCGAAACGCGCGCAATCCTAAACATGGTACTAATCGGTTTAACAACACAACGCATGTAAATTAAACACAAATAGCACATAAGCACATATTGTCGAATTGGAACATGTTAGCAAGTATGGCGTCACCCATCTCACATCGACATGTAAATTTCCATAATTACTCTTACCCTTAGATTAATACATGTCAAAACCAACAACGCGTGTGAATCAACATGTATTAGATCGGAATATGAATTCAACATCTAGATAACACTCATGGCCTTTCGAGTGCATCTAAACATCTCCTTCGGTTCCCCACGAATTAAGAAAATAAACCTAATTGAAATCAAGAAACATGCTAAAGCTACTGCCCATAATACAAATTTAATCACATCACATATATAATTCGGCAATCACATATAAAATATCCAAACAATTATAACAAAGATCCGAAGATCCCATATATGATTATCAATACCGAAATTAAAACCAAAAACCAAAACATACTTCATAGACAAAGTTATGTTTAAATACAAAGTAACAAAAACCAAAATAAAACAATCCATATTACAACCTTGGTTAAGATTCGGCAAGGATTGATGAGATGGTGTTCGAATTGATGTGAGGAATGGTGGATTCGGCTTTGCTCTTTGTATAAAATTTCTGAAAATAATTTGGCAGAGATTCGGCAAGGATTTTGTGGAGGTAGAGATGATTATTTTCTGTGCAAAAGCCTTGGTATTTATAGAGGAAGTAACCTAGAGAAGTCAGCCACAAACCAAAACTGAATTGGTTTAGGTTTCCTTGATTTTCTGAATTCGGCAGAATGACCTCCGTGCATTGATTACGCCATAACTTTCTCTAGAAAATAGCTATTGAGGTGATTCTAGTTGGGTTGGAAACTAGACTCCCGTAGCTTTCTATCCATATAAGGCTCGAATTCTGATTCATTGTCAGCTGTCCGGGAGAGTCCGTGGAAGTTGAGAGACGTGCACAGGAATTTTCCCGAAATTAATCAGGATTTGTTGCGATTTTCTTCCTCTATTTTCTGCCGAAAATTCCCAAGATAATGGCTGAATAATTGAGCAATATCTCTTTAGGTTTTCCATGAATTAATTCAGCCAAAAATCTTGCACAAAGGATGGAATTCAGTCCACATTCGTAAGCCAAATCCATGTAGAACTCGGCTTGCTTCTTCTTTTCCATTCCGAAATTAATCTTTTCTTTTCTTTTTTAATTCAGCCAAATTCTTCATGGATCAATGCTTGATGGACTGAATAATGGACTAGGCTCATAACTCATTTGGACAATTTATCCAAGAGCTAGCCGTAGCTTTCCCTAGTTGAGCCAGGAAAGCATCCTTTGTATCTTCTTTTCCTGCTTGCATCAGGGAAACTTCTTTTCTTTTGTTCTTCGACTTCTTCCTTGAAAGGATGACTCTCTAATGCTCCAATATGTTCATTAGCTCATCACTTACAACCTTGGACACGAAATTGTTGTAGAAAAATAGAAATCCTTCAAAACGGGCAGCAGGTTCTTCCTCTCGGCAGATCTGACCTTCTTGCATTCAAACCGGCATAACTCTCTACTTAGGAGAGCTTTTTCTGCGATTCCAGTTGCATATGAAACTAGACACACAGGGCGTTCATCCATAAAAATTTCACCTTCAAATTCCTTGTCAATCGTCGGGAATAAATTCAGGAAGTTGGATGTCGGACACTGAAATCTTCTGGAATTCTTGGATTTGCATCCGATAAGAACTTGAAGTTCTTGGCATTTTGTTCCACTCCGATTTTAATGATTCTTTCCTTTGTTCAATCCTTAGTATGTCGACTGCAAATGAGAAGAGAAAAATCTATCAAAAGCAAAGTTTATGTTTTACAGATTCAATAAAACATCTCAGAGACTTTGTGAATAGGCTTTTGACAATTTCTGCATTTTTATTCTATTTTCCACATGTTTTCACTTTAATTCCACCAAAACTCTTGACTCTATAACATGACTCTATATTACAACAATAAGGGTTAAGCATTGCATAAATGAGGGTAAAAACATATTAAGAACGTCGCATTTTATGCTCCTATCAACGTTCCCCCGGTGAGGCAGAAGAGGAGGTCCTTCAGTCCGGCAAAGTATGAAGCAATCAGAGAGGAGATACAGAAATTGAAGGGTATAGGTTTCATCCGGGAAGTCCAGTACCCTCGCTGGCTCGCTAACGTAGTCATGGTGCCGAAGAAGGGAACCGGCCAGTGGCGTATGTGCGTGGACTTCACTAACCTGAATCGGGCGTGCCCAAAGGACAGCTTCCCGCTCCCCCGGATTGACCAGCTTATAGATTCCACGTCCGGTTTTAAAATGCTCAGCTTCATGGACGCTTACGCCGGTTACAATCAGGTTAGGATGCACCCGGATGATGAGGAGCACACGTCATTCACAACCGACCGAGGTACCTACTGTTATAAGAGGATGCCGTACGGTCTAAAGAATGCCGGGGCCACCTACCAGCGAACGGTGAACCGAATGCTGGAGCAAGAAATGGGTAAAACCGTAGAGGTTTACGTTGATGACATGCTGGTCAAGAGCTTGACTACAGGGGCCCACGTCCGGGATTTGGCCGTAGTCATCGGCAAGATGCTCAAATTCGGAATGCGCTTAAACCCAAAGAAGTGTATTTTCGGGATTTCAGAGGGCCTATTCCTAGGCCACATCATCAGCCAGCGAGGGATAGAAGCCAACCCGCTGAAGGTCCAGGCGATTTTAGGTATGGAAACGCCAGGGGAGAGAAACCAGGTCCAGATGTTGACCGGCCGGTTAGACGCCCTTGCCAGATTCATCTCCTGCCTAACCGACAAATGCACCCCGTTCTTCAAGCTGCTCAAGGCACAACAGACCAGGAAAATCCACTGGGCAGCGGAGCATGAAGCGGCATTCCAGTCTATCAAGGCATATCTGTCGGCAGTGCCTCTCCTATCCAAACCAGTGCCGGGCGAAATGTTATACCTCTACATAGCTGCATCCGCAACGGCCGTCTCCGCGGCTCTCATTAGGAAGGAAGACACGCTCGAACTCCCGGTATACTATGCGGGAAAGGGACTCACTGGAGCAGAGGGCCGGTACCCTAACATAGAGAGGTTGGCTCTGGCCCTGATTGTTAGTGCCAGGAAGCTGCGGCATTATTTCCAGGCTCATTCCATCACCTTATATACCAATCACCCTCTGCGACAGATCCTACAAAATCCAGAGACCAGCGGTAGGCTCGTACGGTGGGCAGTTGAACTGGGAGAGTTCGACATCACTTACGCCCCGCGAACGGCCATCAAGGGACAGGCAGCTGCGGACTTCATATGTGAGCTCACCCCAATGGCGATAGAAGCGCACCCCGCCCGGTGCGAGAACACCGACGCGGTACGAACCATAAAGACCGAACCAGGTCTTCCCACCGGTTGGAAACTTTATGTGGACGGCTCCGTAACGGCCAGGCGGAGCGGCGCCGGGGTCATGATAACCTCGCCTGATGGCCAGTCATACGAGTATGCCTTACGGTTCCTTTTTAGCACCTCCAACAACGCTGCCGAGTATGAGGCCCTCATAGCCGGTTTGCAACTGGCCAAGGAGTTGGGAATCTCGTCCATGGAGATATACAGCGATTCCAGCCTAGTGGTGAACCAGATGAACGGTGTGTTTGAGGTCAAGGACCCCCAGCTGTCCTCTTACCAGGCTTTGGCCAAAACCCTGATTGAGCCGTTCGAGGGCGCCACGATCCAGCACATTCCCCGAGAGAAAAATAGACATGCAGATGCCCTCACAAGGTTGGCAACCGGAAACTACCCTCCAGAGTACCGGAAAGCAAAAATTGAAACTCTCCAGAAGCCGAGCATAAGCAAAACCATCTCTGAGATATTTGCGGTAGAAGAAGCGCCACCAAGCTGGATGAACCCAATAGTCAGGTATTTGACTGACAAAACCAGCCCCCAGGATGCGGTAGAGGCTAGGAGGCTACACCTCCAGTGCGCCCAGTACGGTCTCCTCAACGGCCAGTTATACCGAAGGGGGCACAGCTTCCCCCAGCTGAGGTGTGTGACAAAAGAGGCAGGAGAGGCTATCATGCGAGAGATCCACGAGGGGGTATGCGGTAATCACTCCGGCGCAAGATCATTATCCCACAAATCACTCCGAGCGGGGTATTTCTGGCCAGACATGGCGGCAATATCAAGAAAAATATCAGGCGGCTGCCACAAGTGCCACATGTACGCCTCTACACCTCATGCCCCGGCAATCGCATTATCAATCCTGTTGGCACCATGGCCATTCGCACAGTGGGGATTAGACATCATCGGCCCTTTCCTAACAGCTGTGGGACAATACAAGTATGCCATCGTGGCAGTAGACTATCAGACTAAGTGGCTCGAGGCAGAACCCATGATAAAGATCACTGAGGAGCGGGTTAAAAAGTTCCTATGGAAGAACATCTACTGCAGGTTCGGGGTACCGCAGACTATTGTCACGGATAATGGGACACAGTTCAATAATGCTGATCTTATCCAGTACACAGCCTCTATGGGGACCCGGATGTTGTTCGCCTCAGTGGCACACCCACAGACCAACGGCCAAGTAGAAGCGGTCAATAAGATTATCAAGACCCTTCTAAAAAAGAAGCTGGATGCCAAGAAGGGATGTTGGGCCGAAGAACTCCCCGCGCTGCTATGGGCCATCCGGACAACAGCAACAGAGGCAACAGGAGAGACCCCGTTCTGCATGGCATTCGGAAGCGAGGCGGTACTCCCTGTAGAAACTGGTATACCCAGCGGCAGGGTCGAGAATTACGACGCCGAAACAAACGCCGAGGGGCTATTGCTCAACCTGGACCTCATTGAGGAGCGCCGCGACCAGGCGCATATGCGCAACCAAACTTACAAGCAGCGGATCGCCCGGTACTATGACAGAAGGGTCCGGGAGAGAAAGCTGCAGGTCGGGGACTGGGTCATGAAGAAGGTCCAGAAAAAACCGTTGGCCCTAGAACCAACATGGGAAGGGCCCTACCAGATCACCGCGGCCGCGGGACCGGCAACATTCCACATTATAGACACCGAGGGTATCTATTCCACCCGGCCGTGGAATATCCAGCACCTACGATTCTACCCCAAGTAATAGCGGTCACAGAACGACAACAGTGTATTTAGCATCAATATTGCAATACGCAGTTGACAGCCTTATCGGCCACTTCAGCAAGCTGGGATTCCATGAGCTTCTCCCTTCCTTAGGCGACTACTGTAACCTGACTCTGGAGTTCCAAAACCTTCGCCTCCAGCTCCGCGATTCTCCCTTCCCGGGCAACAGCCTGGGTCTGCAGCTCCAAAACCCTCGCCTCCAGCTCCGCAACCTTCCCTCCCCGTGCAGCAACCTGCCGATCGGTCTCTTCCTGCTCCTGCAGGAGTTCATGGTGCAACCGACCGGTTAGTTCTTTCTCGCGCGCGAGCTCGGTAGCCAACCGACCAACCTCCTCTCTTTCCTCCACAAGCTTGGCTTCCGCCACGTCCACCCGCATGCTTAGCTCCTCCACCCGCCTCTCTAAACCCGCAGCAGCCTCCCCTCCGGGCTCCGCGGCATAAAGGCTATGAATCAGCTGCCAGAGGTAAACTAAGGAACATTAGCTCGTGTTACTCCAAGAGAGGGAAGCACAAAAACACTTACCCGAACGGCTAGTTCCACGGACTTCGCCCTGTTCTCGCCCAATCGTCCAGTCCCAGGGTCCTCCCGGTCAAGCCCCAAGGTCTCGATAGTAGCAACCACGAACCTACCAATTCCATCACCGGAACTGCGACTTGCTTCCGGCACCTGAGTCCTTCGACCAACCACCTCCACGACCGGAGCCACCGCCCGTTCGAGTAGCCCAGCCGAACTCGACGCTCCGGTGTCAAAAGCCCTTGCCCTCTTGGGCGGAGCTTCACCAAGGCTGCTTCGGTGGCGCCCGGCCATTTCTGCCTCTTCCCTCTCCCGCGAGACCCGTGCCGCCGTCGGTCGCGCCACGGGTTCTAAACCAGACAACCCCACAGACCGCCCTTCCCGAATAAAGAATGGGGAGTTATTCTCGCTGCCCGGTCGCCTTCCATAGTCAGAGTCCGGAAACACGAGCGGCACCGGCTTGTCATGCTCCCTGCGTTTCTGGGTAGCCGTATCAATCACGGTCTTCGCGGCCGCCTCCCCCGTCTCCATCAATCTCGAGGCTACAAGCTCCTCATCCAGTTCGATAGTCTCCTCAATTTTAAGCGCGAGCCGGGGGGCATTAGCTGCAAGCCGATAGGTCGAGCGGTCAGAACACTAGCAGCCATGCAAAAGGCAAAATGCCAGACACCTTACCAGGTTTTCTCCCCATCTCGCATATCTCCAGCATGTTCCATCGGATGAAGTTGTAGGAGCTCCGACTCAGATGGTCCCAGCCATGGAACAACCGGAATATCCGCTGCTTCTCCAAGTTCTCCAACTGCCACGATTGGTCCCCGATCGGTTGGTATGCCCCGGGGACCTGATAGCCCCTCCAGTTACGCTGCCACCTGCCACCGGCCAGCACCACCGACCTCCTCCAAACATCTGAAACCGATGACGGCAGATGCGTTATGGCAGCACCATAGTCCCGCGCGGCAAAATTCACACAACCGCTGCACTGGGCTTTTCTGCAGTAAGAAATCTTGTACAGCGCCCGAAATTCATTAACCGTGGGCCAGTTCATATGGCTCAGACTAAACAGGCACCCAAGCCCAAGCAACTGCCTCCACTGATTACTCGGAAGCTGGGCCCGGGGAAAGATTTAGTGAGCTCAGCATGTACTGAACAAATCCTGGCAGCGGCAGTGATAGCCCATGTCGGAATTGATCGTCGAAAACAGCAACCCAGCCCGGCTCTGGGTTACAGGCCAGTTCCCCGGGATGCAAGCCTCAAAGTTTAATAGAAGAATCGATGTCCCACTTCGCCCGAAACTCCCTAATCTCCCTTTCATCCATGCTTCTGACTAGCTCATCGCAGAGAATCACTCTGTCACCATCCAGCAGCTCGTGCCTTCTGGGCCCGCGGCTTGCGCCGCCATAATGTGCAGATCTCCCAGACGCCATAATCCCAACACAAAATTGTGGTAGGAGGTGAGCAGAGTGGACAATAAATAGGGCAACAGCAAAAGCAAGGCAACCCCAGCCGTGGATTCCCTCCATCTCAGACCCCTCCCTGTCAACACGTGTCCCAGCATGGATAAGGGACCCCATCCATCATAACTGATGGGATTGATGGGCTCTCCCCTTCATCGCATGTCCGCCACCTGTCCCACTTACCAGCAGCATTTAGGGAGATAGGAGCGAACAACGAGGCGTCCACTCCCCTCGTCCCCCCAGAAAGTCAACTCCGAGTCAATCCGGCACCATGGAGGTTCACGAGTATGATCATTCAACCGGCTGCATGGCTTCTTCATTGTATATCTCGAAGACCTCTCACCGCTTGTGATTTTTTCCCAACCGCTTCGAGAGCATCTATCCAGGTATGGACCCTCTTTCTAGCACCATCTTCGTTGCATATCACTGGGGGACTCGTCTCGATATGGCATGTCGCCCGGTCGAGATCCGTCCAGCACTATGACATTCCACCGGCCCTGGGACATTTAACCCACTCCAAGGCATGCTACCGGTTGTCACCTTCCTTCGCCTACGGGCAGGAACGAGCCAACAGCAAAGGCTTCTAAACGCATGGGCTTTATAAACCCGGGCGAGTTTACATCTAACCCATGTACTCTTGTCCAGCAGGATAAAAACCCTGCATCACACTGAACTGTGATACATTTGGGGATACATGACGAGACTCGTTATCTCAACGCCACTCCACTGGGCAGATTGTTTCTCTAACACAGAACAAGTCTCCCCGCAGGCTAACAAACCTGCACATTACCTCAACGCTTAACCAACAAAAGCTGAGAAGAACTAGCAAGTGTTAACCGATGCCTCGGTACGGCCATAACACTCTCCGGGATACCTGTTGGCCTAGTCCACGCACCAACAGGCCCTCCCGTAGGCTAGCATCTCCGGGACTCGTCTCGATATGGCAGAACGCCCGGTCGAGCTCCCAAGAACTCCGCCTCGCACCGATATGGCGGAACGCCCGGGCGAGGTCCAGTCTGCAAGTTCATCCGGGACTCGTCTCGATATGACAGAACGCCCGGTCGAGCTCCCGAGAACTCCGCCTCGCACCGATATGGCAGAACGCCCGGGCGAGGTCCAGTCTGCAAGTTCATCCGGGACTCGTCTCGATATGGCAGAACGCCCGATCGAGCTCCCAAGAACTCCGCCTCGCACCGATATGGCAGAACGCCTGGGCGAGGTCCAGTCTGCAAGTTCATCCGGGACTCGTCTCGATATGGCAGAACGCCCGGTCGAGCTCCCAAGAACTCCGCCTCGCACCGATATGGCAGAACGCCCGGACGAGGTCCAGTCTGCAAGTTCATCCGGGACTCGTCTCGATATGGCAGAAAGCCCGGTCGAGCTCCCGAGAACTCCGCCTCGCACCGATATGGCAGAACGCCCGGGCGAGGTCCAGTCTGCAAGTTCATCCGGGACTCGTCTCGATATGGTAGAACGCCCGGTCGAGCTCCCAAGAACTCCACCTCGCACCGATATGGCAGAACGCCCGGGCGAGGTCCAGTCTGCAAGTTCATCCGGGACTCGTCTCGATATGACAGAACGCCCGGTCGAGCTCCCGAGAACTCCGCCTCGCACCGATATGGCAGAACGCCCGGGCGAGGTCCAGTCTGCAAGCATACTTATAAACTTTACTCACCGTCGGCAACAGGTACTCACCTCGGTCACGCCCAATCTTTAACGCGGACTTGGAGGACTGGGCACCGGTAGGTTGGTCACCCTGCGGGTCTGCGGGGCAAGAGAAAGACAGAGTTAAGTCCCCATTCAAGATTGCACTTGACCGGGAACTTGGGGGACTTGTTGACAGTAGCCGCAGAGAGGCTACAGCAGGCCCACAGACCCGCAGTAAGTACACCAGGGCCCGGCCCAAGGCTCGGGACCGGATCACCAGCACCCGGCCTCGGGGTCCAGCACTCTATCCTGCCTCTAGAGACCCTGGGGTCAGGGGCGCCAGCCTGCCGAAGAGGGCATCAGAAGTTACAAACAGAAAGGAGCCAGTCCCACATCGAAGGGTAAGGCCAGCCCTTACCCCCAACCACCTATATAAGGGCCCCAGCTACCCTCTTTATGAGGTAACTTATCTCTTTCCCTACTTACATACGTGCCTTGGTTATATATATTCCCACTATACTAACTTAGGCATCGGAGAGGAGAAGGCCGGCCCGCCCGGTATTCCCCTTAGTGAGCAGGATTGCAGGAGATCAAGTTGGATTCATCAAGTATCTACTAGACCCCCGGGTTTAGACAGAAACATGTCTTGACCTAATTAGACTAGTATAGTTGATTCTGTATTAAATAGGGAATCCCTGATTTATCGGGATACTTATTGTAATGCATATATAAAAGCCTCTCTATCAATCAATAAAGATACAGTTCTCCCTATTATATTTTCTCCTTGAACACGTTATCAGTACGTGACCTCCCTGAACCCTAAAAAAACCCTAATAACTTTTTCCTCCTCCTCCATCCCTTCCGTCGGCCGCACCTCCCTCCTCGGGACCCGTGCCCCCCCCCCTTCTCGGTCTCTCCTAGGCCACAGCTTTTGCCCGGCCGCCTGCAAACCCGCTCGCTCGCCAAGCCCGCTTGCTCGCCCGCCTGCTCGCTCGCCAAGCCCGCTCGCTCGCCATCAACTGTTCAAGATAGCTCCTCCAAATTACTCGCGTAGGAAGAGGCTCGAGAACCAAACAGGAGTCGAAGAACAAGTTTTACGCTCTCGTTCCTTTGATAAAAAGGTAAAATTTTTATAAAAGTTCATGCTTTTGAACTATAGATATATTATGTTGGGCGCTATTAGCCTTTCTTCTACTCCGATTCCGGCCATTCTTAAATCGCCGATGAGACCTAGAATGAGGAATTCATCACCCCTACGGTCGCAGTTTTAAGTGATGGTCCTGGGGGAATCACGTTGAAAGGAAATTAAAAGAAAAAGATATGCTTATGTGGATGTCTGAGTACGCCACTGTTTGAAGGTGCGATATGATGTCGCCGGTTTATGCTTCAAAAGAAAAAAAAATTCACTTATGTGACCGAATATATCCCTTCTAATTCCAATATATACTTGAAAATATCTGTTTAAAGTGATACTAAACCGACGTATTATTCTCTTGTAGATGTCGTCGTCGTCACCGTCACGCCCTGATTTTGAGATCTTGGATCTTCAAGGCAAAGACTACCATCGATGGGTTTCCGATGTTGAAATTGTTTTTCAAAGCAAAGGCTTTCCAGCCCTTCTGACTGATGTAGCCGCCACCACCCCTTTTGGGGACCATGCCAAGGCTCAGGCCCTCATGTATTTGAGGCGCTATATCCACCCGACTCTGAAGCGACAATATTTGTCGGTAAAAGATTCCAAAATTTTATGGGACACGCTCCAGTAGTGATTTAACAACGTTCATGATATGCGTCTTCCAGACCTCACCCTTAAATGGGAACAAATCCGTTTCTCGGATTATGACAAAGTCGACAAATACAATCAGGATATGATTAGTCTACAGGCGGATCTTGGCACGGTTGGCGTCATCAAAACCGATAAAGATCTTCTGGAGAAGACATTTAATACATTTCTCATGGCCTACGATGTCCTTGGACATCAATATAAAATCTCAATTGATGAAGGAAGAATCAGGACATTCGCTGACCTTATGGCAATTTTGGCTAAAAAAGAGCGCCATTCTGAGATTAGGCTCAATAGTAGCCAGAGACCTGTTGGTACAAAATCAATTCCAACACCACATGCTCATTATGGGAAGGCTTCAAAGCGGAAAAATAAAGGCCGCAATGGTCCGTACAATTCGATACGTGGAAGACATCAGAATGCTGGAAACAAAGTGACACGACGCTCCAACACTTAGAGGCGAGAAGGTGGAGCAACCGCACCACCTTCAGGGGGAGGCCGGACCGGCCACAGACCGCGTCTAGGCCCGGTACCAAACCCTCCTAGACCTCATAGCAATGACCGGAATGCCCAATTTGCTCCGTGCTACAAGTGTGGTTCCTCCAAACACTACCATCGCGATTGTAGAGCTAGTAAGGAGATGTTACATGCCTACAAGAAGTACACGAGGTTTCTGTCTGAAGAAAGCAATTATGCTGAGGACGAGATGATTGACGCAAATTATGTTCATCATGTGGATTCTCCAAAGGCGCAACCACAAACTCTTGATGTCCCGGATTTTGATTAGTCTATGTATTTGACTTTTCTAGTTTATTAAGTAATGTAATGGCATTCGCCATGTTTTTATGACTCTTGTTAGTCTGTTTATTTTGGAATTAGAAGTTGATGTATTCAAGTTGGCACTTAATAAAATTTCTCTGTTTTCCCATATCGTGAGAAATTTTATGTTTTTATGCAATTAGGTTCGTGTATTAACAACTCATGTGGTTCTTGTGATGCCACCTTTGGGTCACATAGGCTCTATATTTTGGACTTATAATCCCACCTACGCTCAATCCCTCTATAACAAAAAAAAGGGTGATGAACGGGCCGCCATCGTCCCATTAAGGTGAAGTAGGCTCGACATCCGCCACACTCTAGTGCAACGACACCATGTGTCTTTGACATCCATAACTTCGGCTAGTGTGCAGCCCGAGAGGTGTTTTAACACCAATCCTAGGAGGCTTGTCCTCATTTTATTCCAGTCACCAAAGGTGTTCTACACCACAATGTGCGAAGCCTTGGTTTTGTTTTGGTTTCTGATGATGATTGCTTGGTTATGTAACATTCAACCTTGCATTTTCCGACTTTAGTCGACGCTATAATGTCTCAATGCCATGTGATACACTCGATGAGATTTATTCCCCTTTTCTTTCTCTATCCTACGGCGTAGTGATTACACTGTTCTCCGGAGAAACTAACCCAAGTTTTCTTCTCTTTGTAGATGTCTCGTGGAGAAGTTGAGTGTCTAGCTGATAGTGGAACTACCCACACTATTCTAAGGAATAGGCAGTTGTTTACGGATTTAATGCCGTGTCGCTCATCTATGACAACATTGATAGGTACCTCGCCGGTTGTCAAAGGGTGAGGAACCGCTGAATTTATGTTACCAAATGGTACTTTTATCAATGTCATTGATGCTCTCTATGCGCTAAGAACAAATCGAACCCTGCTAAGTTTTAAGGATATCCGTGCCAACGGTTATCACTTGGATACCTATGCTGAGAATGATGAAGAATACTTACTCATTACTTCTCAAGAACGCGGCCGCCGCCGTATCTTAGAGAAGATGTCGTGCATTGAAGACAATGACTTATATCTCACTACAGCCCGTGTCTTCGAATCATATGCTGTCACTAACAATTTTTGTGACACTAATGATTACAAGATTTGGCATGCTCGACTAGGCCACCCTGGCCGTGATATGATGATCCGGATTCTAAAGAACTCCCATGGACATCCATTTTTCAAGTCGAAAAAGCGATTGGAAGAACCTCTTACCGCGACCCAACGTCGTGATGTGTGCAGGAGCCAAGCTCCTCGCAAGGCAGTGGCCGTAACGCCTCCTTTGCATATCAAAATGGGTCAACAATGATGTTTAGGCATCTATATTGGCTATGACTCGTCAACGATAATCCGCTACTTAGAACCAACCACCGGTGATCTATTTACTGC
Organism: Potentilla sterilis; assembly: GCA_963682095.1. Taxonomy (NCBI): domain Eukaryota; kingdom Viridiplantae; phylum Streptophyta; class Magnoliopsida; order Rosales; family Rosaceae; genus Potentilla; species Potentilla sterilis. The sequence goes on along the minus strand of OY821765.1, from coordinate 10,692,014 downwards.
GCGATTCGCAGATTGTCACTTTGAAGAGACACACTTCCCGCCGTTAGGGGGAGATAGGAATGCACTCATTCCGAATGAATATCAGGAATGGACATGGTGTGCCCCCAACGATTTGTCTCTTCATGATCCTCGCACTGCCCAAAGTGAGCTTGAAGTGCAACGCATTATCGATCTCCAGAAAGTCGCAGAATCGATACCCGACACTTTCACTGATATTACGAAAGTGACAAGATCACACGTACCTGTTGCAAACGTACCGGCAAGGTTGGAGGTCCCGAATTACGGGACCGGTTCGGCTGCCCTAAGACCTAGTGCCATCGACATACCCTCAGGAGAGGGTGACGCCGGTGACGGCACCATCGTACGCCGTGGCGTCGCTGTTATTGAATCGGATCGCAACGGTGCCCTGATGGACTTTGAAGGGGCAGCAACTTCGGCCTCGGCTCCCACCAGAAAGAGGAGGAGACCGAAGAATTTTCGAGATAAAAACCCTAGAAAGAAGCGAGCGAAGGCACAAAATCCGCTCATCATCGACGATGCGAATCCAGCGCATGAGATTGTCTCTGACTATAGTTATGTCCATGAGTCAACTAATCTTTTCTGTGGGATGACACAGAACAAATGTTGACTCCAGAGAACAAAGAAATCTCGCTCAGTTTGAATAACGCGTGTCTCTTAGTGGATAGAACCTCCACACACGTCGATGATATATATGCTTATTCCGTCGCAAAAGAGATCATCCATGACGACGAAGTTGAACCACGCTCAGTGACTGAATGTCAACAAAGAGCAGATTGGCCGAAGTGGAAAGAAGCAATACAGGTAGAACTTGACTCATTAGATAAAAGGCAAGTCTTTGGATCTGTTGAGTTGATCCCTAAAGGCGTTAAACCTGTCGGACATAAGTGGGTCTTTGTTCATAAGCGCAATGAGAAACATGAGATCTTGCGATATAAGGCAAGATTCGTGGCGCAAGGCTTCTCGCAGTGTCCTAGTATTGACTACGAGGAGACATATTCTCCCGTAATGGACATCATTACTTTCCGCTACTTGATTAGTTTAGTAGTGTCCGAAAAACTGAGTATGCAACTGATAGATGTAGTTACAGCGTATCTATATGGGGATCTAGATACCGATATCTACATGAGAGTTCCTGAAAGAATTCATGTGCCCGAATCAAAGGACTCTAAACCACGGAGTGCTTATGCAGTTAAGCTGCTACGTTCACTGTATGGACTTAAACAATCCGGAAGGATGTGGTATAATCGCCTTCGTGAATACTTGATTTGGAGGGGTTACAAGAACGATGAGTTATACCCATGCGTGTTCATTAGAAAGACCGACTCTGGATTTGCTATTGTAGCTGTCTATGTTGATGACATGAATGTCATCGGTACTTCGAGTGAGATTGAAGAGACAGTTTCATTCTTGAAATCTGAGTTCGAGATGAAGGATCTTGGGAAGACTAAGTTCTGTTTAGGACTTGAGTTGGAGTATAGAACCAAGGGTATTCTGGTTCACCAGTCTGCTTATACGCAGAAGATGCTCAGGCGTTTCAACATGGATACATGTACGCCGTTGTCTACTCTCATGGTCATTTGTAGTCTGCACATAAACAAGGATCAATTCCCTCCCAAAGAAGATGAAGAAGAGATTCTTGGTGCTGAGTACCCATACTTAAGTGCGATTAGGGCACTTTTGTATTTGACACAGTGCACTAGACCAGACATTGCTTTCGTTGTCAACTTATTAGCTAGATTTAGCTCAGCGCCTACGCATCGTCATTGGAACGGTATCAAACATTTGTTTCGTTACTTGAAAGGTTCCATTGACTTGGGGCTGTTCTATCCCTTTAGCACAAAGAGAGAAAATCTCGCCAATCACCCTCCTCACACCAACGTTTTCGGCCTTCTCGACAGTGCCATCTTACGCCGTGGTACTGTCGCTGGCGCCGGCGGCGTGGAGGATGATGATGGCGACTCGTCCAGCCATTTAAATGTACCCTTCTCTGGATGTCTCCCTTACTCAAAGACTCCCAACAACGTGTTAGTTGGTTTCGCGGATGCTGGGTATCTCTCTGACCCGCATTGTGCTCGTTCCCAAACTGGTTATATTTTTACCCTGGGAAATACGGCGATATCCTGGAGATCAACCAAGCAAACTTTGGTTGCTACTTCATCGAATCACGCAGAGATCATTGCCCTCCATGAGGCTGTTAGAGAATGTGTTTGGCTAAGGTCAGTTATTCACCACATTCGTGATTTGTGTGGACTAGTGTCTACCACCGATAAACCTACGTGTATCTATGAAGATAATGCTGCCTGCATTGAGCAGATGAAGTTGAGTTTTATCAAAGGTGATAACACTAAGCATATATCGCCCAAGTTCTTTTACAATGTACAACAACAAAAATTCCTGAACATCCAAGTTAATCAAGTGAGTTCAGATGCAAATGTTGCAGATTTGTTTACCAAGTCTTTGGGAAAATCTATGCATGTGAAACATGTGAAGAGCATAGGCATGTGCCATATATCAGAGCTCTAATTTGTTAGACATCAGGGGGAGTCTACATCACATGTTATTCACAAGTGTAGTGTTGGTGTGTTGTGCTCTTTCCCTGCGTCCATGCATTTTATTTTTGCCCAAGAGGTTTTTGTTTTGCTGGCAAGGTTTTAGTGAGGCAACATGGTAAGCACCATGAAGACATTAGGCGCTCGACACAAGGGGGAGTGTTGTAGGAAGGTTATTTCCGTAACTTTCTGGATGTGTCTTGACCTAATTAGACTAGTATAGTTGATTCTGTATTAAATAGGGAATTCCTGATTTATCGGGATACTTATTGTAATGCTTATATAAATGTCTCTCTATCAATCAATAAAGATACAGTTCTCCCTATTATCTTTTCTTCTTGAACAATTTATAAATAATTGAAGATTATAAGAGGGAAAACTAATTTAGGAGCATTTTGGAAGCTCTTTACTGTCACCTCATCACTTTAACAGAAGAATTGACAGAATAGACTTTTTAAATTAAAAGTTACAACTTAAATGACTTTTTAGATAAAAATGAAACTTCAGGGACTAAATAGATGACTGACCAGAAATACATGGACTAAACAAATGTTAGCCCTTATATCTTTACTACAAACGAAAAGAATTTGCAGCTGGTTCAGAAGTGTTAACTAGCAAAGAGTGAGGTTCACTACCAGATCGGACAGAATAGCGGACGACAAAAATTTCGTCGACTATGCCAAATTTTCGTCGGCTATTCCTTCTGCCGACGAAAGTTTCGTCGGCTATAATTCGTTGGTAAAATGGCGTCGGTAAAACCAATGGCCGACGAAAATAACAAAATCGTCGGCTATTTTCGAGCATGGCCGACGATAATACCGACGAAAATTCATTTTGTCGACCAAACCTTGACAAACTATCTGACGAAATTCGTCGGATATTTTCGAGTATGGCCGACGATATCGTAAACTATAGCCGACGAAATTCGTTAGTTATTTGTTCTGAAATATAGCCGATGATTTCATCTATTTCGTCGGTTATTTCATCAGAATATATTAATATTTTAATACACATTAATTAATTATAGCCGACGAAATAATGTCATTTTCGTCGGCTATAACGGTTATAGCCGACGAAATTTGGTAAAAATCGTCAGCTATAGCACTTATAGCTGACGAAATAATGATATTTTCGTCGGCTATTCTTACATTTTGGGGAAAAAAAATTAAATTAATTTCTAAATTACCATTCCAAGTAACCTGTAATTCACAATGACAATCCATGCATTTACACCGACAAGAAACACGTCTAAATGACTTATTATTTAATTTGTTCTAATATACATAAAATATAACCCTAATCATCACTTAAAGCACTAAAGTCCACCACGTCATCCCCAGCATCCTGCTCTCCATCATGTTTGTCATCCTGCTGAACGAACTCGGGAGGTTGAGGCATTGGAGGTTCAACTAACGGCTGAAACGGGGGCGGGGGTTCAAGGCTTTGTTGTTGTGCCGCGAACATATCATACCACCAGTTTTGTTGGCCAGCGTAGTTGTGTCGCCGAATTCTCTCGCATTCAGCATACCAACTCGACATATCCAAATGATACTGCTGTGTTCTGCGGTGTTGCTCCTGTGATCTCTGGGACTCGGCCGCTAATCTTGAGGCCAATCTCTGCACTTCCCCCCTCATCTGTTGGCTGTCCCCGCCTCCCTTCTTTTGACCTCCCTTAGTGGTCTTCAGGAGCCCTATTCCAGAACTTCCCAAACCCCGGCAGTAGTATTGGTTTGACCGGTCTGGAAAGGCTGCGTCGAACATCCTCGCTGCCGTTTGGACATTCGATCGGTCGACTTGGCGCAGGGCTTCTTGCAGATCTGCCTCTGAAATATTCGGTTGTGTCTCCCAAACTACTTGCTCATACACTTCTTCTTCGGCCCGGTTCACCCTCTCCTAATTGAACGGGAAAAAAAAATAATTAATATTCTAACAAATATATAATTAAGTAAAATTAATAATTAAAATTTTAAAATCGTAATCAACGACTTACGAGCTGTTCTGTCGCTTGTGGATAAGCCTTCTTGAACGTCTCCACGTACGGGTTGCTATCAGGATGATCTCTAAGCGCCTCCTCCTGGTATTGTGCAAATGGCCTAGAACCACCATGATGGGGGGTTGTCTTACGGCGGCGGTTCGCAGAGTTTATCCGAGACCGTTCCTTCAAACAAATAATAAAATATTAGAAAAATGCATCAAAAAATATTAGTGTAATAATTATAAAATAATTAAACTAATAATTAAAATTTTAACAAAATAAACATTTATAGTTAAGTTTAGTATTTACCTCCATAAGTGGGTTGTTGAAGTCTACTGTCTTCAACCAACGCCACTCGTACTCCCTGAACATGAACTCTCTTGGAGTACCCATACGACCACGGTTGTCGTATTCGGTAAAGTGGTTACGGAGCTCGTTCTTCCACTCTTTGAACCTACGGAAAAAAAAAAGTGCATTAGAAATATTATTAATATCATAAAATATTTCAAATTATATGATGAGGAATTCTCAACGTACCTCGAGTTCTGTATCGCGTCCGCCCAATCCTGCTTGTGTTCGGCAATCTCGAAGTATGCCTGAAAGATAATATTTTATTAGTTTTACAATTATAACAATACCGAAAATTATTAAATATTACGATAAAGAAATTAAGTTTTTTAAATTACTCACCGACGCCGCGTTGTTAACCTCCCTCTTAATTTCTTCCAGCACATCAGCCCACCGGGTCCACAACATAGGGACTTTATCCCTAATTATTGCCCCCACGCAACCCGCGTAATCGCGGCGTTTTTTCCCCTGAACCTCCTGATTAGGGGGTTCGTTGATCTGGATCCTCCCCCTACTCTCAACAGTTCTCCTGAGCGTGTCAAAACATATGACACCTCTCATATTCGGCCTTGAACTGCTAGCGGCTGTCCCTATCACATAAACGACGATTGATTAATAAAATTAAATATTAGTGCGTTAATTTTAATAAAACATTTAATTAATAAAATCAAATGTTACCTGAACTGGATGACCCGTCTGTCGACTTTCCTTTTCTCCTCGCCGAAATCAGGAGGTCAGGTCTCTCAAATGGCTCCTGATGGTATGCCTCCGCAACACTCACCTACTGAGGCATATCAGGCCATATGGGCACACTACGAAAGTCGACCTCGGGTATCGCAGGAATGTTGTACGGGAGGTAGAGCTGATTTGGGAGAGTAGGCCCCTCAGTCAAGTCAGTAGCAGACGTCGCCGGACTCGTCATCGGCTCCCGATGAACCTCAGGCATACGGACCTGAGGAACGTCTGGAGCTATCTCGTCCTGAAATAGCTGCCTACTGAACCTCATAGCACCTGGCCCGAGAGAGGGACGTGAACTGCTTGACGGCCGCCCCGCCTGGAGAAGGGTCTGGTGCCGAGAACTCACACTCCTCCGCGGCTGGGATGAATCCACAGTCCTCCGCGGCTGGGATGAATCGACACTCCTCCGCGGCTGGCTGGTGGTCCTCTCAGGCTGGCTAATGGTCTTGTTGGAGTCTGCGGAACCGGCAGAACTTCCAGAACCCCTAGATCTGGAAGAACGACGGCCTCCGAATAACTGTCTGAGTGCATCGGCCATCTGTAGCTTGAGGCATTAATACATTAATTAATATTAAATTATATTACATTAAATAACAAATTCTAATTAATATAATAACCAATAATACTAACATATTTTAAAACATACTAACAAATTAATTTTTCAATTTTAACTAATTTTAAATAATACTAACCATTAACATAAATATAACCATTTATATAATTAGGCTACCAATTTATACGTATAAATTAACAATTATATCTAAATTAACATAAATACATAAATTATACCTTAAAAAATTACCTAAATTAACATAAATACCTAAATTATATATACCTAAATTAACAATTATATCTAAATTAACATAAATACCTAAATTATACCTTAAAAAATTACCTAAATTAACATAAATACCTAAATTATACCTAAATTAACATAAATACCTAAATTAATAATTATTTCTAAATTAACATAAATACCTAAATTATACCTAAAAAAATTACCTAAATTAACATAAATACCTAAATTATATACCTAAATTATAAAATTAAAATAAATTGAAAAAAAAAAATGGTAATTGCCTTCGGATCAATTTTGGCGGAGGAGGAGGAGGGGAAGGAGGAGGAGGGGAAGGACCGGAGGAGGCCGGATTTTGTCCGGATGGAGGAGGAGGCGGGATGGAGGTGGAGGGGAAGGAACGGCGCCGATTTGAGGAGCAGGAGGAAGAGCAATGGTCTTGGAGGAGACGCACGGCCGATTTGAGGAGCGGAGGAGGAGTTTTTGCGAATTTAGGGTTGAAAAAGTCGGGCTGCTGCGTTTTTCTGCTTTTATAGCAGAAAGAATAGCCGACGATTAAAAAAGATTTCGTCGGCTATACTTTGAACATTGTCGGCTATTCTATGAACATCGTCGGCTATACTTTGGAAGATCAGCAGCCGTCTGATCTGAGCCATCCAACGGCGGACAATAAGAAGGCGCGGATCGCAAGAGTTTAGCCGACGAAAGTTATATTTCGTCGGCTAAACTTAAAGCATAGCCGACGATTTAAAATGTTTCGTCGGCTATGCTTTGGAAAATCAGCAACCGTTGGATCTGAGCCATCCAACGGCGGACAATAAAAAGGCGCGGATCGCAAGAGTTTAGCCGACGACATATAATTTTCGTTGGCTAAACTGTTGGTCAAACCAGTAAGTCAAACCTCTAAACGCTTAAAAATGGAAATTAGTCTAGTTAAACGACGGTTTCTGGCCTCACCTTCAACAGATAATAGTTTCAAATCAATGAGACGCAACTAATCGTATAAAATTTTTACAAAATTGATTTATCGAACGTCAGGCTACCCATAGGAAAACGAAAGTAAAAAACAGTCTACCGCAACATTCGGCACACAGATTTTATCGGAATCTTGTCATTTTTCAACCGTGGACGTATTTTATCATTTCGGTCATATCTTATTTCACAACATTTTTGCATTTGAAGAGTCTACGTATAGTAACTATTTGAAACTATACAGTCACTTAAACACTTGATAAACAAGTTAAGGAACATTAGTGCATATGTTCTGATTTTGAATCTAAAAGTTTATAAAATCTATTCCAACCGTCAGATATCACCGTTAAGATTAAATACATGTATGGAAAAAAATCCAACTTCAGCTGACAACGTTAAAGGCTCGATCGGAACGGTCAACCGGGTGAGTCAAACCTCTAAACGCTTAGAAATGGTAATTGGCCTGTCTAAATGACTTTTTTTTGCCTGACCTTCAACAGATAATAGTTTCAAATCGATGAGATGCAACTAATCGTATAAAAATTTTCCTCAAAATATTTACCGAAGGTAACGCTACCATTAGGGAAACGAAGGAATAAAACCTTTGACCGCATCTTTCGCCGCTCATATTTTATCAGAATCTTGTCATTTTTCAACCGTAGATGTATTTCATTATTTCGGTCATATCTTATTTCACAATATTTTTGCATTTGAAGGATAAAGCAATGGTTTATCGTTAGTGATAGAAAATGGAATATGATCATTTTTTTTTTTTTTTTAAATCATAGCCGACGAGAGACTCGTAGTCGTCGGCTATTCTTTTGTCTTTTCCTGTCTAAAATAAAATATGTATTTTCCAATATAGTTATAGCCGACGAAATAATGAATTTTTCGTCGGCTTTTATTAGTATAGCCGACGAAATAATGCATTTTTCCTCGGCTATGATGAGTATAGCCGACGAAATAACGTGTTTTTCGTCGGCCATTATTTGAAAAAGGTAAAAAAAATCAGTAGGTTTACTCCTCTCGTATTCCTATTTCCTGTTCATATATAACTTAAATTGAACATCAAGAAAACAGAAACCCAACAGTCAACATATTTCAAATTTTTTTTAAGGGGTTTGGAACCCAGCCTAGCTGTGAGGCTCATCCCCACGCCCGTTCTTTAGAAATTTTGAGATTACAAATGAAAGGATTACATCATCTAAATTACTTAATCCGGCGGATTGTAATCGGAATCATCGGATGAGTCTTCTTCGGTTTCTGAATTGCTCGATAGGGGTAATCTATGTCTTTCCTCACCACTAGAGTCCTCGTTAGTTTCTTCATTTGGATCAACATCAACAAGCAGTGGCTCTTCACGTCGAATTCGCACCGGCGTGTCTAGGCGAATAAAAGAGGAGTCAGGAATACCGTTTGCTTTGGGCTCTTGATACGCGGTGCCACCTTCCTCGTTCTCTTCAGCCACTCCAAGTGTAGACGCCCGGTAAATGTTGCGATGGTGGATAGTGTTGACTACTTTCCACGGGTCACCCTTGGCGAGATCATCAAGATAAAACACTTGTTTCACCCATGTGGCTAAAACGAACGGGTCATCCTCATACCATGATGTACTAGTGTTCACAGAAGTTATGCCGTATTGATCGGTTTTCATGCTCTGCAGCCGTGTGTCAAACCATCTACACTTGAAAAGGTGCACTTTCATGTCTTCCCCATAATGCAGTTCCACAACTGAATGGCGAACACCATAATAGTCAACTCCATCATCCCCACCATGTGCCATAACCCCTGAATTTTGTGTTTTCAGTCTGACGTCTCTCTCTTCACATCGAAATAACACACTATTCACCTTGCACGTCGCATAAACTTTTGAATAGACCGGCTTCATCGCCAGAAGTCAGAGTTTGTGCGACTAATTTAGGTGATTATCATTTTTAATAAGTTCCATCTGCAACCATCAGAATCAACTATAAATATGAATAATTATACACAATAATATATAAATACGTATAGAATAATGTTAAAGTTACGTACCCAGCGGCCGAAATACTCTGCGAATGTCCGGTTGTGGTAATCGAGATCACCTGCTACTCCATCACAGTTTAGATGCATGTTCTTCCAAAACTGAACTTCTGGACAGTTGATTAGTACCCACCAATGTGCAATGGCTACCACATAATCTTTCAACTTGTAGAAAACTGGCATGTTTCCACCGAGTACAACATCGTCGGAGAGTATGGAAAGATTGAACTGTGAAGGTACATCTTCCGGTATGCTTTCCTGTAACGCTCCTAAATACAGCTTCATGTAGGTGACGCACTCGTGCGCAATATATGCTTCAGCTATACATCCTTCAGGTGCGGATATGTTTTGGACAAAATCACGGTATTGTCCAAGTTGCCTATAAATGAAGTTTTTAAAGTGTTATGATAATACATTAATACTAAATCACATATATTGATGAGGAAATTAACATAAGATATAAAATACGTACCTTTCCATTGGATACATCCAAGTGAAGTGCACAGGACCGGTAAGCAACAACTGCCGAGGAAGATGGATGATGAGGTGAGGCATGATGTCGAAAAAATTTGGAGGAAATATCATCTCAAATTTACACATGATATGAACGATGTCTTGTTGCATTTCCCGGAGGTCAGATTTTCTCACTTCCCGTGTGCATACCCTCTGGAAAAATCTTGCCAACGCTACTAACGGCTCCACAACGTGACGGGGAAGGAACGGTCGAATGAAAACAGGGAAGAGATGTTGTAGCAGGATATGATTGTCATGACTTTTCAACCCGTAAAGATTGTTGAATTGTCTGTTCACACACTTGGCTATATTTCCAGCAAAGCCTGAAGGATACTTGGCCCGACTTATCCAATGAAAAATTTCTGATTTATGCTCAGGCTTGACGGTGTAAGGAGCTTGAAGCATTTTTCTCTTCCCTTGTTTCAACCAGTTGTTTTCTGATATTCATGTTTTGCAGATCAGTGCGAGCCTTAGGACCGTCTTTCGTCTTCCCCTCCAAGTTCAGCGTTGTGCCCACCACAGTTTCAGAAACATTTTTTTCTATGTGCATAACGTCTAGGAAGTGACGGATCAACAACTCACACCAGTACGGGAGTTCCCACAATATGCTCTTATGTGTCCAGAATTTGTACTCCTCAGGTCTTTCAGGTATTTCCGCTACAATATTGGGATGATTGCTGAGGGGCCCAAAATCATACTCATTAAGCACTGCTAAAATTTCTCTTCCCGTCCATCTTCTGGGAGGACCACCGTGTTCTTCGGTTGCATCAAATGCGGCGGACTCGTAACGCCAGTGGTGATCCGCCGGAAGGAACACACGATGACCCATTCTGCATATCTTGTTGCAATGAGGGGTGCTCCCATAATCGCTGAGGCACTCTGGTAAATCCTTGTATCCCCTAACAACGCTGCCCGACAACATCCCATAAGCAGGAAAATCACTGATGGTACCAATAACCATGACATGCATCTGGAACGTCTCCTCCTTGTACTTGTCAAAAGTGGGATGACCAACGTCCCACAATACCTTAAGCTCTTCAATCAATGGTCTCATATACACATCGAGACATTTCCCTGGGTAACCAGGCCCCGGAATCAACAACGTTAACATATTATATTCTTTCTTCATGCACATCCACGGAGGAAGGTTGTAAGGTACCAAAACCACCGGCCATATACTGTATGAAAGACTCATGGTGCCGAAAGGGTTGAACCTGTCGGTTGAGAGCCCGAGCCTGACGTTTCTGACATCTGACGCAAAATGAGGAAACTCATTGTTTATATGCTTCCAAGCCGCTCCGTCAGAGATGTGTGTCATGATATCTGCGTCTCCTGTGTCCCGCTCACCGTGCCATCTCATAGCTTTTGCGGTGGTTTCTGATATGTACAACCGCTCAAGCCTATCTCTCAACGGAAAATACCGAAGCACTTTCACAGGTTTCCTATTGCCTGCTCCCGTAAACTTATATCGGTCAGACTGACATATCGGACATGCGTCAAGGCTAGCAAGGTCATTCCCTTCTGCATCTTTACCCCAGAAGAGAACGCAGTCAAATGCGTATGCATGGATCTTAATGTAGGAAAGCCCTAGAACTTTGAGGATACTTCGGACCTTACGATGATTGGTAGGATTACGATGACCCTCCTCCAACAACGAAGAAGTGTACTGTAGATATTCATCCACTTGCCTGATAGTCGATTTTGTCTCGACTTTAATCCTCATTACCTCCATCACACTTTGAAGAACTGTCTTCTCAGAACTTGAAGACACAGGGGTCTATTGCAATGCAATCAGTTTGTTGTACTTGTCAAAGGTGTTGACAACTTGTGGGAAGGGCTGCACCGGGTCATGCATATATTGTTCCCCATGTACACCGCTTTCAAAAGGAAACACGTCGTTGACGAATGCCATTATTGGATCGTTGGATGTACTACTACTGCCCGCCTCAAAAAACTGCCCATGATCATGCGATCCATCTAATGATGGCTCACCGTGATATATCCAACGTTTGTACTTCGGCCAAAACCCATTACTCTTTAGGTGCTCCCATACTGTCCTAATCGGAAATCGACACATATCACTGCGACACTTACATTTCTAGCACGGGCAATAATGGTATTCATTCCCGTTTGCATTTTCCTCGACGAACTGCAAAAAATTTACAACTCCTGTAGTGTATCGTCGGTCATGCCTTGGAAGCGAAATCCAACTCTTATCCAGATCCATATATAGTCTGATAATAATATATGTATAACTTTAATTGATAAGAAATTAATTAACACATATATATATATATATATATATATATATATATAAATCCTTAATAATTAATTACATTACAATATATATTATTATCAACATCAACTCATATATATATACCATTAACAACCATTATTTAAGTTACACTATATATCAACCATTATTTAAGTTAATTACACTATCAACAACTATTAATTAACATATATATATATATATATTTTAACACTAATTAAAATAACATCAAATTAAAACATATAATTAAACTAAAACTCAAAATCAACTCAACTAAAACTCAAAATCAACATATATACATACATTCTAACATTAAAACAACAACAAATTAAACAAAAATCACTTAATAAATCAAAATCACTAAAACTCAAAATCAACTCAACTAAAACTCAAAATCAACATATATACATACATTCTAACACTAAAACAACAACAAAACAAAAAATCGATCACTTACTAAATCAAAATCACTAAAACTTAAAATCAACATATATACACATATACGTACCTATATATATATAGCTCCACAATGTAAGAGAGGACGGATTTCAACAATACCCACAGATTTTTCACTCTTTCTCCCGTTTTCCCCCTTTTTTTGTTTTTTTTTTTTTTTTTTTTTCGTTTTTTATGAAATGAGCAGCTGCTGCCAAGATCTGAAAATATATAGACTTATAGCCGACGAAAATGTCAACTTCGTCGGCCATACTTCCAAAAATTTTCGTCGGCTAATGTTTGGGAGAAAGGCCGACGAAAATACAAATCGTCGACTGAAATATGAATATAGCCGACGATTTTTTAAAAATACCAACGAAAAAACAGTTTCGTCGGCTATGGTTAAACTATGGCCGACGATTTTTTTTTCCACTGACGAAAAATAAAATCGTCGGCTATTCCTTAGAATTACCGACGAAAATTTTAATTCGTCGGCTGTTTTTTTTCGTCGGGAAAACCCTTTTTTCTGGTAGTGGTTACTGGATTATTAATTAGTTAGAGAAGGATATTTTATTCATAAAGTTGAAATCTTGATATGTATTATTGATTAGCTTCTCTTTTGTTGATTTACAAGTTTAAATTACTTTTGTTTGATTAATTTGTTCAACTCTTCACACTTTTGGTTTTTGTTTAATGGGTTTCAATCTTTTGCAGGTTTTCGAAAGTATAGATGCACCAACTGAGTGGGTTCGTTTGGTTGGGAAGAAGAACAATATGGTGATTATTATTCAAATGTCTGATTTTGGAATGATTGGGAATAAGAAAAAGAGACCAAAAATAAACTTTTGTTGCGAGCGTGGTGCTTATTACAAGCGTATTTTGAAGACTAATGCTCATTGTGAGAATAGACAGAAGCAAAGTGATGGAGATAGTAAAAAGAAGTGTCCTCAGACTAATGATACGAAGAGATGTGGGTGCCCTTTTGCATTGAGGGGTATCAATTATTTTAACTCTGGCTTCGCTTGTGAAAAATACTGGATGTGCTTCCCAGAAATGGGGCATTTAATTGCAACTTGTTATGGTGTGGTGGTGATCAATATATCAGATAGGCAATGCGTAACATTTCTCCTATTAGTGGAACGTCATATTTGATATTTCAATAGCAATGAGCTTAAAGATATTAGAATTGGTCATGTGAATACAAATCACTACGTGCTTGTATGTATTTTAGTCAAATAAAATATTTATGTTTTAAGTTTTCTTAATTGGATGCTAATAAGGTGCTTCACATTTTTTCAGCTCAAACTTTCTCCGAGACATCCTCTGCCATACCCTGTACCAAACTGGGAGAGGAATGCAGACGACAAAGTTATACATTTGTATTCAAGATATCAGAACCGTCTAGAGCAATACAAAATATGTTGTCCTACTACCTTATTGATATTGTGGCTTATAATCCCACACCAATTTAAGGTTCTGCCGTTGTTTTATTGTGGCTTACAGTCCCAAATACTAAATTTATGTAACAAAATAATTTGGAAATTTCTTGTGCCAATGTGGTTATGAAAAACCACAAATAACTGACAGCTTTGAAAGAAGATACTTCAATAATAACAGAACTAATAGACGATACATATGGAAAGTCTCCAAATAAACAGAGATGCTAATAGATGTAAACACTGATTACAAAGAACAAAACAAGATACGTCTCATACCCTATGTTGATTTCAACTTTAATCTCACAAGCTGTCGGTCTAGATTAGCAACATTCAAGGAGCAATTTCATTTGGGGCTCCTCCTTTATCACCATCGACAAGCACATTCACACAGAACTGGTGAAAATTGTCATACATTTTCTTCCACTGCTGAACCATTTGTACGCATATTTTATTCTCAAGCTTTAGTCTCTCAATCTCCATTTCAGCTGAGGTAGAACCTTGTCGCTGAAGCTCTCTGATTTGACGCTCCATCACGTCAGAAGTGATATACGCTGCATCTGTGCAAATAGAACTGTCTAAACAAAGCATAATTTGATTACTAACAATTCACAAATGGGCACTGATATGAGACCTCAATGAGGCTTTGAATTTGTGGCCTCAATTCTATGTTGCATGCCATATCATTTGAACACATCATCAATTAGAAAAATCATGATAAATCATTCTTAAGTAAATAGACAATCATATTCCTCTCGATCTAATGTCTCTAAATCATTTTTGGTAAATTTTATTGTTGTCGACTATTATGGGATAACTTATCTTTTAAATTAAGAAACTTAAATTATTAATAATGATTTAGTTAATAAGAATATCAAACTAGGCAATAAAATTTCATTGAGATGAATTAATTATCTTACATGAACTATATTACATCTATTTAAGAGTTATATGTATGATATTTACTATAAAAAAAAATTTGTTTTAGTTTATCAATGAGGAATTGAAGTTATAATTCTTAAATTTTATATTTAATTATTGACTTTTATATTTAATTATTGCCTTTTAATACAATTAATTGCATAATTCCGTCTCCATCATATACTTTAATGTGTTAGTTATGATGTATATACCATATATTCTCTATCAGATTATTTTTTTCAACAAAAATTAAAAAAAAAAAAGGTAAATCTAAATCGAATTTATTTTGGACGAATTATGTATGTATATATTAGATTTAGGTGTAGGGGCATTATAGTGAAGTAGGTGTAGGGGCATTATAGTAAAGAAAAATAGGTACACTTAGGTTTTCTTATAAGTTAAAAAGTGAAATGAAGGTATACTAAGTAGTGGAGGTATACACAACACTTTTAGAGGTGCAAATAGAACACCTCATCTGGTGAATGTGCTATCACTACCAGAAAAGGGGTTATAGCCGACGACGCCATCTCGTCGGCCGTTTTCATTAAATCGTCGGCTATACTCATAGCCGACGAAGTATCGTCGGCTATTGTCTCGTCGGGACTGCTCCGTCGGCTATAGTATAGCCGACGACACTCAGGGTAAGTCGTCGGCTTATAAAACACGCGGTATAGCCGACGAATAAAGCGTCGTCGGCTATACTTCGAACATTGCCGACGACAGAATCGTCGGCTTCAACAATTACGTAATTGCCCCTAACCCTGAAGTATAGCCGACGACACTATCGTCGGCTATACGTCCGGCATAGCCGACGAATTAATCGTCGGCCATAACAATCGCCGGTACCAGGAACGGCTTTTTTTTGCCGGAAGCTGGGAGGGTATAGCCGACGAAATATGGTCCATTTCGTCGGCTATAACCCCTAAATATTTAAAAAAATTTAAAAATTTAACTCGGGCCCAATTTCACTTCGTCTTCGGTTTGGCTGCAGAAAATCCACGAACAAACATCCAAATATCCAACAAATATCCACATCAATCCATCCCTAATATCCTACCTACTGTACAAATTAACCCCCTAACTAGTCATCTACTCATCATCACCCCCTAAACGCGTAGCGTCGTCGACGGGATCGTTCGAGTTCCACTGGCTATGGCTACCCTGATCGCCTGGCGTACTCCGATGCGGGGGGGGGGGACGACGAACTGGGGCATCTGTGGCGGAGGCGGGGGCTGGAGTCCAGCCTGCTGGGCCTCCCAAGATTGCTGCATCCATCGGTACATCTCCGCCACAGATGCGTCTCTGGCCTGCTGCGCCGAAGCCTCCGCGGCCCTCGCCAACTCCGCCTGCTGGAGCGCCTCCACCACCCTCGCCAACTCCGCCTGCGTCCTCTGCAGCTGTGTCTGCAAGTCTCCTCTCGTCGAAGCCGCACGCTGCGTGCTGGGATTGGCCGGCGTGTACTTGAGAACCCCATCTCCCGCCGCGCCTAGGCCTCTCTGGTAGAAGTAGTTGTTGCCCGTCCCTACCGCCGCGTGCATGATCTGAGAGGCCAAGCGCGGCTCAAGGGTGTCGATCGTGGAGGCAAACTCCGCGATCGCCTCGTCGGACGCCCCTTCCCCCAGGGTGTCTCGCGCGATCCCGAAGGTGATCGCGTCGGTCTCCGCCTAATTGACAAGAAAATATAATAAACGAATTAATAAAAAAAATATATATAAATTAATTTAATGAAACACTTTTATTGAAGATGGGCGAATACTTACCACTTGGTCGGGACGCCCCGGATACATCTGCGCATGAATCCACGACAACGGCCTCAGCGGTCGGTCCCTCCTCGCAATCTCTGCCCACTGCCTCCAGGAGCGGGCGCCGCCGTGGTGGGGGTGCTCGTTCCTCTTGCGGTTGTCGCTGTTCGTCTTCGAGATTTTCTGTATTATAAGAACGAACATATAAACGCAAATATAAATTAGTAACTAAATTAAAATATTAGGAACTAACCAAAATAAAATTATTAACTAATTTAGTTACTAACTAATTTAATTTAATTAGTAACTACTTAACTAACTAATTTAATTTAGTAACTAACTAACTTACTAACTACCTAATTTAATTTAATTTAGTAACGAACTAACTAACTATGTAACTAACTAACTAACTTAATTTAATAACTAATAACTAACTAACTAATTAATTTAATTAAGTAACTACATAATTTAATTATTAAATAACAGTAAAAAGTTATATACTAGCAGGCTAAATTTTCTTACCGAGACCCTATCGCTCCCGAAGTAGGCTACCAGCCATAGCCACTCATACTCCCTGTACCGGAACTCGTGGGGGGTTGCACCTCGCCCCAAGCCCTGCTCCACATGGTACGTCCTGTAGTGCGTCGACAGCTCGTTCTTCCACTCGGAGTACCTATATTAACAAAACACAACTGTTAGATATATTCTTACACTGCTAATAAATAGTATGATAGTAAAATAACGCGAAACACATAACCTGTTCTTCAGCTGCTCGTCTCTCCACCAGTCCAAGGTAGGATGGACTCTAAACCATTGCTGCAATATTATAAATTAATTAGAAAATATTTTTATATAGTTATAAGGACTGAATTCATAAATGTTTATTTTCTATAATAAAAATACGATTTAACTCACCGACAGTGCTCGCGCCTTGATGTCATCGGGCACAGAGCCCCAGTCGGGCCACAACAGTGGGACCCTGTCCCGCACGAGCATGCCCGTCGCGTTGATATACTTGGTGGTGGTGTCTCTCCTCTCGATCGGGCGTCCATCCTCACTGGGACCGGTCAGGATCTCCCTGATCCCACCGGCGAGCTCCCTCTCCAGGGTCGACATGTTCGCTGGCCCTCTGGTCCGTCTCGTCCCCGCGGGTTTATTTATGAGGACGCCTGTTTCATAATTAAAATGAATACATAGTTAAATAATTATTTAAACTAACTAATTAAATAATTAATTAAACAATCTAAATAATTAATTAAACTAACCAATTACCTGCGTCGTTGTACTGCTTGTCATTCTCACGAACACACCACAGGCCGCGACAGTCCTCTGAGTCGAAAGGCCTGTAGATGTAGGCCTCCTCCCAGGGAATCTCGTGCGGCCGGTCGTGCCGCCAAATCTGCCTCCCCCTAGCGTCGTACTCGGGGATGGCAGGGAGGAACTGGACCATGTACATCCCCGATGGCGGAGACATACGGGGCGTGGACCCTGAGGGGCCTGATCCCCCTGACGGTGGGCCCTGTCGCTGTGGGGGACAGGGAGCATGTCTGGAGGGGCCAGATCGGCGCGCGGTGGGGTCGGCTGCCGATCCTGGAACAGTGCTGAAGTGCACTGGGGTCTGGAGGATGCGGCTCTGCGTCCTCCTCCGACACTCGAGGTTGGGCCCGCTCCCGTCGACTCATACGAGGAGCCCCCACGTGGATCGCTCGGGGTCAATCCCATCAAGGTCTCCTCTCGTCGACTCATAGGCCGGCGTAGGCCCCGACGACCGCTGGATCCGCTCCCCCCACGGCTGGGTCCTGCCTGAGCGTCGGGGTCGCTCTCGGTCGGTCTGGCAAGCCATCGGTCTACAGCGCGGCGGTTTCCTGCACAATTAGTATATAAATTCCATAAATTTCACAAAAATTCCACAAAAAAATTAAAAACTTCATTCAATGTATATATACTTAATTATATATATACCTAAATATATTTATACCTAATTATATATATATATTCCGAAATATATATATATAGATATATATATATATATATATATGTATATCCTCCTAAAAAATCTTGTTAATTCCACAAAATTAAAAAAAATTCCACAAAATTCCTTAAATTTCACAAAAAAATAAAAAACTTCATTAAATATATATATACCTAATTATATATATACCTAAATATATTTATACCTAATTATATATATATATATATATATATATTCCGAAATATATATATATATAGATATATATATCCTCCTAAAAATTCTTGTTAATTCCACAAAATTAAACAAAATTCCATAAAATTCCATAAATTTCACACAAAAATAAAAAACTTCATTAAATATATATATACCTAATTATATATATACCTAAATATATTTATACCTAATTATATATAAATTAGTATATAAATTAGTATACTAGTATATAAATTCCACAAAATTCCACAATTAGTATATAAAAACCCTAAATCTAACAAAAAATCCACAAAATTAGTATATAAATTCCACAAAATTCCACAAAATTAACAAAAAATCCACACAATTCCATAAATTTCACAAAAACCCTAAATTCCACAAAAAATTCACAAAAACCCTAAATTTCACAAAAACACAAAATTCCACAAAATTAATAAAAACCCTAAATGAGGCTCGATCGGGACTACCTGACATGGTGGTGCAGTCTGGACGAGGACCGGTGGTGCGGTGCGGCGGCGACGGCGGCTAGGGGCGGCTGCTAGAGGGGATCGATCCGTATGCGGTTCGGGTCGGGAAGCACGTGGACGGGGCGGGGAGGGGTCGGGTAGGGCCGGGGAGGGTCGGTCGGTGTCGGGGAGGCTAGGTGGTGGTCGGTCGGCGTCGGGGAGGGGTTTAGGCGATTAGGGATTTCGGTTGAACTCTGGAAAATGAGGGAGAGGCGCCTCTGTTTCGGTTTAAATCGAAGGACTATAGCCGACGATTTAATTTTAATTCGTCGGCTATACTCTGACCCGAAATCCGGGCCGGGCCGAAGTTGGGCTTTGCGGGCCGGTTATAGCCGACGAAGTCTGGATTTCGTCGCCTATAATATGAATCTCGTCGGTTATACTTCACGCTCTCAGCAGCCGTCAGATCTCGCCCATCCAACAGCGGACAATGAAACGGCGCGGATCGCAAGAGTTTAGCCGACGAAGTTAAGTATGTCGTCGGCTATTCTTTGGTCAAACTACAAAGTCAAACCTCTAAACGATTTAAAACGGCAATTGGCCCGTCTAAATGACGTTTTTTGGCCTGACCTTCAACAGAGAATAGTTTCAGATCGATGAGACGCAACTAATCGTATAAAAATTTTCCTCAAAATTTTTACCGACCGTCAGGCTACCCATAGGAAAACGGAAGTAAAAAACAGCTAACCGCAACATTCGGCACACAGATTTTGTCGGAATCTTCCCATTTTTCAACCGTAGACGTATTTCAATATTTCGGTCGTATCTTATTTCACAACACTTTTGCATTTGAAGGGTCTACGTATAGTAACTATTTGAAACTATACATTCACTTAAACACTTAGTAAACAAGTTAAAGAACATTAGTGCATATGTTCCGATTTCGAATCTAAAAGTTTGGAAAATCTATTCCAACCGTCAGATATCACCGTTAAGATTAAATACATGTATGAAAAAAATTCCAACTACATCTGACAACGTTAAAGGCTCGATCGGTACAGTCAAACTGCAAATTCAAACCTCTAAACGCTTTAAAACGGAAATTGGCCCGTCTAAATGACGTTTTTTGGCCTGACCTTCAACAGAGAATAGTTTCAGATCGATGAGACGCAACTAATCGTATAAAAATTTTCCTCAAAATTTTTACCGACCGTCAGGCTACCCATAGGAAAACGGAAGTAAAAAACAGCTAACCGCAACATTCGGCACACAGATTTTGTCGGAATCTTCCCATTTTTCAACCGTAGATGTATTTCAATATTTCGGTCGTATCTTATTTCACGACACTTTTGCATATGAAGGATCAAGCAATGGTTTCGGTCAACATCCGGGCCAGGGGTTATAGCCGACGAATTACAGGTCGTCGGCTATACTTTAGCCGACGACCTTCAACATTTTGTCGTTAGCCGACGCCGGCAACATTTAGGGCCTGAAAATTGCCTATTTCACCTGATAAATTCCTGAACATCGCACAAACAATTCAATACAATTTCCCATAAACTCGGAAAACGGTAATTAAGGACGAAAAATGTATTCATACATGCATGCACCATCGTACACAAATACATACATAAATAGTATACTAAGGATGATAATCAGAATCATCCTCATCACTTGAGTCAGACGTAGTATAATAGTTAATATTTGGCAACCGGTGCTCGTACTCGTCGTCTGAGTCATCGTCTGCCTGATATAGACGATTCAGATTAACATCATACATGGGCACCTGACCCCTAGGAAGTCGAACCACTCTGCCCGGCGTCACATTATTATCGCGGATGGTGGAGGATTCCGGAATGTCGCCGGCGTCCGGCTCTTGGTATGCGGTCGCTTCTTGACACTCTGTGCTCACACCAAGTGTGGTAGCACTGTATATGTCTCGCTGAGACACATGGTTAACTACCTTCCACGTGCCTTTGTTCAATGGATCGTCAAGATAAAAGACCTTTTTGGCCGCTGTGGCGAAAACAAAGGGGTCATCTTCATACACACTAGTGGCGGTATTCACCGAAAGTATGCCGTACTGATCGATCCGTATGCGGTGCGGCCTAGTATCAAACCATCGACACTTGAACAAGTGGACTTTCATACGGTTCCCATAAATGAGTTCAACAACTGATTGTAGGACACCGTAAAAATCCACGCCCCCCTCTGCACCATCGACCATCACCCCACAATTCTGTGTTTTGCGTTCCCCGTCTCTAGCTTCACATATATACTTAACACCGTTGACATCACACATTGGGCGGACTGTGGAAGATATCGGCTTCATCGACAACAGCCTCAATTCCTCTGAGTAATTTGTTTGACCACCCCTCGCAGCCACTTGCATCAGCTGAAAAATATAACTCAAATCAGTTGGTGTGTTTATGATTAAAGAATAGGGAACTGTAAAAGAAATCCATCTAATATATATATTTATACACTTACCCATTGTGGAAAATAGTCTGCAAACGTCGTGTTGTGGTACTCGACATCACCGCGAACTTCCTTGCAGTGAAGATGGGTTCGTTTCTAATATTGTACCTCCGGACAGTTTATTAGAACCCACCAGTAGGCAATCCCTACCTCATGGTCAGGCAACTTGTCCACACCCTTCTGCTTGAAGCTTCCGTATGGTACAACAGAGTTGGCGACGATAGATAGGTTGAACTCGGGGTCATCTCGACTTGGATGTGGGGGGTCCTCCATCGCTCCCAAGTACAACTTGGCGTACGTTACACACTCATGCGCAATGTAAGCTTCAGCAATACACCCCTCAGGCGCAGATTTATTGTGCACATATTTCTTGTAGTCTCCAAGTTGTCTGCAAGGTTAACAAGTGCATGTTAAGAGCATGCAACTTTTATTTAAAAACATGTATAAATTAAATTTATGAATAACATGTACCTTTCGATGGGATACATCCAAGTGTAGTGTACGGGACCGGTAAGCAACAATTGTTGGGGAAGATGGATCATCAGGTGAGGCATGATGTCAAAGAAGTTTGGGGGAAATATCCTCTCGAACTTGCACAAGATAAAAACGATTTCCTCATGCATTCTCATGAGGTCTGATTTTCTAACTTCTCTAGCGCATAACTTCTGGAAGAATCTTGACAACGCCACCAACGGCTCAACCACTTCATCCTCCAAGTACGCTCGAATGAAAATAGGGAAGAGGCGTTGAAGCAGTACATGGCAGTCGTGACTCTTCAATCCGTACATCTTGTTGTCTCGGTAGTTAACACACTTGCTTATGTTACCCGCATAGCCATAAGGATACCTGCATAGCCATTAACAACAATTAGATTTCATGCATATATAGTCGTCCAACAACAGATGGATTCTTTAGGGAATACATGCCTAATAAAAAGTTACCTGACATTACTCAGCCATCCAAAGATTTCATGTTTCTGGTCCCTGGTGACGGTGCAAGGAGCTTGGGGCATTTTGCTCCTGCCCTCTCTCAACCACAAATGGTCCCGCAGTCCCATATTTCTCATATCAACGCGTGCCTTGGGGGTGTCTTTTGTTTTCTTCTCTCAATTCAAAACTGTGCCAACCACGGCTTCACCCACGTTCTTCTCTATATGCATGACATCCAGGTAGTATCTGGTAGCCAACCTGGCCCAATAAGGAAGTTCCCATAAGATGCTCTTGTGTGACCAGAACCTATACCGATCCGACCTCTCTGGGATCGTGCGCAACACATCGGGATGATTGCTAAGCGGACCAAAGTCATACTCATTCAACACTGCCAATATTTCCTCCCCTGTCCATTGCTCGGGTGCCCAGCCCCTTTCTTCAATCCCATCAAAAGCCTGTGCATCGTCCCTAAATGGATGGTCATGCGGAAGCCAACGACGGTGACGCATCTGGACAATCTTGCTGCAATGAGGACTGGAGCAATCAACAGTCATGCACTCTGAACAAGCCCTGTAACCCCTGGTGACGCTGCCCGACAACATACCCCTCCCAGGAAAGTCACTGATCGTGCCAACAAGCATGGCATGCATCCGGAACATCTCATTTTTGAACCGGTCGTAGACCAGGTGGCCGTTCAGACTCAAGTACCGAAGCTTCTCAATTACGGGTCTCAAATACACATCGAGACACTTTCCCGGATAACCTGGGCCTGGAATCAACAATGTGAGCATGTTATATTCCTTCTTCATGCACATCCACGGTGGAAAGTTGTACGGAATCAAAATAACTGGCCACACACTGTACTGAAGCTCTTTCTTGCCAAAAGGGTTGAAACCGTCGGATGATAGCCCTAGCCAAACATTTCGAACCTCTGATGCAAATTCAGGAAACTCCAACACATTCTTCTTCCAAGCCTCTCCGTCGGCGGGATGTCTAAGGGTGTCATCGTCAGGCACATTCCTCTCAGCCCACCATCTCATAGCTTTGGCCGTGAAAGCACACATGAACAACCGCTCAAGCCTATCAATCAGCGGGAAGTACCGAAGTATCTTCACAGCTTTCTTGTTCCCTTTAGGAGTGAACTTATACCGCTCTGTATTGCATACTGGGCAGTATTCAAGATCTGCAAGTCCTTCCCCGTAAAACAGAACGCAATCGTATCTGCATGCATGAATCTTGATGTAGGAAAGGCCGAGATCTTTAAGGATATGTCGCACCTTATGATGACTGGTAGGAAGCCGATTTCCGGGGGGCATCGCCCCACCCCATATCTTCAGCCAATCATCAACCGATTTGACAGTGCCTTTGTTCTCCGTTTTGATCTTCATCACTCCCATGACAGATTCAAGGACAGTCTTACTGCATCCGGGGTACAACGGAGTCTGTTGCAATGCGATCAGGTTGTTGTACTTTTCCATACCACTTGTGTTGACCGGAGATCGGGGTAATAGCTCGAGTGGCTCAATATCAGGGAAACACTCCATCTCCGGAGGAGGGAGTTGCACATCTGGTGCTTCATCAAAGACACCGCTCTCACGAGGAAACATATCGTTGATCCAGTTCGTTGTTGGATCATTGGAGGAACTCCCTCTCTCGGCAAATTGTCCATGATCATGAGGACCCGCAAACTCTGGTTCACCGTGATAAATCCAATTAGTGTATAGGACCCAAAATCCATATCTAGCCAGGTGTTGCTCCACTGTCTCTATGGAAAACCGGTGTCGTGGGGTGGCACACTTGCACTTTTTACACGGACAATAATGAAGTGTAGTGTCTCCACAGTTAGCCATCACAAAATCCAGGAAACTCCTAACTCCATCATGATACGCCTGATCCCATCTTCCAAGGGTAATCCAACTCTTGTCCATCCTGTAAATTCAAGAAATAAATATAGCTATATATAGATATGTATATATGCACGTACTAATTAATTAAAAAAATCATCATTACACACACACACACACATATATATATATATATATATATATATATATATATATATATATACACATGCATCCCTAAATTAATTAAAACATCGTCAATCTCCCTAATTAATTAAACACAATGTTTTTTTTATATATAACAACAATATATTTTTAATTACAATTAAATTAATTAATATATATATATATACATTTTTTCATCAAATTCATCTAAAATCACCTATAAATCAACAATCAATCACTAATCTTCAACAAAACTTCAATTCTATCTAACCAACATATCAACCCATTAATAATCTCATCTCAACACATGTATATATATATCAAATTAATCACACATTTATTCTAATTAAACTCTAAATTAACACACCTCTGCATATAACCAACTAAATCAACACACACAGCAATATACGTACCTTTCAAGCTTATGGCCGAGGTTTTGGACGATTTCAGAGCGTTTTCGAAATATTTTCGACGAATGAGCTCGCTGCTGCAGAATAGATATGATATAAGAGTTATAGCCGACGAATACCCTCCTTGTCGGCTATAACCAAAAACGTTTCGTCGGCTATAGTTATAGCCGACGACGTCCGACAACTCGTCGGCTATAATATTATAGCCGACGATGTGGCCGACGAAATAGTAATTCGTCGGCTATGACCCCTTATAGCCGACGAAGTACTATTTCGTCGGCCGTTTTTTCCCATATCGTCGGCTATAACCCCTTTTCTGGTAGTGTATATTAAGATTTTTCAAAATATATTAATTAGGATGCCAAGTAGAATAAATTCTAAAAAAAAAAATTCTAATCTAAAGTACCTAAATTGCCACAGAAAGAAAATTAATTACACACTAATTTAATTACCTCTTTTAAAAAATTTAATGTTATGTATTGTATGATTAAAGTTCATTCTATTATTATCTTAATAATAGGTTCATATTTTTCATAAATTCAAATAAGTGGATTGATACTTTATATAACAGATTTTGCATATCTTTCTATTTGGGTTCTAAAATTTTCTATCACATAGGAAGATTATTTGTTAAGAAAGTTAGTCAGTTTAATTTGTATTAGTTACATACCTAAAATAAATATTTGCTCGACTACACCATACTTATTACCTAACTGATAGGAGCTTATTATAAAATACCTGACTCCCTTTAAAAAAAAATTAAAAAAATTACTTAACACATAGGAATTTGATGAAATACCTTACTTCTAGAAGTTAGGTAAACTACATAACTTATTGGAGTTGAGTAATTTGAATTGTAGGAGTTAAGTTTTTTATACCTCGTGAAAAGGCTTATTGTTTTAATTAGATAGCTCATAAGTTATATTATTGATGTCTTATTCTAGAAATATGTTTAGAACAAAAAATTATATATATATATCTACAAGGAAGATAAAATAATCAAAAAAAAGATAGGTACCTTATGATGAGGAACACTTACCATGAGCATTTTCCACACCCTTTTTCATTTCTTGATCTCATCTCCTAACCTTTTTTCTTCTTTCGAATAATTCTTCTGCTATTATTGAGAGATATGAGTCAGAACTTAGAAATCCATGCATGATTGTCTTCGTCTTGCATCTCTCAATAGTCAAAGTTCTTTTCGTCTTCTGCTCACATTGAGAAAAATAAGTATGAAAATTCTTCAGAAGGAAAAAAACCTACTATGAGGAAAGCACTACTGTTTTTTCATTACTGAAATGAAATATTACTTTATGTATTGAACATATATATGTATGTGTGTACTCACGTTAGTAACATATATTAAGGATAAGAATAAGGATAAAATTAAGTAAATGAAATTAATGATAAAAATAAAGAACTGAAATTGAGAGATTTTCCTTTCTCAACAAGAAGGGCAAAACGGTGAAACAAAAACAAAAATATAAAATGTTAATCATAGAAGTAAATCCTACAAGGAAGGTTGAAGTATGTAATTGGGTGTATTTTAAAAAAAAGATATGGGTGTGGGTTTATCTTAAAAAAAGGCTTCAAATTTGGGTTTTTCTCTAATTTTCTCTTCTTCTTTTTTCACTATTGTTCCTGTTTCATACCTTTGTAATTAATCCAAGGACTTTCTATCAATTTCGGGAACTTGGGTAATTTTTTCTTTTTAATCTTTTGTTCATAGGTTTTCTTTTGGTTATTCTGAACTTATGGTCTAGGCAATAACAAACAGAAATAAGATAAAGAACTAGGCAATAACAAACAAAAATAAGATAAAGAAGTAAGTTTTGCAAATTATCTAAACTTCACTATTGTTAAAGTAAAATGGGTAGTTTACTCATTTCATTGATAATCCCCTTTACATAGGGTGAATATTACAATAGTAATTACAATGGTAATTACAATGTACATAATGACAATAATGACTGATTGAGTCGTTATATCCTTTAATTGATAATACCATAATTTCTTATCGTCAGTTAGTTTGACAAAGGCACATTTATGACCTTTTTCCTTCAACAGTCCCCCTTGTGCCAAGTCAAAGATAAAATGGTGTATGAGGTGTTGCCTCGTTAAAAATTTTGCCAAGTAATAAAAACCCAATGTGAGAAAATAAAACTTTGGTCGAAGGAGAAAAAGTGCACAACGCACCTATTATATTTTAAAACAACATGTATGTGCTAGACTCCCCCTGATGTCTGCACTTCCCCCTGATTTTTGCATTAATCATGAGATTCTCCCAGATTCTTTCATTTGATCAACGGAGTTTCAACAACTTTAGCATAGTTATGTATTTTCACATGTTTTTCAAATATGACTTCAGCAATGATTCAGTAACTAAATCTGACCACATCACCCTTAGATCCAACTTTATTTACTTTGATCTTGAGGATAAGGTTATCCATGAACTGAACACATAAGTTCATAATGAACGTCATGATTATGCTAATTATGACATTCTTGTAGTAAAACAGTCAAACACTCTGTCTAGAGTATAGGTATGGATGAACCGTTAAGAGATCTGAAATTGATCTGCAATAACAAATTTTCAGCTTTAATGCATTTTTCCTTACGCATAGTTAGCTATGATGTGAATAGTTTTCTTTCCATCTTTACGCGTAGTTAGATAGTTTTCTCTCCATCATGTCGTCTTTTTATGTAGGGATTGAATAAACTCAAATCTTTCATATCTTTGAGTATTTAAAAGAACCATTTGCATTACGTGGGTGAAGAGTTAAACATAGCTTTACAAATTTTTATCGAATAAGAGGTTGAGTCTTACATATTGTGTTTAAGTACAATCATGCGTCATTGCACTTGTATAGGGAATTTCATTTCCCAACACTTCTTCATCATCTTCCTTTAGATGAAAAACGGATCTATCGTTAGAGTAAAGACTCCAACTGATCATGGGAATCTATGTAGGTATCACGTTATTCTTTAGAGTGCCTCAGCTGATTGATAAATGGTCACCATCATTAGAGTCCTCGAGTTCCATTTCAAGACTGTGTATTGCCAAGATCTTTTTCATTTTTAACTTAGGATTTACAATACATACAGTATCTCTTAATTCATTGAGAGTCTGTGCATATTTCTAATGAAAACGCAAGGGCATAATTCACCAATCACTTCCCGATCAAGTAGTTGCTTTAGTGAATGTTTCAATTTCTTTTGCAAACGCGCTTATGTGATCTAGAGCCATTTGATTTGGGTGAATGAAGTCCGTTTAGGATCCTCATGTATATCTCTTAATTTAGATCCCCATAGAGATATGTCGTGACCACTTTCATAAGCTGCATGTTCAGTTTTTCGGAAACTACCAAACTGACAAAATAGTGGAATACAATAACATCTATTGTGAGAGATTGTCTCCTCGTAGTCCATTATGAGAGAATATATCCTCGTAGTCGATTCTAGTGCGTTTTTGAGAGACATTGCGTCATAAGGTGAGTTTACATACTCTTATTCTCATTACGCATTCTAACAAAATTATATTTGATAGGGTTTATACTTGTGGTGTCGACGTCACCTGCCCAAAGACCTATCTCTTTGTTTATACTGGATCACTTTTTTCCATTAGGCCAATTTACTACGTTGACATTTTTTCAACGAAGTATGATTTGATATTAGACTCATTATTCCACGTCCTCATGTACATTACTGTAATGTGTTTATAGAGATCTCTATACTTTCAATGATTAGTTATAACATTTGAGGTGTCCCCAATGATAACCACAATCCACAAATATTCTCATGAGACGGATTTGAGTATCATTGATCAATAGATCAGGTTGTGCCAAAACTCACTTTCTTCCTTTGTGTGAGTATTTATCGAACCTAAGGTGACCTTCCATTCTTCCTTGGAGTGTCAAAGCCTCTGACACAATTTATGCCACTTATGACGTCACCATGCCACCATCCATGGTGGCGGTGCAATATCCAATTCCTCTTGGGTGTGATCATGTCTTTTTGAAAAAATACAATTCTTGCAGGTATATTTGCAGCAGGTTTATATGATCTCGTCACTTTAATGTATCAGACATCTACGCACTTTACTTTGTATGATTTTGGGGATCAAGATGAGACATAGTGGGGACAAACCATGACAATTTATGTCGTTCCACTTGAACATGTTTATTCTTATCTCCCCCTAACGACGGGAAGACTGTCTCATCAAAGTGACGCACCGCAAATCTAGTGGTAAGGATATCGCCTGTCAAGGTTTCGAATAGTGGACTATAGTTGGAACATCATATCTATCATAAATATTTATTCATCTTAAGTGGCCCATCATTGTGTACTGTGGCGGTGCAAGTTTGGCACATAGAAACATTTAACCGAACTCAATGATTGTAGATTCGTGTCATTCTAAAAGAGCTCAAGGATTACGAGTTTGTTTGAATTCCTTTAAAATCCTCACACATAGTCACTAGCTATGGTGTAAATTGGTTTAATGATGAGTCGCTGCATGCAAAATTACACAACCCAAAACGGAAGTATTGGTGTGCTTTACCAGTATTAAGACTATTACTGTAGTCATTTTACGTGAGACCAATTGAGTTTTTATATAGGAATATGATGCACATTACAGATCACATATAATAAGCTATAAAATCATTGCACTTACGGAAATTAACCCGGTCTAGATGCTTTGACTTTCTAGCATAAGTATTAATAGTGGATGGTGTCATGACACGTGATCAGCGTGTCGACACAACAACCAACACCATAAAATATCTAAGGTGTCCGCAAGTTGATTGAATCAGTCCACTGAATTCTCTTTGGATCAATATAAGAACATAATGAGAGCACATGTTTCCTTTGCATATGATGGTGTCAATCATAATATTACGAGTAAGCTTTGAATGATGTATTTTTATTCATAAAATCACGATGGATGTCAGAAGCATAATATAATATAAGTGCATATACTTCTGTATCAAATATATCATAATGCCGCATAAGGGGAGCAGCGGAAATTAGAAATTGAACACATGTCTTCAACCCTACATGGATTGTGTCGAAACAATATTTGAGGGTAAAATGTTCTTTGGTCGTCCTCGGTTTCGTATGTAAACTATATTCTTCTGGTGTTTACTTCTTATTCATCAAAAAATTTAGGTGTCCATCGTAATTTCTTTAATGTACGGATTATCAGATCACGAGTAGTTACGTGAAAGCTAATGTATGTAAGAATTCAAAGAAGACCATTTTCTTATGATGTTGGATTCAATTACCGGTTACATATAGCCTATGAATAAACCTCTCTAATACTCATTTACATCCGTAGTTATAGAGGTAATGTAATGGAGCTCAAATGAATTCTCATTTGTGTCTTTTCACATGAACATCGTGGCATAAATTTCTTTAAAATGTTGAGAAAATTCAATCTTCTCTTGTCGCATAAATTGTTAATTTGACATATGCTCAATATATATACATCGAAACGTAACCCAAGTTCTTTAGAGTAACTCACTGGGGATTGCAATAAAAGGGATAGCAATCCCAGGAAGGTATGTGCATTATGAATCCCAAAGGAACAAATATACTAATCCCTATTACTTTTATTATATCTGTTCTTCAGTACTATTATGATATTTTATGATATATTAGTACAATTGTCCTTCAGTACTATTATTTTAGAGATTACATTGTACGTTTCTTTACATACAGTTTTTTTTATGTCGTGCCTATCTTATATTGTGTTGTATATTGTGTTATTTTGCTCTATGCAATATTTTGCAAAGTTAAATGTAGAAAATTGAACCATGTATATCATGAATAAAATTCGAGTAATCTCAATTCATTGAGAGAAAATTTCAAAAATTGACATGCCAACGAGTACATTTAGTCTTGTCCAATTTAGAAATAGAAACTTTAAGACCAAGAGTCTAATTAATTAAATATAAGGCGTGCGTGATAGCCTTTATAAGGATATCTTAGAAAGCTAGATCCTTTTTGCTCTGTTAAAAACTGCAATAATGAAATGTGTCATCGCCATCTTCTCCTATATAGTAAGGCTCTAGTTGTAAATTTATTTTCAACGTTATTGTTGGATATTGAAGGTACTTTTCCAAAACCTCGTACTTGTATATATGATTATTTACACTTCTTGTAAGTCACAGCTAATTCTTTACTAGCTTGTAATGTGTGTATCAATACTTCGTTGATCTACAACAACTATAGAGTGTTTCACTACATATGACATGTCCCATAGGTCATTTTTCAAATGGTGCATTGTTTGCACTTATTTTTGGATGATTATAGAAATGTCTGCGTCCATGGTAATTGCCCTTAGTATTAGGGATGCTGCATTAATTTGCATAATTTATTTTTAAAAAATTTCCTTGTCTCAGACTTTACATCGTCATTCAAGGTATTGTAATTATTTCTCAGCTATTTATAGAAAGCTGTTGGCATAATTTACCATGTTCCAGCCTTTATTGCCTCAATAAGGGGGGACTAGTACTCAACTTCTTCAGAGTGCAATGTGTCAAAACCAAACTGTGATGGTTAAACCATCTTTAAAATAGAAGAAGAAGAAAATGTATTAGTTTCGCAGTCTAAATAGACATCAACGACAACTATAGTATACCAAGATACATTATGGTCAATTTGAAACTTTGTGAAATTACATTATCACTATAAAATTTCGATTTTATCACTTGCTTTTTTTAAAAAACTTACGAAATTTCATTTTGATTGCATGTTAAGCTAATGAAATTTCATTATCGTTGCTTTTTACTTAATCAAGAAGATATCCATGTTGAAAAATTTTCAAGAAATAAAAATTAGATTTTCAAGACCAAGATTTGTAATGGTCATATATTTCATGCTTCATGAAAATACTTTATCGCAATAGTAGGTTTGTCCATTTTCTTTATATTACAATGCTCATGAAATTACATTTATCATAGTAATACTCAAAATAAAGGGTTTTTTTTTATAATTTAGGGCATTTGAAGGCTCAAAATTATAAAAAAGGCCTTAACTTTGTGTTGATAATAAAAAAGGACATGTCTAATCTTCTCCCCTTAAAATATCAAGAAATTACAACCGTGCCTGTTTCTGCACAAACCCGTAGGCCTGGTAGAGACTGGTGAATCTAGATGTGATCTCCTCATGCGAACCTGCTAACTAAGGGGAATACCGGGCGGGCCGGTTTTCTCCTATCCGATGCCTAAGTTAGTACAGTTGGGATGAATAGATAACTTAAGCACGTATGATAAGCAGTTGGAGAGATCAGTTACCTATTAAAGAGGGTAGTTGAGGCCCTTATATAGGTGGTCGGGCGTGAGGTCTGGTCTTACTCTTCGATGTGGGACTGGTTTCCTTCTGTTCGCACATAAAGGACATCTCTGGTGGCCTGTTCGGCAGGCTGGCCCCCCCGGTCCCCGGGCCCCTGGTCACAAGGTAGACTGCTGGACCTCGGGTCAGGGTGCTGGTGATCCTGCTCCGGGCCTCAGTCCGACCCCGGATGCACTGGCTACGGGTCTGTGGGCTTATGTAGCCCCTCTGTGGCTACTGTCAACAGTGCCATTCTCCTATTTATATTTCTTTTTTCTTTTAATTAAAAGGAAACCCAAACCTAACTAACACCGACCGCTCCCTCTCAGATTAAAACCCCAATCCTCTCTTCCTCTCTCTAAAATCCAACTCTCTCTCTCTCTCTCTCTCTCTCTCTCTCTCTCTCTCTCTCTCTCTCTCTCTCTCTCTCTCTCTCCCCACCGTGAGAATGCTCATGATCGAGGAGGAGCGTGACACCGCCGCCGCGTCGTGGTCGTCTTCCAAGGCCGACGACCTTGAGGAGGAGCAGCAAAGGCGCGAAGACTTGAGAGCGACTCAGACGAGACTTAGGGTTTTTGAATCGGAGATGGCGCCCAATGATCCCAAGCAAGGCGGCGGAGGAGGCGTCTTCGCCTCCATAGCCTCCACTTTCAGCGCCGCACCAAATCCGTAAACGGGTACCGATTTCTATCTTTCCAGCTGCTTTGTTTTCTCTGCAAATTTTTAGCTCCGAGTTTGATGTTTATACAATTTTACTTCTCAATTTTACTGCTAATTGTTGTTGTGGTGGTTGATCTGGATTTCTAGTGTTGTTTCTGGCTTGGAATTGGATCCGTTGCTTGTTTTAAGTTTTGATTGGTGTTGAATTAGGTTAGATGATATGTGATGGTGTTGGTTGTAGGTGGAATTGGATATATGCTTGACTGTTTTTACTTGTGATCTAGAAATTGTATGAGAGCATGCTGACTTGATTGATTTGACTGGATTATAAATGCATGTTGACTTGCTTGGTGCTTGTCGACTTCACTAGAATGTAGAGATTGGAGAAATTGCAGCTAATCATCTCCTGCAGCTGGAGCCTGATGTAGCGAGTCACTATGTTCTACTTTTTGATATATACTCTTTGTTTTCTTATGAAAATGTAGGATTAATTGAACCTCTGGTGCCTGAAGAAGGCGTTGACAACTCATCAAAAGATGATTGCGAAGAGAAACAAATGTATGAGACTCCTGATATGGAACAGGTAATTACTTTCTTGATTTGTTTACCTCTTCTGTATTTGTTATGCTGAGATGAGTAGGTGGTGGTGTACATTGTTGATGGCACTGTCAAGTATAAATATAGATTGTAAGGTGTTTGTTAAATTGATTATAAGGATTTTCTTTCGCTCTTGAATGTGTTACAAGTTGTGAATATTTTGCCAATTGAATATTTTGCTTCACACATGAGTGAAAGATCTCACCCACTCTTTCTCTCTCTGTGACACACGCGCACAATTGGCTTGAGTGAATTGAACTTTGGGTTTGGTGGGTTCTTGGAATGGGCATTGAGTTATGTGAATTAGTTTTTTTGTTGTTAGCTCTTTCAAGCATGTCCTTGAGGTTCATAATACGAAATTATAGACTATTTGGCATTGGACTTGTTTATAATATGCATACGATTTCTGAGAATATTTTGTTAAGATAATTAACCTATGTAAATCTATCTCTGATTAACTATTGAATATAGATGGAATCTTAGTTTTATTTCATGCCCACCAAGTTTTCTATTTAAGAAACTGATTTTATGCGTATTTTTTTAAGGTATCATAGTCAAGAGATCATGGGTAATCTATTATGTTGTGTACAAGTTGATCAATCCACAGTAGCTATAGGGAACAGTTTGGTAAGTTTTTGGAAGTCATGGAACGTGGATGCCATTAATTGGTGTTGTTCGCGATGTAGCTTCTCAGTTTTGAAGATGGACTTCTTCAGGGTTCTCAATAGTAATTGAGCAGTACTCTACAATCATCTTGCTATATTGGTCTTTGAGATCATGTTCAGTTTGTTCTAGTTTTCAATTACTACTCTACAATCATCTTGCTATATTGGTCTTTGAGATCATGTTCAGTTTGTTCTAGTTTTTGTTTTCTGGTCCACCTTGTTCCTTCATTAGTGCTGCTATAAATTTGAACTTTTAAGATTTGTGGTTAGTGGTATTCGATCTGATACAAGTAACTATCTTACTAACTATCTAAGAAACTATCATCTTAGTAACTATCTGACTAACTATGCTAGTAACTATGTTAGTAACTACGAAAGTAACAATTCTTGTTTGTTCAAAAGCTGAGAACTATCCAAGTAGCTATTACAGTAATTATGAAAAAAAAAATACAGGACAGAAAAGCAAGAGCTTAAAAATCGAAAGCAACTGAACCAAGAATGAAAAATGCACCACACAATGCAGCGTGCCGCTGCACCGTACCACGGCAGTGTAAATATCAAAGTAACATTTTCTGTAACTATGTTACTAACTATCATTTTAGTAACTATCTTACTAATTAAATAGATAGTTACAAAATTGATAGTTACTAAGGTAGTTACACAGATAGTTACAAAATTAATAGTTACTAAGATAGTTACTAACATAGTTACACAGAATAGTTTACTCAGATGATAGTTACTAAGATAGTTAATAACATAGTTACATAGAATAGATACTCAGATGATAGTTACTAAGATACACAGATAGTTACAAAAATGATAGTTACTAAGATAGTTACTAATAGTTACACAAAATAGTTTACTCAGATGATAGTTACTAAGGTAGTTACACAGATAGTTACTAAGATAGTTACTAACATAGTTACACAGAATAGTTTACTCATATGATAGTTACTAAGATAGTTACTAAGGTAGTTACTATCCCAGTATCTATACAAGTAATTATCCATGTAACTATCCAAGTAACTATGGCACTATCCAAGTAACTATTCATGTAACTATCCAAGTAACTATCCAAGTAACTATCTCAGTAACTATGCAACTAGCTATGGAACTATCAAAGTAACTATCCAAGTAACTATCCCAATAACTATCACAGGTAACTATGGAACTATCCAACTAACTATCGAAGTAACTATCCCAATAACTATGAAAGTAACTATCGAACTATCCAAGTAACTATCACATGTAACTATGGAACTATCCAAAGAACTATCCCAGTAACTATGGAACTATCCAAGTAACTATCACATATAACTATCGAACTATCCAACTAACTATCTAAGTAACTTTCTTACTAACTATCTAGGTAACTATCGTTTAAGTAACAATCTTACCAACTATGTTACTAACTATCATTTTAGTAGCTATCTTACTAACTATCTAAGTAACTATCATTTAAGTAACAATCTTACTAACTATCTAAGTAACTATCATTTTAGTAACTATCTTACTAACTATCATTCTAACTATCTTATTAACTATCTCACTGACTATCATTTTAGTAACTATCTTACGAACTATCATTTTAGTAACTATCTTACTAACTATCTGAGTAACTATCATTTTAGTAACTATCATTCTAACTATCTTATTAACTATCTCACTGACTATCATTTTAGTAACTATCTTACGAACTATCATTTTAGTAACTATCTTACTAACTATCTAAGTAACTATTATCTTAGTAACTATCTTACTAACTATCATTTTAGTAACTATCTTACTAACTATCTAAGTAACTATCATCTTAGTAACTATATTACTAACTATCATTTTAATAACTATCTAAGTAACTATCATCTTACAAAATTGATAGTTACTAAGATAGTTACTTAGAAAGTTACCATCCTTTTATAGGTCGCATTAGGAAGAGTGAATCTTACCATCCTTTTACAGGTCGCATTAGGAAGAGTGAATCCAATCCCATAGCACCATGGAAGATATTTCCTCCTGTCAAGAATATTATACATGAATCAGCAACTCATGCTTCCTTGTATGCTACAAAATGCCAAATCTTGTAGTTCAAATAAGACTATTCCTGGAAGAGTCAATCAGTAATTAAAAACAAGCTTGTTTCACAAACTTATACACGATTGTTTGAAAAGAATGAAGAATCAGTCAAACCGATTTGATCTGAAAGGTGGATGAAATAGCATATTCAATCAACCTTTAATAAAGCTCACACTTTAGCTTTACTTCACTGCTAGTAGCATTCTTAGACCTCAATCAAACCTGTTTTTCCCTTAATTAATAATGATTTACCATATCCTAATCATTCTACCCTCTAACTAGAACAGCTAAACTCAGATTACTCCATAATTCAATCGCTTGATCCATCAACATATCAAAACCCAATTTCTATACAATTAGCATCTAAAAGCTGAACTAAAATATGCTCGTATGGTCCAATTGAATCAATATCAAATCTTATTGAACTCAAATTCATGTCATATTACATGTATAATTAAGTTAGCAAACTGCAAAACCTAACTATAATTTACAGCAAACCATAATGTAAACATGAGCTGCCAACACCAAATTTACCAATCACAAAAGCCTAAACAGGTAGTAGGGATTGTGTAATCTAAACAATAATCGAAAGTTTGACACATTAACAACACTTTTAATAAAAATTATTGTCCAATAATCAAATATTAACCTAATCAGCACCAATCTAGATTACATGTCTAGATTACAAACTAAACGCCAACCAATCAGTCATGATAATCTAGGGTTTCTTTAACCAAAATTCAAAGGAGTTATCAATCTTCAATTCCAACAACTGGTCTAACAGTACTTCAATTCACCTAAATTTAAAAAAGCACAACCAAACTAATTTTCCACTCAAACAAACACAACACATATACGAAGCAAATCCACACACCAATTTCAATTTCAATTTCAAGATCCTAATTGAAACCGTAATCTACTGCAATTGGGGAAATCAAATTCAAAGACGAAAACTGAAACTCTGATCAACGATGAAATCAACAACAACATGAATAATCTAACAGTGAATCAAATCAGAGAAGACTTACAACAGTTTGGACGAGCTTGAACTCGATCCGTACCTGAACCGGCACGAATCCGCCGCTAGAGTTGTAGTACCCGGCGGAGGTGGTAACGGTGGACTCGATGTTGTTGAGGTTGATTCCGATGTGGTTTCCGTCGGGGTTGCGGCCGGTGTTGAACTCGGGGTTATGGCCGGTGTCGAACTCGACGGCGAGGAGCAGCGCGACGACGGGGACGGTGGCGTTGGTGAAGAGGCCGAAGTATTGGCTGGCAAGGGCGTTGGGTGGAGAAGTGGAGTCGGTGAGGACGAAGGAGAGAGAGAGAGAGAGAGAGAGAGAGAGAGAGAGAGAGTTTTTGAACTTTTGACAGAGAGAGAGTTTTTGAACTTTTGAGAGAGAGAGAGTTTTGATAAAGAGAGAAATAGTATTAGGGGTGATCGGATCATGTTAAGAAAAATAAAATAAAAGGGTATTATGGTCATAAATAAAACTAAAAACAGCCCATTTTATTAATTAGTGAAATAGAAATGGCCCATTTTATGATATACATATTAAAATGATGTCATTTTTTATAAAGTGGAAAACAAGGAGCTTTTTTTCTTATTTTCAAAATGTTATGGTCCTTTATTCTAATAACTTGCAAAATAAATAACATGTTAAATAAAAACAATTATTTAACAATAATAAATGCTCTAAATTAAAATTTTAAATAAATATTAATGTAATTTAAATACAGCATTATATTATAGAATAATTTAAACGAGCTTTTATGAAAGCAACAACTTTAACTAAATCTTACTGTTAGTTTGCCAAATAAATTACGTGTGAAACGATTGCTCGATCTCGATTTCATATTGATCATCGCATCATAATTAATACGTCATATGTAAAAAAACAACAATATTCATATGATTAGTTACTTTAATCATATATATTTTCACATTTACCATAATATTAAGTAATTTCACATTTATTAGTAAGAGTAAAATAATAAATGGTCACATAATAAATATGAATCACGGTAATTTCAAATATTACATTTTAATTTTACCAATTTTTTTTTGGTGGGTCGGGTCACACAGATCCGGGTCGGGTAGTCCTGGATCCGGGTCTAGCTAAAACCAGGACCTGATAGGCAGAGATCGTGGCGTCGTCGGCGGTGGGCGGCGTTGACTGGTGGGAGCAAGGTTGAGGGCCTCGCAAGCCAGACATGCAACGCCGGGCTGGGCTGAGGAGACGGCGGCGTTGAGCTAGGGTTTGTCATATCGTCGTCAATGTGGGTGGCACCGTCGAACGGGGCGTGAGCTTGAAGAATGGGCAGGAACGGCGGGGAGAGATAGTCGTGCAGTGCTAGGCAGGCCGCGGCGTGTCGGAGATGGAGTAATGCGACTGCGGGTGCATAATCGATCGATGCTCCACGTCGATGCTGCTAGGCGACGGCGGCGCTGGGCTGCGGCTTCAAGCTTCAACGTCCAGTCGAGGGTGACGGCGGAGTAGGGCACCAGCCATCGGCCTGGGATCCTAACCGGGAGAAGGAGACCTCGTTCTAGGCTCGCCGGCTTTGGGCGGAGTCGATCTGAGATCGGAGGAGGGTGCCCATATCAAATTTCTGGGTGCCTGAGTGTTGACAATCCCTGCCGACAAAGCTTTAGTTGGCAGATTCTTGGTCTTTCTTTTACCAACCAAGAAGTCGTCAGGAAAAGAGTTTCTGGGGAAGGAGACCTTTTTTTTCGACAAACTGTTGCTGGGAGAAAAGAAAATTTTTGAGTTTTTTTTTTCGATGTTAGAGAGATGTAGTCAATAGAAAAAAAAAATTCTAGGGTTTTTCAGTTTTTTCACTTTGGCTGTCAGACTCTATGTTAGACAAAGTGCTGATAACGTGTTAATGTAAAATGAGAATTAGTCTATTTATTTCATTGATAATTCCCTTTATATACAGTGAAGATTATAATGGTAATTACAACGTACATAATGACAATAATTACTGATTGAGTCAGTACATCTTTTAATTCATAATACCATAATTTCCTATCGTCAGTTTTTTTGACGAAGACACATTAATGACGTTTTTCCTTCAACAAGTAACATATTTTTTCTTCTTTTTTGACTCTGAACAACTTAGAGCTCGGCTTAAAAATATTTTTCCTTGTCTCACATTCAAAAAAGAAAAAGATTGCAGATCCGCTGCAGAGGACATGAAGATTCATTTCAAATCCTCACACTCAGTGTCTGTTTCAAGTCTCCCACATGTAGTACATAATCTCCCAAAGGAACTTTCCTATTTCCTAGCTCATCAACCACACTTAAGTGCTTGCAAACTTCCACATTGAACTTGACCAATGCTTCTCCCAGAGAGCTAAGGAAAACCTTCTCAAATCCCAACAAGTGCTTTTTAGGCGCATTGTGCACAGATGGAGGACTCGAATACAGTAACACTGTATGACTTCCACTCATTTTGCCCATGTTTTTCACCCCCAAATGGATATCGAAAGCTAGATTTTGACACCTTTCTTCGACAACATCAAGTGACTGGCAACTTGATGCAGTGGCACACATGATCCTCCTCTAAGGGAATAGAAACTACCTTTGGTGCTTGAACTAGGTGGTGACTGAAGTTGGAGTAGCTTAATCCGTATCCAAATGCATTAACCGTGTCACCAGTGTAAAACCGGTAAGTTCTGCCGGGGTAACCACTTGCAGGATCTGGCCTCATATTCATGTTATTCATGGGGGCCTTGTCTAAATATGGTTGTGGATACCAGGTCATAGGTAATCTTCCACCCGCAATTGTAGTAGTCATCTATGAGTTTCTGATGTTTGATAAATAAAAAAGGTTTTGCATTAACCTAGGGACTTCTTCAAGTTGTTTTAGTTGCATCTAAATGAGAGCTTATAGCTTACTTGGATTATAAAAGCCAAAAATAACGTCAGCAATTGCAGCTCCACCAGCTTCTCCAGGGTACCCAACCCAAAGAATGCTTGTAATTTTATCATCATTTTTAGCAAAGGTGATATCGAACCCTCCTCCAGACATTATGACGAGGATTACAGGTCCTTTAGATGCCTTTGCTACTTCAGTTATTAGAAGAGTTTGCTGTCCTGGAAGATACAGCTCGGTTCTATCACGACTCTCTGTGTCAATTGCTTGATTTTCACCCACTATAAGTACAGTTGCATCT
This sequence comes from Potentilla sterilis, assembly GCA_963682095.1. NCBI lineage: Eukaryota > Viridiplantae > Streptophyta > Magnoliopsida > Rosales > Rosaceae > Potentilla > Potentilla sterilis. The sequence goes on along the minus strand of OY821765.1, from coordinate 10,651,313 downwards.
GCCGTGGCTGCTAACTTGGTAGCATCATCTACCTGGGCAGTGCCACAAGCCACATCAATGCACCCGGCCACAAATGTTGTTGGAACTATGGCTGTTAGGCCTTCCAAAGGAGATGTGTATTTGCAAGGGGTGCCTGCAACATTATCCAACCAAGATAGTGTCAGAATAAATGTGAAATGCAATATAGTTTTTTCATCGTTTTATTACATGTACCTTCGTAGTCGCCAATCATAGTGTATGTGGCATTGCTATTGGGACCTATAACTGCCAAGGATTTGATGGCTATGCGAGACAGAGGCAGTGATCCTGGAGTGTTCTTGAGCAACACTATACCTTGTCTCGCTGTTTCACGTGCCAACTCCTGGTTCTCTGGAGTGCACACATCTTTTGGACCGAGATCTCCATATGGTTGCTTGCTTGGATCACCATCAAAGAAGCCTAGACGCATCAAAGTGACAAAATTGTTATTGATGGCCTTATCAATGGCTGCCTCAGTTAAAAGTCCTCCTTTCACTGCTCCTTCTGTGTACTGTCCCAAGTATGATCCACAGTCTAGATCCACTCCTGCGAAATTAGACCAGTAGGAAATCACTTAGTCTTGATTAAGATGGTTTGATTCAAATGACATGAGAAATATTGGATATAAGGAAAATATATATGAGAGCTCAACCATATTATGAACACAAGATTCTATCACCTGCCAATATTCCTATAGCTGCAGCTTCTTCTGGTGTCTTGGTGTAATTTTGGTAGTTGTAGTACACATCTATTGAATCACAATCCGTGACTATGTATCTGCAGCATTAATTTTTTTCCTCCATGTAAAGAGAACACCAAGTCTCATTGCGAATACATAAACCATATCCTGGGAAAGAAGACATATTAGGAGAAATGGCAATACCCATTCAAGTTCCATTCGCCTCGGATAACACCAGAGAGAAGGACTGGGTCTGCGCAGGTTGGTTTTCCATTAACCTGTTGGTAAGAACACATGACACTAGCAACATTCCCATCAAGAACACAACTTTTTAATGGCGGCTGAAATGTATCTTTCATATCTTGGTTAGTGACCTAATGACAATGTCAAACGTGAGTAGTCGAAATTTATTGATACATTAAGAAAATTGAACCAACTCATCTACTTACCACTGCATTGAAGGTGTATCTGTCGTATCCGTTCCAATGGTCCAAATCATAGGCTGTATAATGTTTACAACATGCTGCAACTTTAAGCCTATTCTTGTCTTGGCTATCGGTTTCTTGAAGACCTCTAACGTATCCTGACGCATAGTTGCTCGTGAGCAGTGGATCTTCTCCCGGAGTTTCCTGCCCTCTTCCCCATCTCGGGTCTCGGAAAATGTTGATGTTTGGTGCCCAGTATGTCAATCCTGCCAATCCCACATTGTACATTGCTCTGGCTTCAGTTGACACCACCTGCATATACAACAGTGATTACCTTCTTAAATTTTCATCAACCTCATTATGTTGACCCTATTAGTCTATAACTATCTACTACAAAACACTAAACTTGTGCTTGAAACCAAAAACAGTAGCTTTCCAACAAACACATAACTACTGTCTTCTAGGTATACAAGTCGATCATTTATAGCAAAATGTAGAAGATGTAACTCAATGAAACGACTAGGTTCTTAATTTTCATGTCACTCAGTTTCTTTCTTTCTTGATTAATTTTATCGATAAATATCAAAAGGGTAAAGCAGTGAGACATGCTTTTGGGTTCAATAAGGGTTTCTGGATATGTATATAAAGTTGATTGCATACTCAAAATAAGCCATAAATATTTTCACCGTCCATTTAATTCTGTAACGTTTGCCTTTGTCTGTGTTTGTCTACATCTAACCACAAGAATAATTTCAAACCCAACTTGGTTCTTGGATTTGAAAGATGGTGGACTTTAATGTTCACATAAACAATGAAACTACCAACTTAACTTTTCTGAAACAAAACTCTCGAAACATGAACATGATGAACAGCTAGAAATAATGCATGCTTACCCTTCCAATGGCTTCGAAGAGAGAGTTATTAAACGACGCCGCCGTCAAAATGGGCTGTGGGAAGCTGGTAGCTCCGGGGACGACTTCCGTGAACTTTGCCCCTCCGCGGCCGACGTGTGACACGCCGTGTAAAGCCTCCGACCACCACTGGTAGGTTGGTATTCCAAGCCTGCTCACATTCCCTGCACTGTCTACTAGAAACGTAATCTTCTCCTGCAATGTCAGCCTCTGCACCAGGTCCGCCACCCTCGCATCAGTCACCAACGACTTGTCGCAGAACGGGAAGCTGCTGGCGTTAAAGCCGTCGCCGCAGGCAAACGACTGGCCGGAAACTGAGCTCACAGAGAGAGATAATAACAGTATGTAACAAAGAGTGAAACGAAAACAGAGCAAGGCCTTAGGGGCTGCACTGTTTTGAACAGAGGAAGAGGAAATGGAGGAGGCCATTGGCTTGTGGCCTTGAGAGAGTTTAAGGTGGAACAGTAATGGCTGCTCTGTTTGATGGGGTGGTGCAGAGGGTGGTTCCATATATACTACATTTCCTAGGCTTTCATTTATGGAAGGTAATTAAAACGAATTGGGTGATAATAAATGGTGGTAAATCCGACATTTAATATACAGATATTGGTTTTTTTTGGTGGCCAGAAAAGAAGGATGATTGAAAATGAAGGAAGGAGGGGGACATCTCTGTTGGAATCCATGTTAGAATTCATGATACTTCAACTTTTAACTCTGACGAGCGAAGTATTTCACACTCTGTTCTTGACGAACGGTGTGGCGAGCGGGTGTGTGAAGAAGATTAAATGACTGAACTTATGCAGCTTTTCTTTAATCTAAAAATTCTTAATGATTACAGTGTAAACACTTCCCTTTTATAGGGGGCACAAAGTAACCTACAAAATATCTAAGGCTAGTAAGCTAGAGATCAACTTGACAAATTATAGTACTATGATACTACAAATATCTAACTTGAAAAACTCAGTGGGAATGAACAGTTAAGCAGCTACTGGAAAGCATATCAGCTTTTCACACTGTCTCCTAGTTCTCCTAGGAAAGCATTAACCTTTTAACACTCCCCCTTAATGCTTTGCCTTATCATTCCGAGCAGGCCTCGTAGGTATTCAAACCTATCTCTGGCGAGTGCCTTGGTGAATATATCAGCAACTTGGTCGTCTGTATTGCAGTACACCAAATCAATCTCATTCTCCTCGACTGCATCCCTGATGTAATGAAACTTCAAGGCGATGTGCTTTGCCCGACTGTGATAGACATGATTCTTGCTCATGGCGATTGTAGACTTGTTATCGCTGAGAATGGTTGTTGCTGTTCTGTTCTTCTCGCCAAAGTCTTCTATGACTCTCCTTAGCCATATTGCTTGTGAAGTGGCGTGTGAAGCTGCGACGTATTCGGCTTCAGCTGTGGACAATGCCACTGATTTCTGCTTCTTTGAAGCCCAGGAGAATACTCTTGTTCCTAGTGTGAAAGTATATCCAGATGTGCTCTTCAAGTCGTCTACACTTCCTCCCCAGTCACTGTCACAGAACCCAAAGAGTTTTGGTTCTACATTCCTCTCATACAGGATTCCAAAGTCCATTGTTCCTTGGATGTATCTCAGGATTCTCTTTGCAGCTCCATAGTGTATCTTGGTTGGATTGTGCATAAATCTGGACATCAAACTTGCTGCATACATAATGTCTGGTCTTGTTGCAGTCAAGTATAGCAGGCTTCCCACTAAGCTTCTGTATAGATTCTCATCCGCAGGACCACTCCCGTCTTCTTTGGAGAATTTTTCACTGACCACTAGAGGAATTGCAACTGGATTGCAACCAAGCATTTTGAACTTCTCTAGTATAGTCTTCGCATATCTTTTCTGGGTGATGAAGATTTCCTCCACTGCTTGAATTATTTCAATTCCCAGAAAGTAATGCAGGATTCCCAAATCACTCATTTCATATTTCATCATCATATCAGACTTGAAATTTGAAATCATTTTTTCACAGCTTCCGGTAAATATCAGATCATCAACATATAAGGAGACGATAAGAATGCTTGATTTACCTTCAGTCTTTGTGTAAAGGGCAGGTTCGTTTTCACTCCTTTGAAAACCCCTCTCTGTGAAATAGGAATCGATCTCACCATACCAAGCTCTTGGGGCTTGTTTCAGGCCATATAGAGCTTTATTCAGTTTGTAAACTTTCTGCTATTTACCTTTGATGATGAAACCTTGTGGTTGTTCCACATATACTTCTTCTTTCAGCACTCCATTTAGAAACGCCGATTTGACATTAAGTTGGTGTAGATACCAACCCTTTTGTGCAGCAATGGAAATCAGACCTCTTATGGTCTCATGCCTTGCCACTGGTGCAAAGGTCTCATTGAAATCCACTTCGGGTATCTGCGAGTATTCCTTCGCCACCAATCTTGCTTTGTTTCTTTGTACAGACCCGTCTGAGTTCAGCTTGGTCTTGTATATCCACTTCAAACCGATGACATCCTTGTTGTCTAGTTTGTCAACTAGCTCCCATGTGTTGTTCTTCACAATCACATTTATCTCATCTTGCATTGCAGTTCGCCATTCATTTTCCTTCACTGCTTCTTCAAATATTTCTGGCTCAAATAAGCATGCATTGCAGCTTTCATACACTTCATTCAAGCTTCGCATTCTCATTGGAGGCGAGCTTGGTGTTGATTGAGCTCCTGAAGATTCTGGCGAGTGAGATGTTGGCGAGCGAGTCGATGGCGAATGAGACACTGGCGATCTTGTATCTGGCAAATGAGTCGCTGGCGAGCGAGTCACTAGCGGATTCGACTCTGGCGAATACGATTGACTTGCTTGCAAGTGAGCTTCTGGCGAGTCCGTTGCTTGCGGATTGAGTTCCAGAGTTTCTGGATCCTCTTGTTCATTTTGAACTTTTCCTTCTTTCTTTTGGGCTGAAACTTGGTTCCAATCCCATGATGAATTCTCACTGAAGAGAACATCTTTGCAGATTATCATCTTCTTCTTCTGTAGATTGAAGAGCCTAGCTATAGCCCTTTGATTGAGAGCTGTATCCCATGAATACACACTTCTCACTGGTTTCATCCAATTTATATCTCAGCTCCTCTGGGATATGTGCATAGTAGATTGAACCAAACACCCTCAAGTGATTTACACTTGGCTTCCTGCCACTCCATGCTTCAAAAGGAGTCTTTCCTTGGACAGCAACAGTTGGATATCTGTTCATCAAATACACTGCAGTATTTACTGCTTCTCCTCAATATACTTGAGGTACTGACTTGTCATGGAGCATGGACTTGGCCATCTCAATGATCGTTATGTTTTTCTTTCAGCTACGCCATTCTGTTGTGGCGTGTAGCTAACAGTGAGCTGCCTTTCCAGCCCTATGTCTTCACAGAACTTCTTGAATTCATTTGATGTGTACTCGCCACCTCTATATGTTCTCAACTTCTTCAGTTTGAGGCCAGATTGTCTCTCCACCATTGCTTGAAACTTTCTGAACACGGCGAACACATCAGACTTTTGCCTTAGGAAATAAACCCAAGTCATTCTTGTGAAATCATCTATGAAGGTCAGAAAGTATATGTTTCCTCCATCAGTTGTAGTTCTCATTGGACCACAAACATCAGAATGTACCAGCTCCAGAGGTACTTTTGCTCTCCAGGCTTTTCCTTTCGGAAATGGGAGTGTGTGTTGCTTCCCCAATGCACATCCTGCACACACTTCTTTTGCATCTTTTATTTTTGGTAGACCCTGCACCATTTCCTTTTGATGCAGCAACTTGAGACTCTGGAAATTCAAGTGTCCAAGTCTCTTGTGCCAGAGCCAGGAATCATCCTTTAGCTCCATACTTCTTGCACTTTCAGTTGCATATTTGAGGGTCAGAGGAAAACTTCTGTTCCTCTTCATCTGGATTTCTACCATCAGGTTCTTGCTGCTCCCTTTCTGATATATCTTTCAAGTGTCATCACCAAAATGAAGGTGATATTTGTGCTCAATGAGCTGTCCGACACTTAGCAGATTGGAATCCAGAGTTGGAACCAACATCACATCTCTGATGTACATCTTTCCAGACTTGGTTTCAACAGCAATGCTTCCCTTGCCTTTTGTATCCACCATCATTCCATTGCCCATTTTCACTCTTGTGATGCTGTTACAGTCTATATCATGCAGAAGGTTGGCATTCGCCGTCATGTGATTACTGCAAGCACTATCAACAAGCCACACATTTTCTTCTACTGCAGCACTCGCAGTATGAGTAACACAGAACATGTTTGAGTCACTCGCTTCAATGCTGTTCGCCTGTTGATTTCCCTTGTAGTTACAATCCTTCTTTACATGACCAAACTTTTCACAATTTGAGCATTTTGGTTTCCCTTTGAACCAACACTCGCCTGCATGAAGCTTATTACAGACAGTGCATTTGTTATACCCTGAGTTGCTACTCTCCTCATTGTTGCTCTTCATCTGCTGATTTGATTTTCCCTCCCACTTCTTTCCTTTACCTTTCCAGTTCTTTTTCTGCTTAGAATTTGAACTAGATGGCTCACTCCTGTTAGAGTTAAGGTTGAGTGATTGGAAAGCCTTTTCAGCCTCTTCATCATGACTAGACAACCTATGATCGAAAGCTTTCAGAGTCCCCATCAGATCCTGAACACCTAGAGTTTCCAGATCCCTAGTCTCCTCTATAATACTCACTATAGCATCATACTTCCTATTCAAGCTCATAAAGATTTTCTGTACTACCCTCTTCTCAGGTATTGGTTCCTTGTAGGTTCTCATTTGATTAACAATATTCGTTAATCTGGTGCTATAATCACCTAACAACTCAGTGTCATTCATTTTTGTATACTCAAAATCTCTTTTAATAGATTGTACCTTGACAGCTCTGACTCTTGCAGATCCTCTGTATTCAAGGCTGAGTACATCCCATGCTGCTTTGGCTGTCTTCTCATTTGAGATTCTGGGAAAAATCTCATCTGTGACCGAAGTCTGCAAGATGTTGAGTGCTCTTGCATCCTTTTTGATGTTCGACTTCAGTTCTGCCATTTGAGCAATTGTTTGCTCCTCTTCTGCATCTGGTCTCTTGTATCCTTCTTCTACGAGGCTCCATAGATCTCGTGAGATGAACATGGTCTCCATCTGGATTATCCAGAAATCAAAGTTCTCTCCATTGAAGATTGGAACTCTGTTTTCTGAACTTCCTGATGTAGCCATACCAGTAACAGAAAAATAAGACTTGTGTTTGTTTTTTTTGTTTCTGAATCAATCAGATGGTACACCCCAGTTGATATTGATCAACAGAACTCTGATACCATGTTGGAATCCATGTTAGAATTCATGATACTTCAACTTTTAACTCTGACGAGCGAAGTATTTCACACTCTGTTCTTGGCGAGCGGGTGTGTGAAGAAGATTAGATGACTGAACTTATACAGCTTTTCTTTGATCTAAAAATTCTTAATGATTATAGTGTAAACACTTCCCTTTTATAGGGGGCACAAAGTAACCTACAAAATATCTAAGGCTAGTAAGCTAGAGATCAACTTGACAAATTATAGTACTATGATACTACAAATATCTAAGGCTACTAAGCATATCAGCTTTTCACACTGTCTCCTAATTCTCCCAGGAAAGCATTAACCTTTTAACAATCTCAGATCCATTACTGTAATGGGGTTTTGGATTTGAATCATTTGATGATGTGTTTTGGCAGGGATAAGTGATACTGTATTTACTTTTCTTTCCTTTCTCGAACTCGTCCTATTATCATTTATATATGTGTGCATTTTGTCATAGTGGCATTGAGTTTAGAGATTGCGATATTAATATTGCCGTTGCTGGTCTGTGGCTTTATAGTCAAGATTAGGGTTACGTGCTAGAAGCCAGATGCAACAACTTTAATGATCGAAAGAATGGATGATTGATGTAATTGGACAACTGGAGCTCTCAGCGAGCCTAATGTAATTTTTCTTGAGAATATAATGTGCTCATACAATGTGAAACAGTTACAAGATATAAGTACTAAATTGTAAAACAATCCAAAATCAAAAAAAAGTCGGGAAACAAAAGCGCAAACTTAGCTAATTGCGTTGTCTGTAACTTTCACGATTATATGTCTTCACTCTCCCTCAAACCTATTCTAAGGTGGCCTCTTTAAAACTTTGTGCGGATAAAAACCCAAGAAAACTCAGAACTGAGAATAGAGTACCACGTAAAAAAGACTGAAAAAACCCAATTATCTTGTTCAGTCCAATCAAAAACACGTCTTGTATGAACCGCGGTAAAAGCCCAAATAGAAACACGTTTTTGTATTGGAGCCGCGAAAAATGTGGATCCATATGGGAAAACTGCTACTGACGCTGTGACGCAGACGTGACCACATGGAATTCCAGTAACCGTACAAGGACAACGACCTCCGTCCACCGCATTCTCCCAGTAATGGAAAAAGTCAGACGCCTTTACCACCGCCGGCAATGCCAAACTGATCGAAAGTACAAGGGATAGAGAAGAGCTAAATGTAATTGATATCTTCTTTATGCTTTTATCCATTATAGACCATTAATTTGATACAATCTTACTGTGTGGAATGGACACGCACACACAATACTGTACAAAAGTGGATTTTAAAATGACAATTAATCATAGAAAGCATGAAGGTCATTTTAAACCGAGGCCCTCTAGGGGGTTAAAACAGGGTGACCCGATGTCCGTTTATTTGTTTATTTTATGTATGGAATCTCTAAATTTGTTTATTTTATGTGTGGAACCTCTCATTAGACATCTTAACACTGCTTCTTTAAGAGCTAAAAATCATATTGGTATTCTTTCTTCTACAGGTGGTTTCAGAATCTCAAATCTTGTCTTTGCTAATGACTGCCTTATTTTGGAAGGGCTATTTTCACTGCAACTAAAAATATTAATCGTATCCTTGAGGATTTTGCTGTAGCCTCGGGACAACAAATAAATCGAGATAAGTCCTCTATCTACTTTTCAAATAGAACTACTGCTAGTTTGAAAGTAACCATTTCCAATTCTCTTGGTATTTATCAAAGGACAACTATTGGCAAATGTCCCAAGATTCTGGACGCGAAACGCTGTCGCCGTGATTCCGAATTAATGAACAATCAAACGTTTTGACGTATTAACCATTCACCAACTCGTAACCATAAGGCTAAAAGGGAATAAATATTTTATGTGATTTGCAATAAATAGGAGATGAAAGAGTAAATTAAACGACAACTCATTTAATAAATACGGAAGGTGGCATCACGAGACTTAGATAAATAAAAACAACTTAAGTCTCGATAACAAATAACGCAACCCAATAAAATGAGTAACAAAAGAACACGGAGATCGTGAGAGATAAGATACCATAAGACTGAAGGATTGATTTCTCGGAATGAACTCAAACGACAGATAACGAACGCTGAGCACTACCACGTCACCAACACCTACCTAGACTCGTCTAACCTAGATATCGAGATACCTGAAATGTGTAGGGTTGAGCACTCGTCCTCGCTAACCCAGAAAGGGGCCGAAACCAACTAAGACAGGGTTTGAAAACAAGAAAGTGGTAATGCTCATATATGTGTAAAACATATATAGAGGGCCTAGTTCCGAAAATAAATAACAATAAAACCAAAAACATAATTTTGTTTAATGACAGTGTTAGATCAATATTTACCTAGTAATTGTTGCCTTATTCTTATTCTTTTGCTATATTATTTTGTGTTTTATCTATTTCTTATTACGTTTCCTATTCATGCTAGGAAAGTGAGCTAAGGATCGGAAACGAATCAAAAAGGTAGATTTAGCACATATTGAAGAAATCGAGTGAAGAATCGAAGTCAAATGAGCAAAATCGGAAAATACACTAAAAGACGAATTTGACCGGTCAACGGGCATAATTCCGGTCAAACTCCGGCGGTCGGAAAATGGTGATGGCTGATTTTCAATAAGTGAATGAGCATTGGAGGGAAGAAGACTTGTTGATTCAAATTCAAATGAGAAGAAGACAAGTGAAAGAGACATCTTTGACTTTGTCCTTTTGATGTTAACCTTGTCCCATTGTCCTTATGGTCAAATATCAAAAGTGCCCTTACCTTTTTTTTCTCCACTAAAATATATTTGATGTTTTTGGTCATTTTATAAAGACTAGATCCACAATTTGTGCTACCATCTTTGTCCATAACATCTAACCCTTCATTTCCTTATATCTCCACTCTTTATTCACCACTTTAGGCCTATTTATACCCTCCTCTACCATTTTGGACGAAAATAAGCTCTCTCTCCCCTCATTTCCTCTCCATTTTTCATAGCTCTTCATCTTTTAGTTACTTTAGTTAGCCTAGTTTAGCCCTTGTGTAAAGAGAGGGGTGTAGCATCTTTGGTTGATAACCAAAACCGGAGGTTCTACATCCCTAGATCAATCACACTTGTGGGTGGATCCATGAAGCCCTGTTCTTAATTTTCCTTTGTGTGTGTAGATTTGTATAGTGTTTTGGGTTTGAGAAAACCGAAAATACTATACTTTGAAACTTCACACCCTCTTTGTTTACATGTAGGAAGCTTATGGGTATTGTGGTTCATTCTCACCTTCTCTTTGGTTTCATGATGTAATACTTTTGTAAGGCTTTTATGTATATAGCCATGTGTGTGAGTATTAGATATGAGCAAACAATGTAATTTCCTTAAATTGATGATTGATGCATGTTTGAATCTATGGGTTTCTACTCTTTATGCCTACTAAATGTGTTTGCTAGATTTGTCACCTAGAAAGCATGTTTAAGTAATTAATCGGAACATGAAATTGACAACTTCTTGAATCTGTGAGCATGAGTAGCCTTTAGGTGGTGGCTTAGTATTTCTTACGGGAAGCATTAAGTTGCTTGGATTTCTTACTTTGAACTTAATGCTTGTGTCGTGAGTTTAATTGCTCTAAGGGGGCGTTAGGCTTGTGGTACATAACCCACTTGTGTTATAAGGTAGCATAATTGGGGTTAAGGATGTGTGATTTAACTTGACTTCAAAAGACTTTGTTAAATTACATGATTAGTTAGTTTCTTGATAGCTTAACCAAGACACTAGGGGGATATTTGTCAACCATGTTTTCACATCAATTATGGGTTACATTTGTGCATAAGTCTCTATTCCTCTCATTGATCTAGTCTCTACACTTGTTAGTTTACACTACCAGAAAAGGGGTTATAGCCGACGATATGGGAAAAAACGGCCGACGAAATAGTACATCGTCGGCTATAACCCCTTATAGCCGACGAATTACTATTTCGTCGGCCACATCGTCGGCTATAATATTATAGCCGACGACTGCCGACAACTCGTCGGCTATAGTTATAGCCGACGAAACGTTTTTGGTTATAGCCGACGAGAATGGTATTCGTCGGCTATAAGAGGTATAGCCGACGAAAAGTTTTTGGTTATAGCCGACGAGGAGGGTATTCGTCGGCTATAACTCTTATATCAGATCGACCTTCTGCAGCAGAGAGCTCATTCGTCGATGAAATCGTCCAAAACGCTCTGAAATCGTCCAAAACCTCGGCCATAAGCTTGAAAGGTACGTATATTGCTGTGTGTGTTGATTTAGTTGGTTATATGCAGAGGTGTGTTAATTTAGAGTTTAATTAGAATAAATGTGTGATTAATTTGATATATATATATATATATATATATATATATATATATATATGTTGAGATGAGATTATTAATGGGTTGATATATATGTTGTATTGGTTAGATAGAATTGAAGTTTTGTTGAAGATTAGTGATTGATTGTTGATTTATAGGTGATTTTAGATGAATTTGATGAAAAAATGTATATATATATTAATTAATTTAATTGTAATTAAAAATATATTGTTGGTATATATAAAAAATACATTGTGTTTAATTAATTAGAGAGATTGACGATGTTTTAAGGGAAAATGGCTGGATTGATCACTGAAGTATGCCCCATTCTAAATTTTGCTCACTGAAGTTTGTCCAATATCACTTTGCTCACTATCGAATTACACTTGTGTTCACTTTGATCACTCCGTCTAAATCAGCCGTTAAAATTCAAATTCTGCCGTTAAAAACAATGACACGTGCCACACGTGCCACTCATGTGCCACACGTCATCTAGACGGGCCAATTGCCGTTTTAAAGCGTTTAGAGGTTTGACCAAGCAGTTTGACCGTCCCGATCGAGCCTTTAACGTTGTCAGATGTAGTTGGATTTTTTTTTCATACATGTATTTAATCTTAACGGTGATATCTGACGGTTGGAATAGATTTTCCAAACTTTTAGATTCGAAATCGGAACATATGCACTAATGTTCCTTAACTTATTTACTAAGTGTTTAAGTGAATGTATAGTTTCAAATAGTTACCATACGTAGACCGTTCAAATGCAAAAGTGTCGTGAAATAAGATACGACCGAAATATTGAAATACGACTACGGTTGAAAAATGGGAAGATTCCGACAAAATCTGTGTGCCGAATGCTGCGGTTAGGTGTTTTTTACTTCCGTTTTCCTATGGGTAGCCTGACGGTCGGTAAATATTTGGAGGAAAATTTTTATACGGTTAGTTGCGTCGCATCGATTTGAAACTATTCTCTGTTGAAGGTCAGGCCAAAAAACGTCATCTAGACGGGCCAATTGCCGTTTTAAAGCGTTTAGAGGTTTGACCAAGCAGTTTGACCGTCCCGATCGAGCCTTTAACGTTGTCAGATGTAGTTGGATTTTTTTTCATACATGCATTTAATCTTAACGGTGATATCTGACGGTTGGAATAGATTTTCCAAACTTTTAGATTCGAAATCGGAACATATGCACTAATGTTCCTTAACTTATTTACTAAGTGTTTAAGTGAATGTATAGTTTCAAATAGTTACCATACGTAGACCGTTCAAATGCAAAAGTGTCGTGAAATAAGATACGACCGAAATATTGAAATACGACTACGGTTGAAAAATGGGAAGATTCCGACAAAATCTGTGTGCCGAATGCTGCGGTTAGGTGTTTTTTACTTCCGTTTTCCTATGAGTAGCCTGACGGTCGGTAAATATTTGGAGGAAAATTTTTATACGGTTAGTTGCGTCGCATCGATTTGAAACTATTCTCTGTTGAAGGTCAGGCCAAAAAACGTCATCTAGACGGGCCAATTGCCGTTTTAAAGCGTTTAGAGGTTTGACCAAGCAGTTGACCAGGGAATAGCCAACGAAATCCTTAACTTCGTCGGCTAAACTCTTGCGATCCGCGCCGTTTCATTGTCCGCCGTTGGATGGGCGAGATCTGACGGCTGCTGAGAGCGTAAAGTATAGCCGACGAGATTCATATTATAGCCGACGACATGCATATTATAGCCGACGATATTCTTAACTTCGTCGGCTATAACCGGCCCGCAAAGCCCAACTTCGGCCCGGCCCGGATTTCGGCCCGGCCCGTCAGAGTATAGCCGACGAAATTCGTCGGCTATAACTATAGCCGACGAATTAAAATAACATCGTCGGCTATAGTCCTTCGATTTAAACCGAAACAGAGGGCGCCTCCCTCATTTTCCAGAAACCCTAAATCCCCACTGCCGCAGCCGCCCGTCCCTCCCCGACGCCGACCGACCACCACCGACGCCGACCGAGCCTCCCCCTCCCTACCCTCCCCCTCCCCGCCCCCTCCCCGTCGTGCCCGACCCCTCCCCGACTCGAAACCCCCTGCCGCCGCCGCCCCGAGCCGCCGTAGCTTCCCCTGCCGCCGTAGCCGCCCCTGCCTTGCGTCGCCTCTGCCGCCCCTGCTGCAGCCGCCCAGCCGCAGCCGCCCCTAGCCGACCCGAAACCCCCTGCCGCCGCCGCCCCTGCCGCCGCCGCCGCCGCACCGCACCACCGGTCCTCGTCCAGACTGCACCACCATGTCAGGTAGTCCCGATCGAGCCTCATTTAGGGTTTTTATTAATTTTGTCGAATTTTGTGAATTTTAGGGTTTTTGTGAATTTTTTGTGGAATTTAGGGTTTGTGTGAAATTTATGGAATTGTGTGGATTTTTTGTTAAATTTGTTAATTTTGTGGAATTTATATACTAATTTTGTGGATTTTTTGTTAAATTTACGGTTTCTATATACTAATTGTGGAATTTTGTTGAATTTATATACTAGTATACTAATTTATATACTAATTTATATATAATTAGGTATAAATATTTTGTGTAATTTTTAGGAGGATATATATATATATATATATATATTTTTTTTTTCGGAATATATATATATATATATATATATATATATTTAGGTATAAATATAGTTATGTATATATATAATTAGGTATATATATACATAAAAAAGTTTTATATTTTTTTGTGAAATTTAAGGAATTTTGTGTTATATTTCGGAATATATATATATAATTAGGTATAAATATATTTAGGTACGTATATATATAATTAGGTATATATACATTGAATGAAGTTTTTGTTGTAGGAGAATCAGAATTGGTCTACTCATTTCATTGATAATCCCCTTTATATAGGGTGAGTATTACAACGGTAATAGGAAATACAAAAATGACAATAATGACTACATAATTATCTATCGTCCGTTACATTGACGAAGGCACATAATACGTTTTTCCTTCAACACTCCCCCTTGTGCCGAGTCAGGGGTAACATGGTGCATGTGGTGTTGCCTCATTAAAAACCTTGCCAAGTAACAAAAACCCAATGGGAGAAAATAAAACTTGGGTCTAAGGAGAAAAAGAGCACAACGCACCTATTACATTTGAAAACAACATGTATGTGCTAGACTCCCCCTGATGTCTGCACCTCCCCCTGATTTTTACATTAATCAGGGGATTCTCCCTGATTCTTTCATTTGATCAAGGGAGCTTCAGTAACATTAGCATAGTTATGCATTTTCACATGTTTTTCCAAATATGACTTTGAGCAATGATTTAGTAACTAAATCTTGCCACATCGTCCTCAGATCCAACTTGATTTACTTTGATCTTGAGGATAAGGTTGTTCATGAACTGAATGCATAGGTTCATATTGAACATCAGGTTCACTCGTGGTATGACCTTCATATAACAAAATAGTCATAACTTCGTCTAGAGTATGAGTGAACCATTAAGAGATTTGAAATTGATCTGTGATAACAGATTTTCTTATCTCACCTTTAATGCGTTTTTCTTTACGCATAGTTAGCTATGGCGTGGATAATTTCTTTATCATGTCACATTCTATGTAGAGATTGAATAAGCCCAAATCTTTCATATCTTTAATGAAAGAACGATTTGCGTTGCGTAGGCGCATAGCTAGACATAGCTTTACAAATTTACATCGAATGAGAGGTCGAGTCTTACATATTATGTTTAAGTACAATCATGCGTCATTGCACTTGTATAGGAATTTCATTTCCCAACACTTCTTCATCATCTTCCTTTAGATGATAAATGGATCTATTATTAGAGTAAAGACTTCGACTGATCATGAGAATATGTGTAGGCCTCACTTTATTCTTTAGAGTGCCTAAGCCGATTGATGGATGATCACCATCATTACAATCCTTGAGTTCCATTTCAAGACTGTGTATTCCCAAAATCTTTTTCATTCTCAACTTAGGATTTACAATACACTGAGTTTCTCTTATTTCATTTAGAGTTCATATATATCCATAATGAAAACGCAAGGGCATAATTCATCAATCCCTTTCCAATCAAGTAGTCACTTTAGTGAACGTTTCAATTTCTTTTGCAAACGTACTCATGTGATCTAGAGTCACTTGATTTGGGTGGATCAAGTCCGTTTAGGATCCTCATGTATATCTCTTAATTTAGATCCCCATAGAGATATATGTTTTGATCACTTTTCGTAAGCTGCATGTTCAGTTTTTCGGAAACTACCAAACTGACAAGGTAGTGGAGTGCAATGACATCCATTACGAGAGATTGTCTCATCGTAGTCCATTACGAGAGAATATCTCCTCGTAGTCGATTCCAGTGCGTTTTTGAGAGACCTTGCGCCATAAGGTGAGTCTACATACTCTTATTCTCATTACGCATTCTAACAAAGATATATTTGATAGGTTTTATATTTGCGGTGTCGGCGTCACCTGCCCAAATACCTATCTCTTTGTTTATACTGGATCGCTTCTTTCCATTTGGCCAGTTTACTACGTTGACATTTTTCAACGAAGTATGGTTCGATATTAGACTCATTATTCCACGTCCTCATGTACACTAGTGTAATGTGTTTGTAGAGAGCTCTATACTTTAAGGATTGGTTCTAACATTTGAGGCGTCCCCCAATGATAACCACAATCCATAAATATTCTCATGAGACGGATTTGAGTATTACTGATCAATAGATCAGGTTGTGCCAAACTTGTTTTCTTCCTTTACACAAGTATGTATCGAACTTAAGGTGGCCTCCCCCTCTTCCTTGGAGAGCCACGGCCTGTGAGGCCATTTATGCCACTTATGGCGTCACCATGCCACCATGGATGGTGGCAGTGCAATACTCAATTCCTCTTGGGTGATACCATGTCCTTTTGATAAAACACAATCCTTGCAGGTATATTTGCAGCAGGTTTATATGATCTCGTCACTTTAATGTATAAGATATCACTTTGCTTTGTGTGATTTTGGGGATCGAGATGAGACACAGTGGGGACAAACCACGACAATTCCTGTCGTTCCACTTGAACATGCTTGTTCTTATCTCCCCCTAACGACGAGAAGACTGTCTCATCAAAGTGACACTCCGCAAATCTAGCGTTGAAGAGATCGCCTGTCAAGGTTTCGACATAGCGGACTATAGCTGGAAGTTCATATCCAGCATAAATATTTATTCATCTCAATGGACCCATCATTGTGCGCTGTGGCGGCACAATTTTGGCACATAAAAACATTTAATGGAGCTCAGGGATTGTAGATCCGTGTCAATCCAAAAGAGCTCAAGGATTACAAGTTCGTTTGAAATCCTATAAAATCCTCACACATAGTCACTAGCTATGGTGTAAATTGGTTCAATGATGTGGTCATAGATGAAAAAGTAACGCTGCATGCAAAAATTGCAGAACCCAAAACGGAAGTATTAGTGTGCTTTACCAATATTAAGACTATTACTGTAGTCGTTTTCCGTGAGACCAATTGGGTTTTTATATAGGAATATGATGTCCATTACAAATCCCATATAATAAGCCATAAAATCATCACACCTACGGAAATTAACCCGGCCTAGGTGCTTTGACTTTCTAGCATAAGCAGCATAAATTTTAATTGTGGATGGTGTCATGACACGTGACCAGCGTGTCGACACAACAACCAACACCATAAAATATCTATGGTGTCCGCAAGTTGGTTGAATCGATCCACTGAATCCTCTTTTGATTCAATATAACAACATAATGAGAAACTCATGTGTCCTTTGCATATGATGATCTCAATCATAATTGCTTTAACGAATAGGCTTTGAATGATGTACTTTTATCCATAAAATCATGACGGGTAGGAGAAGCATAATAAGGTATAAATGCATATGCTTGTGCATCAAATATATTATAATGCCACATTGGGGGAGCGGCGGAATTTAGGAATTGAACATACGTCTTCAACCCTATATGACAATATTTGAGGATAAAATGTTCATTGATCGTCCTCAGATTCGTGTGTGAACCATATTCTTCTGGTGTTTGCTTCTATTTATCCAAAAATATGGGTGTCCATAGTAGTTTCTTTAATATATGGATTACTAGATCAAAGCCAATCTATGTCAGAATTCCAAAAGATCATTTTCTTATGACGTTGGATTTAATTAGCGGTTACTTAGAACCTACTAAGTTGACATATAATCTTCTCTAATACTCGTTTACATTCGCAGTCATTTAGAGGTAATGCAAAGGAGCTCAAATGAATTCTCACTTGTGTCTTTTTCACATGAAAATCGTGGCAGAAATTTCTTTAAAATGTTGAACAAATTCAATTTTCTCTTATCGCATAAATTGTCAATTTGACATATGCTCAATATATACATCAAAACGTAACTCAAGTTCTTTAGAGTAAGTCGATGGGGATTGTAATAAAAAGGTATTGTAATCTCTGTTAGGCAAGTGCATTATGAATCCCAAAGGAACAGATATTTAGATCCTTATCACTTGCATTATAGTACTACAGTTCTTTAGTACTATTTTTGTGATATATTAGTACTATTGTCCTTCAGTACTATTATTTTAGGGAGTACATGGTGCATTTCTTTGCACACAGTTCGTTGTGTTATGCCTATATTATGTCTTTGCACACAGTTCTTTGTGTCATGCCTATATTATGTCTTGGCACACAGTTCTTTGTGTCATGCCTATATTATGATATGTTGTTTTATTTTATGCAATACTTTGCAAAGTTAGATGTAGAAAATTGAATCATGTATATTATGAATAAAATTTGAATAATCTCAATTCCTTTAGAGAAATTTCAAAAATTAACGTGCCAACGATTACATTTAGTCTTGTCCAATTTAGAGATAGAAACATTAAGACCAAAAGTCTAATTTTAGGCGAAATAGCCTTTATAAGGATATCTTGTAAATTTTAAAAGTAGACTAATCAAAGTCTATCTTGGATTGAGCCAGATCCTTTTTGCTCTTTTAATAACTGCAATGATGAGATGTGGCATTTGACATATTCTTCCCATATGTTATGTCTTCAGTTGTAAATTCATTTTCGATGTTCTTGTTGGATATTGAAGATACTTTTCCAAAAATCCGCGTATTTATATGATTCTTCATATTTATTGAAAGTCGTAGCTAATTCTTTGCTAGCTTATAATGTACGTATCAATACTTCATTGATTTACAACAATGACAGAGTGCTTCACTGCACATGACATGTCCCCTATGTCATCTTTTAAATGTTACATTGTTTCCACTTACTTTTGGATGATTATATGAATTTTACGTCCATGGTAATTACCCTTTGTTTTAGGGTCGTTGCATTACTTTGCCCAATTTGTTCAAGAATATATATATATTTTTCTAAGACCTTACATCGTCATTGCTTTTTGATTTAGAGTTGTTGCATTACTTTGCAAAATGTGTTCCAGAAAATTTCTTTTTCTCATACCTTACATTGTCATTACCCTTTGGTTTAGGGTTGTTGCATTACTTTGCATAATTTGTTTCAGGAAATTTCTTTGTCTAAGACCTTACATTGTCATTCAAGATATTGAAATTATTTATTTAGCTATTTACATAAAGCAATTTGCATAAATATACCATGCTCAAGCCTTAGTCGGCTTAATAGGGGAATTTGGTACTCAAATTCGTCAGAGTCCAATATGTCAAAACTAAACTGTGATGGTTAAACCATCTTTAAAATAGAGGAAGAATAGAATGTATTAATCTCGTGGTCTAAATGACATGCACGACGATTAATATAAACCAATATACATTATGGTAAATCCGATGCTTCGTGAAATTTCGTTATCACAATAAAATTTTGGTTTCTCCATTTTCATTGCATGTGAAGCTAATGAAATTCCATTATCGTTGCTTTCTACACAATAACTAAGATATCCATGTTGAAAAATTTTCAATAAATAAAAATTGGATTTCAAGACCGAAATTTGTAATGGTCATATTTTTCTTACTTCGTGAAAATACTTTTTCACAATATAGGTTTGTCACTTTTTCTTTATATTACAATGCTCATGAAATTACATTATCAGGGCAATGTTTAAACTAAATAACATGTTAAATAAAATAATTATCTAACAGCAAAAATGAACATATAATGCTCTATATTTAACATTTAAATAAATATTAATGCGATTTAATAAAAGCATTATATGATAGAGATTTAACGAAAGCAGCGAAATTCATACTGTCAGTTTGCCAAATAAACTGCATATAAAACGATTGCTTTATCTCCGTCTTCAATTAGTCGTCACATATTGATCGCCGTATCGTAATTGTTATGCCACATAAAAACAAATAATATTTATATGATTAGTCACTTTAATCATATATATTTCACATTTATCATATAAATTAAATAATTTCATATGATTTTCACATTTAAAAAATATCCATATGAATAGTCACACAATAAATATAAATTAATATACGATAATTTCAAAAATTACCTTCAAATTTTTATCCCAAAAGGAAAATTCTGTTTTTTTTTTCGTGGGTCGGGTCACCCAGATCCGGGTCGGGTCGGGTCGAGTGCAAGCTCTGCCGACAAAATTTTCGTCGGCAGAACTTCTGGAGGCAGCCTTTTCCCGACGAGCTGTCGTCGGTAGAAGCTGGATCGGGTTCCTGTGCTTCCGGGTTGCAGCGGCGATCGGAGGGCGTCGAGGCGAGTCAGAAACTAGGCCGAGCGGCGATGGCCGATCGTCAGACGAATCAGAGGTTGGATCCGATCGGAGAGTGAGCAAATCGGCTGGGCTGGCGCCCGGCTGGGTTGGCGTCGTCGGCGCTCGGCTGGGCTGGCGTCGTCGGCGTTCGGCTGGGTCACAGAGAGAGCAGACGTCTTCGCAGCGACTGGGTCGAGGCCGATCAGAGGTTGGCGTCGTCTGGGCTGCTGGATCGAGCCAGGCGAGGCAGCGTCGTCGGCGCGGGATGTGGTCCGATCTGGATCGATGTGGGTCCGATCAGAGTCTGGAGCGGCAGGGAGAGCGACTAAGCTGAGGCGATCGGAGGAGAAAAGAAAAAAATTAGGGTTTTTCTGTGTTTTTTTGTTTTTTTTTCTTTGTTTTCCGGCAGATTTTTTTCTTTGGCTAAAACTCTAGGTTAGGCAAAGTGCTGATAACGTGTTGTAGGAGAATCAGAATTGGTCTACTCATTTCATTGATAATCCCCTTTATATAGGGTGAGTATTACAACGGTAATAGGAAATACAATAATGACAATAATGACTACATAATTATCTATCGTCCGTTACATTGACGAAGGCACATAATACGTTTTTCCTTCAACAGTTTTTAATTTTTTTGTGGAATTTTTGTGTAATTTATGGAATTTATATACTAATTGTGCAGGAAACCGTCGCTTTGTAGACCGATGGCTTGGCAGACGGACCGAGAGCGACCCCGACGCTCAGGCAGGATCCAGCCGTGGGGGGAGCGGATCCAGCGGTCGTCGGGGCCTAGGCCGGCCTATGAGTCGACGAGAGGAGACCTTGATGGGATTGACCCCGAGCGATCCACGTGGGGGCTCCTCGTATGAGTCGACGGGAGCGGGCCCTGACTCGAGTGTCGGAGTAGGACGCAGAGCCACCAGACCCCAGTGCACTTCAGCACTGTTCCTGGATCGGCAGCCGACCCCACCGCGCGCCGATCTGGACCCTCCAGAGATGCTCCCTGTCCCCCCACAGCGACAGCGTCCACAGCTACGGGGCCCACCGTCAGGGGGAGCAGGCCCCTCAGGGTCCACGCCCCGTATGTCTCCGCCATCGGGGATGTACATGGTCCAGTTCCTCCCTGCCATCCCTGAGTACGACGCCAGGGGGAGGCAGATTTGGAGGCACGACCTGCCCCACGAGATTCCCTGGGAGGAGTCCTACTTCTACAGTCCTTTCGACTCAGAGGACTGCCGCGGCCTGTGGGCCGTTCGTGAGAAGGACAAGCAGTACAACGACGCAGGTAATTGGTTAGTTTAATTAATTATTTAGATTGTTTAATTAATTATTTAATTAGTTAGTTTAAATAATTATTTAACTATGTGTTCATTTTAACAGGCGTCCTCGTCAATAAACCCGCGGGGACGAGACGGACCAGAGGGCCAGCGAACATGTCGACCCTGGAGAGGGAGCTGGCCGGTGGGATCAGAGAGATCCTGCCCGGTCCCGGTGAGGATGGACGCCCGATTGAGCGGAGAGACACCACCACCAAGTACATCAACGCGACGGGCATGCTCGTGCGGGACAGGGTCCCACTGTTGTGGCCCGACTGGGGCTCTGTGCCCGATGAGATCAAGGCGCGAGTGTACAATGCACTGTCGGTGAGTTAAATATGATTTTTATTATAGAAAATAAATATTTATGAATTCAGTCCTTATAACTATATAAAAATATTTTCTAATTAATTTATAATATTGCAGCAATGGTTTAGAGTCCATCCTACCTTGGACTGGTGGAGAGACGAGCAGCTGAAGAACAGGTTATGTGTTTTGCTTTTTTTTGTATAAATATATTTATTGGCAGTGTACGAATATATCTAACAGTTGTGTTTTGTTAATATAGGTACTCCGAGTGGAAGAACGAGCTGTCCACGCACTACAGGACGTACCATGTGGAGCAGCGCTTGGGGCGAGCTGCAACCCCCCACGAGTTCCGGTACAGGGAGTACGAGTGGCTATGGCTGGTAGCCTACTTCGGGAGCGACAGGGTCTCGGTAAGAAAATTTAGCCTGCTAGTATATAACTTTTTAATGTTAGTTAATAATTAAATTATGTAGTTACTTAATTAAATTAATTAGTTAGTTAGTTAGTTATTAGTTATTAAATTAAGTTAGTTGGTTAGTTACGTAGTTAGTTAGTTTGTTACTAAATTAAATTAAATTAAATTAAATTAGGTAGTTAGTAAGTTAGTTAGTTACTAAATTAAATTAGTTAGTTAAGTAGTTACTAATTAAATTAAATTAGTTAGTAACTAAATTAGTTAATAATTTTATTTTGGTTAGTTCGTAATATTTTAATTTAGTTACTAATTTATATTTGCGTTTATATGTTCGTTCTTATAATACAGAAAATCTCGCGGACGAACAGCGACAACCGCAGGAGGAACGAGCACCCCCACCACGGCGGCGCCCGCTCCTGGAGGCAGTGGGCAGAGATGGCGAGGAGGGACCGACCGCTGAGGCCGTTGTCGTGGATTCATGCGCAGATGTATCCGGGGCGTCCCGACCAAGTGGTAAGTATTCGCCCATCTTCAATAAAAGTGTTTCATTAAATTAATTTATATATATATTTTTTAATTCGTTTATTATATATATTTTCTTGTCAATTAGGCGGAAATAGATGCGGAGACCGACGCGATCACCTTCGGGATCGCGCGAGACACCCTGGGAGACGGGGCATCCGACGAGGCTATCGCGGAGTTTGCCTCCACGATCGACACCCTTGAGCCGCGCTTGGCCTCTCAGATCATGCACGCGGCGGTAGGGACGGGGAACAACTACTTCTACCAGAGAGGCCTAGGCGCGGCGGGAGATGGGGTTCTCAAGTACACGCCGGCCAATCCCAGCACGCAGCGTGCGACTTCGACGAGAGGAGACTTGCAGACGCAGCTGCATAGGACTCAGGCGGAGTTGGCGAGGGCGGTGGAGGCGCTCCAGCAGGCGGAGTTGGCGAGGGCCGCGGAGGCTTCGGCGCAGCAGGCCAGAGACGCATCTGTGGCGGAGATGTACCGATGGATGCAGCAGTCTTGGGAGGCCCAGCAGGCTGGACTCCAGCCCCCGCCTCCGCCACAGATGCCCCAGTTCGTCGTCCCCACTCCCCCCCCGCATCGGAGTACGCCAGCCGATCAGGACAGCCATAGCCACCGGAACTCGAACGATCCGGTCGACGACGCTACGCGTTTAGGGGGTGATGATGAGTAGTTAGGGGGTTAATTTGTACAGTATGTAGGATATTAGGGATGGATTGATGTGGATATTTGTTGGATATTTGGATGTTTGTTGTGCATTTTCTGCAGCTAAACCGAAGACGAAGTGAAATTGGGCCCGAGTTAAATTTTTAAATTTTTTTAAATATTTAGGGGTTATAGCCGACGATATTGGCATTATTTCGTCGGCTATAAATGCTATAGCCGACGATTTATACCAAATTTCGTCGGCTATAACTGTTATAGCCGACGAAGATGACATATGTCGTCGGCTATACCTTCCCGGCTTCCGGCAAAAAAAGCCGTTCTGGTACCGGCGATTGGTATGGCCGACGATAGTGTCGTCGGCTATAACAGACGGATAGCCGACGACAGCGTCGTCGGCTATACTTCGGGTTAGGGGCAATTACGTAATTGTTGAAGCCGACGATCTTGTCGTCGGCAATGTTCGAAGTATAGCCGACGACTCTTTTGTCGTCGGCTATACCTAGTGTTTTATAAGCCGACGACTTACCTGGTGTATCGTCGGCTATACTATAGCCGACGGAGCAGTCCCGACGAGAGAATAGCCGACGATACTTCGTCGGCTATGACTATAGCCGACGAATTAATGGAAACGGCCGACGAGATGGCGTCGTCGGCTATGACGCCTTTTCTGGTAGTGTTAGTTTGGTTTATGTTTATATTAGGTTAATTTAGTAAAAATCAACAAAGCCGATTCACTACCACTTGTTAATACCATCCCCATGGCCTTTAGCTTCCAAAGGGCTAAGGTTGTAAATTGTAAAAAGGTAGATGCATGTGTTTTCTAGGTTTCATTTCGCGGTAATCTAGTTAGGGTAGAGTTACTCAATCCCTTGGGTACGATACTCTTACTTTTTCTCCCTATACTAAAATTTGACCTCCTATTCTTGGGAGTAGGAAGCATCACAATTTAGCACATAATATTAGTTAGGTGATGCGAACAACAGGCAGATAAATTCATATGTGAAAACGCTAACACCAAAAGCGAAACCAAGAAAAGATCAACCCGCGAGATTTTTATATATATAACCAAGAGGACCGATCCAAGCGTGGGTGTTCATTTCGTGGCAGATGCCCAAAATGGTTTCTCTATCAATTTCCATTGCATCAAATACAACGGGAGAAAGAGAAAGCTAATTCTGTAACAATTTCCTCTACATCAAGTATAGTGGGAGAAATAGAATATCTCTAACAGTTTCTGTAGTATTAAATACCACGGGAAAAATAGAATAACTTTTACAATTTCTAAGACATCAAGGTGTTGTAATGCGGGGGAGTAAGAGACGATAAATAAATAGGACATTGCCCCTCCTACAATACTAACATTTGCGGTCATCGACACCGCATGATAATCCTACAATACTAAGTCCTGTCACTTTCAAGTCACTCAACGAATCACAACACAAAAATATCACTAGTCTAGCATCGATAACAGAATAAATGAATTTATATATATATATATATATATATATATGAGGCATAGACAAAAGTGGCAAAGCATAAAGCATAGAAACAATAAAGTAGAACATTACACAAGTAAAATCCAAAATCCAAAATCCGATGACCTGGATGTTCCGGCTCACCCTTATTGGGCAGCTCCCCTTACCTGATAAAGTAATGCCGAAGTCCGTGTTCTTCGCGTCCCGATCCCGGTGTTCAGAATCAGGTGATCCTGAATTCCGGCATGAAATATATCAGTCGGCTAAACAACTCGAAAGAGAAAAACGTGACGATTATGGTCGTATTGACCTTCTCCTAGTTGACCAGGAAGGTCAAATGTTGACTTTGGGTTGACAAGTCTTTCCTAGGTTGACGAGGAAATTGACAAAGTCTTCTGAGTTGACCAAAGGTTGACCAAAGTTCAGAAAACTCAATAATCGCCAATAGGGCTGGGCATGGGCCGAGACGGGTTGAGATTTAGTTGATCCCGGTCCTGTCCCGTGAGATTTTGAACGGGACGGGACTAGACTTTTTGAAAAATGATCCTGCATTCCCGGGATCCCGTACGGGACCGGGACCAAAACGGGACCCCGTGATCAAAAAAAAATTAAAAAAAAAAATCACACATTGAAAAATGAAAGAGGTATGTATTGTGGTCCAAGTTACTACTCAAACGTCGTCGTAATGTAACCCCATGCAGAACAACATAACTATAGTCATGTATTCACAGTACCAACATTTGATCAAAGCTAACAGAGTATGTAACCTTATACATAAGAACTTCATTGCCTGTAGAAATAACATATCGCAAATGATGAAAGAACACTTTTCTATAGAGAAAAATATTCAGACTCCATTTAACTTCTATTTTAAGATTCATCCCATTTTTTAAACTGGTTTCAGGTGGAGAATACACCCCATGAAACTAAACACCAATAATTCAAAAAATACATTACTACCAGATATCACAACAAGAATAAACAAATTCATCAATTCTTTTACTTACTCCCGTGTTCAGCTGCTGGCTTGATCACATTCACCAGAGGTGGCTGACTAGCGTGATCAGCGTCAATTTTCTTCAATGCAGAGACAAAAGCAACGAGGAGGAGGTGGGACCAAGGGAGGAAGCTTGGCGGTCAAAGCCATTTCACCGATCGAGATGGCGGCAAGCTCGGAGGTAGGGAGAGGGAGAGGATACAGGAGAGTGTGAGAGGCTGTAACGATCTCTAAGGGATGACTGATTGCTGGAGCGAAAATGGAAGGAGGAGGAGCTCCGGCTGCAGAGGTTGAAAGAAGAAGAAGAGACGAAGGAGCTCCAGCTGCAGAGGTTGAAAGAAGAAGAAGAGACGAAGGAGCTCTAGCTGCAGAGGTTGAAAGGAGGAGGAGGAGGAGTTCCGGCTGCAGAGGTTGAAATGGAAGGAGGAGGAGGAGCTCCGACTGCAGAGGTTAAAAGAAGAAGAAGAGGCGAAATTGCGGAAGCCTTGGGGGAAGGTTGGCCGGAGGGAGTACCAGCCGGTGGTTGATTGGGCTGATTTGGAGTGTGAGCGCGGCGGCGACTGTGGTGAGAAGAGTGACGAGTGAGGGAGAGGGAGAGGTCTGAGACTAACAGGAGAGTGTGAGGCTGAGAGAGTGAGTGTATGAGGTCTGAGAGTAAGAGAGATAGACAACTTAATCATCTAACGGCTTATGTTTTTTGTTTTAGTTTTAGTTTTTTATGATATCAACGACTGAGATCAAATAAAAAAAATATAATATAATTATTTTTATTTTTATTTAATACTAGACGGAACGGGATTTATTTAGCTGATCCCGGTCCCTTCCCATGAAATTTTAAATGGGACGGGGCGGGACGGGACGGGACGGGATCTCTATTTTTCAAACTTGAATCCCGTCTTGTCCCGTCCCATTTAGAAACGGGATCGGGACGAGATCGGGATTTCGGGACTAAATGCTCAAGCCTAATCGCCAATTTACAAGTCCAATTGATATTAAACGTATTATAGAGCTTTAACGCATTTAACACTAAAACGAAGACTTTAAACCTTTTTTTTTAAGATAGGTTTTACTAAAATGAACTCAAGTTAAAAGTAAAACCGTAAAACCCATTTTATAATACTGAAAAACAGTTAAAGGTAAACCGGTAAAACTGTAAAATGGTAACTAAGTAAAACAGTAAATCAGTCAAGGGCAGAATTGTCATTTCACTTTACAATTTAACTGTAAAACAGTAAGTTTGGCACAATAAAAACCCGGGGATTTACCCCTTTCTTCTCTGATCAAGAGATCGGCCTGAAGACTGGAAATTTAGCATTCTAATCTAATATGCAAAGGCATAAACAGAATCCCAACAACATAACAAGTCTAAAACAATAAGAATTGGAGAGAAAGATCGACGATTTCTACCTCATCGAACTCAGAATGAGGGAATTCGAGCCGCTGCTCTCCTCCTAGTACCGATCCTAGCTGCTGCTGTGCCTTCAAGGCTGCAACTAGTACTCTAGGATCTTTCCAAGGCTCCTCTACCATTGCCTTGGGTTGTGAGTCGTTACTATAGCATTCTTGACTAGTAGAGGCGTAGGAGTTGGTCATGTGAGAACCGCATGAGGTTTTGTATTCAGTTAAGGTCGTTTAGCAGTTAATTATCTTATGTTAGAACTTAAACATGTGACCGCTAGATGAGTGACACATTTCACGATCTGGTAGTCTCTCTGGTGCTATTTAAAGCAATTGCTAGGGTTGTAAGCAGCCATCTTGAATATCAATACAATTTTAGTTCTTTTTTCTACGTTTCTTTAACTCTCTTATCTCTCAAAGGCCATAGCTTAGGGTTAGCACCCTATTAAGTGGTATCAGAACCCTCGATCTGAGGGTCGCCATGATGCCTAAGAACAAACACTAGGTGACTGGGAATCCTCAGGCACCAATCATCGAGCTCACCAATATAGAATTTGATTTGCAAGTCCACAAAGATGATACTCAAACTAAGCTCACTGAAACCAACGTCAGAATCGGTGCGCTGAGTGACTCTGTGAGTCAGCATCAGGAGGCGCTTGCTACAATACAAATCAAGATGTCATCGATGAAGGAGAGAACCGAACAGCTGGACATGTTGAGATCTGGGTCCATCCCTCCACTCAATGGTTTTGCGGCTTTACTTTCCTTGTGTTTCTGCACAAACCCGTAGGCCTGGTAGAAACCGGCGAATCTTGATGTGTTTTCCTCCTGCGAACCCTACTAACTAAGGGGAATACCGGGCGGGTCGGTATTCTCCTCTTCGATGCCTAAGTTAGTACCGTTAGAGCAAATAGATAACTTAAGCGGGAATGATAAGTAGTGGGAGAGTTGAGTTACTTATTAATGAGGGTAGTTGAGGCCCTTATATAGGTGGTCGATCGTGAGGTCTGGTCTTACTCTTCGATGTGAGACTGGTTCCCTTCTGTTCGTACGCAAATGGGCAGCTAAGGTGACCTGTTCGGCAGGCTGGTGTCCCCGGCTCCCGGGCCCCTAGTCATAAGTTAGACTGCTGGGGATCCTGCTCCGGGCCTCGGTCCGGCCCCGGGCATGCTAGCTGCGGGTCTGTGGGCCTGTGTAGCCCCTCTGTGGCTACTGTCAAGAAGTCTCCCAAGTTCCCGGTTAAGTGCAATTTTGAATGGGGACTTAATATGTCTTGCTCTTGTACCGCAGACCCGCAGGGTTACCGACCCAACGGTGCCTAGTCCCCCAAGTCCGTATTGAAGATTGGGCTTGGCCGGGCGTTAGAGCAGAAGGGATGTTATGATGGTGCGTGGTGATGTGAGTACCTATTAGTGATGACGTGTGGTAGTTATGAGTATGTGTTTGTAATAATGATGGTGTTGTGCTGAAGTCTTGCCATGCCATGAGTATGGAACGGGGTGAAACCCGGACGAGTGCATAGGATGATGATGTGGCATTGAAATCCGCCATGCGATGAATATGGAGCGGGGTGAAACCCGGACGAGTGCATGAGATGATGATGTGGCATTGAAATCCGCCATGCGATGAATATGGAGCGCGGTGGAACCCAGACGAGTGCATGAGATGATGATGTGGCGTTGAAATCCGCCATGCGATGAATATGGAGTGTAAGGACTCGACCGGTGGAGTGCCATGTTGGGACGAGTCCCCCAGTGAAAGATTGCTGCCAATGGTGGAACAGACCGGGGAGTAGCCCGGTGGGGTGTTTAGGCCATGTCATGGCACCAATCCACACCCGCTGATTCGTCCCAGCTTGTGTTGGAGTAAGCATGGGGTATTGTGCAGGGTTGCGAGCCTGTGGGAAGGCCTGATGGGTGCAAGCCAACAGGTCTACCAATGGGGTGTTGCGGCCATGTTTAAGCACCGGTCAACATCCGCTAGTTCTTCTCAGCTTGTGTTGGAATAAGCGTGAGGCTGTGCAGGGTTTCTAGCCTGCGGGGAGACTTGTTCTGTGTTAGAGAAACAATCTGCCTGGTGGGGTGGCGTGGAGATAACATGTCTCGCCATGGATCCCCATATTTTTCACAGCTTAGTGTGATGCAGGGTTTCTAGCCTGCTGGAAGAGTTTGCATGTGTTAGAGGTAAACTCTCCCGGGTTTATAAAGCCCATGTGTTTAAAGCCTTGAGTTGTTGCTGGCTTGTCCGTGCCCGTAGGCGCGAAGGAAAGTGACTAGACTGATGGAGTGTCTTGGATCCAGTGGAATGCTACATAACCGATGGAATGCCTGTGAATCGGTGGAATGCCTGTGAACCGGTGGAATGTTCCATGACCGATGTAATGTTTTTCCTTGATTTGAGGTTGGCTCTTGTGGGGGGGGGGGGGGGGGGGGGGGGGGTGGGCTGGACGCCTCGGTTCTTGCCCCTATCTCCCTTAATTTCCGCTTGTAGGTGGGATAAGTGGCTGACATGCATTGAAGGAGAGAGCCCGTCAGTCCCATCAGTTATGATGGCATGGGAAATTTATCGATGCTGGGACACGTGTCAGTAGGGAGTGGTCTGAGATGGAGGGAATCTGCGGCTGGGGTTGCCGCTCCCTTTTGAGTGCCCTAATTATCAACAAGGTGTAGTTTTGCCGCCTATAAGATGCTTCGCACCCCCCTCCTCTCTTCTTGTCGTACTCTGTTGAAGCTTGGCTCCTCGTCTGTCTGTGTTGTTATCTTGCGAGGTGTTTTGTCTGTTCCCGTCAACAGCTAACTGTGCGTAGGGTAAATTCTGTTCTTAGGTTTATGGAGTCTGGGAGGTCAGCCAGTCCTGTCGGGGTCGGCCGTGCGTCGACGGGAGGGCCCGTGAGGCACCGGCTATTGGATGGCGACAGGGAGATTTTGTGTGACGAGCCGACCAGGAGAATGACTGCTAGCCAGATAAGGGATTTTCGGGCGAAATGGGGCATTGACTCCTCAGTTAAGCTCCGGGGTCTGCATCCCGGGGAACTGGCTTGCAACCTGGAGGAAGGTTGGGTTGCCGTTTTTTAGGATCAATTTCGGCACGGGCTATCTCTGCCGCTGCCTAAGTTTATCCAGTACGTGCTGAGCCTGATAAACATCTCCCCCGCCCAGCTTCCTAGTAACCTGTGGAGGCAGTTGCTTGGTCTCGGGTGCTTGTTGTGATGACCCTGATCTGACCTGGCTAGGGAAGCTAGCAGGTAGACAGGTCACAAATCCCACATCGCCCGGGGAAGAGTGGATGCTGTGCTTATATGTGCAGAGTTAGCTCAATACTTAAGGACGCGTTTTGGGGGCTCAATGGCTTCGGAGGGGATGGGAACTCCGAAGTTAAGCTTGCTGAGCTCAAAGCAATCCCAGGATGGGTGACCAACTGGAAAGTTGCTCGTGAGCCTCCAGAAATAAATCCATGTGGCCCGGTGGGCTCAAAGCGGACAATATCCTGAGTATATGGGCTGGGCTGTTACAAATGGTATCAGAGCCTGTCCCCGGCCGGAAGTGTGCCGACGCGGACGTCGTACCCTAAGGGGGGTGGATTGTGATGACCCTGATTAAACCTGGCTAGGGAAGCTAGCAGGTAGACAGGTCACAAATCCCACATCGCCCGAGGAAGAGTGGATGCTGTGCTTATATGTGCAGAGTTAGCTCAATACTTAAGGACGCGTTTTGGAGGCTCAATGGCTTCGGAGGGGATGGGAACTCCGAAGTTAAACTTGCTGAGCTCAAAGCAATCCCAAGATGGGTGACCTACTGGGAAGTTGCTCGTGAGCCTCCAGAACTAAATCCGTGCGGGCCGGTGGGCTCAAAGCGGACAATATCCTGAGTATATGGGCTGGGCTGTTACAAAATACGCCCCAAACCTTGTTCAATTTCTGGGTAAATTTATTTAAAAACTTTCGCTCATGAGAATTGTCTCTTTATTTTGATTAAACGGAAATCTTTGGTTTCGTGAAGTAGAACACGTTAAAAATGAATCTTGGTTACGCGTTCTGTTTTGTCGGAGCGGAAATATTATTTGGTGGTATCGTAAAATACGTATTTCCGATTTTGGATTAGGGTATAAATAGGTGAGGAATTTTCCATTTCCGGAAAAATCCTTTTTCTTTTCTCTTTTTCTTTCTTTCTTTCTTTCCTCTTTTCTTTCTCTCTTCTCCCTCCTTCTGCCCGACGCCTCCTCCTCCACTGCCACCACCCAAATTCTCCGTCCGGCCACCAATTCTCGCCCCACCGGTGCCACCTCCCTCTCCTTCGCAGAGGCAGCGGCTCGGCGAACCTCACCGCCGTTTGAGGTGGTGCTGCCGGCGACGGGACGGGACGGCGAAGCCGCCACTGCTGGCGGGGGGGGAGGGGGGGGATAAAAAGGTAAAAAGGTAAAAGTAAAAAGGTTAAACAGTAAATAGTGAATGGTAAACAATAACTCAGTAATTAGTAAATAGTAAAAGTTAAACAGTAAAGGTGAAAAAGTAAAATTTAATTTACCCTTTACTGTCAGGCTAATAGACTTTTTCAACGATTTTAATTCACCCTTGGACATTCGGTAAAAATGATTAAATGCGAGTAAAAGAGGATTCTCAACGAAAAAGACCAATAAATGGGGCAAGGGTCTCAATTGAGATAGAATAACTAAGTTCAGTTATAAGCTATTCGGAACTTACGTGGTTCCGTTATTTGGAGGATGCGTACGAGTGAGGACGTCAGTGAATTAAGTTTTTATAATTTACTCTCGAGTTCGGGTTTTCTAAATATAATCCTTTACAGGCCGAGGAGAGACTCAACGAGAGGAGGACTCGAGTCGGAGACCGGCCTAGTACTGTGAGTGGACTTTTGTTTTAAATTGATGCATGCATGAATATTTTAATTTTATTGGGGATTATATTTATTTAGTAATTATTTTGAGAATGCTTTGGTATATCAAAGAGCAATAAATTTATTTGAAAGGAAAATTTCTTATTATCGATTTTGAAATGATTTATATATTAAATAAATTTACCCCTGATTCGATTTAATTATGATATATTGGATAATATGAGTTGAACTGTTCTGGATATTATGATATATTGAATGTATTGGTTTATTTATTTTCTATGAGGCCATGATTCGATTTAATTATATTTATATGTATAAGCCTCAGACGTACGGTCAGGGACCGTACGGATTTTTATATGAGGGGAAACGTGCTTTCGGTTTTGTTTTCAGATTTTTATATTAACTGCATATGAAATTAAACATTTTAGTAATGAATGCATGCATCTTGATTTATACTTTTGAAAAAAAAATGAGGAAAGTAATATAAATGATATTTGTTTCTTTCTTTATATATTTGTGGTGTATAGTTATATTTATTTTTGTCCACTCACGTTAATGTTTTGAATTACTTTCCCTGGGCCCTTCGTTTTAAACTGCCCAGTGTGCAGAGCTGTTCGGCACTAGTAGGAGGCAAGATTTAAAGTTCTCTTCCGCTGTCAGAAACCGTAGGTTACTAGACTAACCTACTTGTAAAATAGTTTTCCCTTGTGTAGTCGCTCTGATACTTTGAGTATTGTAGTAAACTTAAAATGTTCACTTTTGAATTGTAGTTTGAAGTCGTTAATAATATACCGGTTTATTTCTTTTGTATTATTCTTTTTGAAGTTGAATTCTATTGTTGGTATTGGAAGTTGTTTGATTGTTAGGGGAGCAGGTGGCTCCTTGAGTCAGGATGGATATTTTAGAAGTGTTTGATTGTTTCTTCCAGGTTTGGGTCGTCCATTTTAAGAGAGGTCATGCCGAATTTTCGGTAGAACCTCCCATGAAATGGTCCCCGTAGGATTTAGTTTGGGTAATAGTGTGTTATCCGGGATGGGTCCTGTCAGTTTGGTATCAGAGCATTATGTCCTTTCTTTGAGTCATGTTACCTTTTATATTTGATGACACTTAGTATCATTGAGTTGTGATTCGACCGCGGCGAATCACATACTCTTTATTATTAGGCGGTCATTAAGTATATAAGTTAGCCGTTCTGGTGTACTTATGTACACTATTATGGGATTATTTTCTTTCTCTTGTACTATGCCTCCTAAATGCCGAACTTGTGAGGTAAACTCCCTTGTGAGAAGGGAGAGTAGTGCAGTTAGAGGTTTAACTGGCACTTTAGAGCGTCTCTTAAGCCGAATTGTATATATTACCGGTCCCTGATTGGTCGTCAGAGTAGTAGAAGAAAAGCGATTAAGGAGGCCGAAGCCATTGAATTTAAGGGTGAGCTTAGCAGTGGCTTTTCTAGATGAGACGGCCTACTATTGGTGGTAGAGTGTTATACCACAGTATGGAGAAGTAGGGGATTTGACTTGGGAGCAGTTTAAGGCTCATTTCAATGCTCGCTATTATAGACTAGTCCACCTTAGCAAGTTGAGTTCTGATTCGAGTTTGAATTGATTGACACTTTCCTGGTATTGCAAATTTTTATCTTGGCTTGTGATGACAATTGAGTATTGTCTTAAACAACTAGCAAACTTTTTGTTCTTATTCTATACTTGTATTCCATTCTAGTATTAGGTTGCCGGAATTTGCTGAAATTCTATATTATTATATAGCTTTTACAAGCAAAATTTCACCATGAAGAGTTTACATTTTACCATGTTTACCTATTTTACCAAAAGGAGAGTTTGTTCAATATTTATTAAAACATACGTTATCAAAAAGATTGCTCTTTTAAGCAGTGGTGCAGCTTTTAATATGCATGTAACTATTTTAATTTTTGTT
This sequence comes from Potentilla sterilis, assembly GCA_963682095.1. NCBI lineage: Eukaryota > Viridiplantae > Streptophyta > Magnoliopsida > Rosales > Rosaceae > Potentilla > Potentilla sterilis. The sequence continues at coordinate 10,617,070 of OY821765.1, read as the reverse complement.
GATTCGTTGTGAGGCTTGAGCATTTGGTTTTGAATTATACCCTGCTAGGAATTTTTACAGCATGAATGAAAGCCCATTAATTTCAATTACTCTTCCCTTCAAACAGAGTATGGATATATATTGAATTTGATTATTTTCATTCTTAGTTCTTTTCTTCCTCGTAAATTATGACTTATTGACTCTCATTTGTATAAAAGGATCTCTGAGTGTTCTTGTCTATTAACGGTCTTTTATCAAGTACTGGAATAACTTCCACTTGTAAAGATTGTTAACGGCAAAGTTCTATCGTTTACTTTTTTTGCTGAAAATTTCTTTGAGTATGTTTAATCTCTATTTGTTGTTCAATGGTAAAATTTTATTTTGGAGATTCTGCATAATTTAACTCCTGCACATCCATTTTGAAATATCATTTGTTTACCATATTGATACCCAAATTCCTGAAATTTTGATATGTTGTTCCTCTAACTGTCAACGTCTAAACTGGGAAATTTTAGGTAATTTCGATGAAAAATAAATACTCGGTGGTGGTTTGAAGATGGGTCTGTATTTTGACATGTTCCCAGAATTTTCATTAAACCTCCTTGATTTCTATTCCAATTTGAATGTTCAATTGTGCGAATTTATTTTGGGTCTTTTAGGTGTGAAACTATACTTCCTAATGGCCATTTTAGAATTGATTTCGTGACAATTGGACTTACAAAGAATTTTTGGTGAAAATTTCTAAGTACCTTGTTGCTACCATATTCTTTTGAAACTTGACATTTTCAGTTTGTGTGTCAAATTTTTGTCTCACTTCTTGAATTTCAAATCGCATGGGATTTTAGTATTTCTCCCTTTAAAGTGTTTACTATGAATCTGGAAAGTTTTAATCTATCCGTTGACGAACGAAAGCTCAGTGAATTTCTGGAGCCAGTCTAATATTCAAGTATTCTTAATTCTAGTATTACTTTAGTACTGGTTTTCTTCAAAAATGTCTAGATTCAGCTATACATCTAATGATTTAGTTGGTACATAATAGAGTTGTGGTATGTACTAGTATGTATAGTACTTATTGAATTTTAACGGTTTCAGACAATGTCAAATGGGTTTCATGATTTTACCTCTACTTTCGGGATTTATGAGGAGCACTTTTAATCACATGTCGATAAAGTTTTCACTCCTCGTATCTTATTTTCATGTCCAGATTTGCTTATTAAAGGTTGATATTTCATTAATATTCCCTATATCAGATTATCTATCTAAACTGTTTCAATTTTCTACGGAACTCGTAATGTTTGCTCCAATTTGAGTCCTACATGATCTTTGTTAATTGTCTTATCTATAATTTTATTTGAGAGTTGAAACTATGGATATATGCTTTTATCGTTTTCGTGTTCAGCTTTTATTGGAACTCAGTTGACCCTAACTTTTATCAATTTGATTGCCTTGTATTTGTACATTCTTTGTTAGGGTCATGTTATATTACAAGCTAGGCGAGTACTGTAAACTTCAAGTTCAAGCGTGTATTATTGATTTTATAAGAGTATTTGAACAACTAAAGTTGTATTTCCTGACAAAGAAAATGATATGTTTCAAAGATTAGTTGTTGATTGAGTTTTAGTTTACGAAAAGAAAGAACATTTTATTGTCTCGTTCTATTGAAAACCCTCGACTGATTTGGTTTGGAGAAACCAGAGATGTTTCAGAATAATATGAATTGTTTTAAATTATTTTATTTGGGAATTTAGTTAAGTAGGGGTGAATTGTTTTTTTAAAAATTTATATGGGGTTTTGTCTTTCTGAGAGTGAATTCATTCGTTGGTCTGTGATATTCAGTATTATTATCCTTAAGAAGTTACTGAATCGTTTTGTCAACTAAATGATTATCTATGTTTCAGTTTTGAGTATTAAAAGGTGTTTTAAGATGAGATTTGTTTTGGCAAAGGTTGTTTGTTTTCCTTTGATAAATGAAGCTTTTGCATGTAATGCTTTCAAAGTTTTAATTCACAGAAAATGACTAAATTGTTCTTTGAGTTTAAAGTTTCAGAAACTTGGAATTGTTTATCTTTGGAAACGGAAATGGAAAGTATGTAGCTTGGAATAAGACTGTGAAACTTTGGGCGCATTGACCCATGAGCTTGCTATGTGATGGGCCCAATGACCCTAATTTCCCCAGGGAAGCCCCTTGTGCGGGCAGATTGTAATGGTTGTGAGCGGTATTTGTAGAATCCTGAACTGGTAACACAACAAAGTCTTAAATTCTTGGACTTAGTTGAAACCAGAAGTCCCTTTCTTTCTCGTCTACTATCTATGAACTTTGCACGTGTTTATGCTTGTGTGTGTGGTTATACTGAGAGTCAAGGTTTACCCAATTGCGTGAAGTGTATAACACAGTTTCTTTTAGAGAGATGATTTCTCGTACTATGGTGTCAATCTCAGTGTCTATTAGTTAAACTTAATTCTCTTTTTGGTTATTCTCTTACTCCTGGATTTATGAATTCGAATTCGTATCAAGTATTTTAAATACATTAGCTCATCTATAGGTTTATCAAATTTCTTTGTTCTCAAACGAATTTGTTATGTGAAATTCTATTTTCAGATATGCTAATTGATTTCAGCTAAATGACTGCTTTTGCCTTATTTTATGGAATTAACTTCTGACTTGTAATAGCCGGAATTTTTCACGTTTCCACAAAGAAATTCTATGATTATCCTCCTTATTGTATACTCTCTTGTTGAATTATTTTATTTTTTTTTCAATAGAGAACTTATATATACAGCTAGTGCATGTTCAGGTTTGTTTATCAAAAGTTGACAATTGATAAACCTCCCTTTTTCCAGCCTTAAAATAAGCTTTTGTCCAATTGATTTAGTAACATTTTGATTAGTTAACTTGTTTTATTGTAATCATGTTGATCTTGCTACCTGTTGTAAATAAGTTTTGATATTTCCGAGCAGTTTCTTGCGAAGTATACTCTTATTTATTAAAAATCATTGTTACAGGCTTTTATTTACTCTATATTGTTTAGTTCCTATTGAGCAATTGATTTGAGGATCTTTTACCGTCAGCCTTCATTATTCTTATGCATCTATGTTCTGGTTTTAAGGGGCAAGTGTATTTCAAAAATATTTGAGTGTCTAACTTCCCTGACAGAAAAGAGTTATTTTGAAAGAGTTACCTGTTGCCAAATTTTTAATCTCTTATGAGAGGAGACATTTCAAGTTCTTCTAAAAAATTTGATCTATGTCTTACCTCAGTTCCAGAAAATATGAGTCTATTCTTGATTTGTTCTTGCTATTTGCGGTATATATATAATTTATTTATACAAGCACTGTTGATAAATAAACTTCCTGGTGATTCATCATGCTTTGGTAGGTTGTTTTCACAAATTTGGATCCTCAGAGTAAAGGTTGTACCTCAGTGGAGTAGAACTACCATTGTGACGGGAATTCGTAGTCCCTAGGTTTAGCAAATGCGTAAATTTCGAGGGCGAAATTTTTATAAGGAGGGGAGATTTGATACGCCCCGAACCTTGTTCAATTTCTGGGTAAATTTATTTAAAAGCTTTCGCTCATGAGATTGTCTCTTTATTTTGATTAAACGGAAATCTTTGGTTTCGTGAAGTAGAACACGTTAAAAATGAATCTTGGTTACGCGTTCTGTTTTGTCGGAGCGGAAATATTATTTGGTGGTATCGTAAAATACGTATTTCCGATTTTGGATTGGGGTTATAAATAGGTGAAGAATTTTCCATTTCCGGAAAAATCCTTTTTCTTTTCTCTTTTTCTTTCTTTCTTTCTTTCCTCTTTTCTTTCTCTCTTCTCCCTCCTTCTGCCCGACGCCTCCTCCTCCACTGCCACCACCCAACTTCTCCGTCCGGCCACCAATTCTCGCCCCACCGGTGCCGGACGACTCGTGCCACCTCCCTCTCCTTCGCAGAGGCAGCGGCTCGGCGAACCTCACCGCCGTTTGGCCGATTCGCCGCCCGAAAGGCCCACCACAGTGGGGGTTGGAACTCCCCGAATCGGCTACTTCTTGGCCCGATTTGAGGGGAGAAAGGAATAGCTTGGCTTGGGTAACAACTCCACCAAGTGAATCGGATCAATTCGAATCAGGTAAGGAAAAATTTCAATCTTGAAATTTTTAGGGTTTTGGGATTTTTGATGGTGGATGATTAAATTGTTGGAATTGGTGTTTTTGGAGGTTGGGTTTAGATGTTGGATGGTGTTTGGAGTTGTTTGAGTATAATTTCTTGAGTTATTGGTGAGATTTTGGGAAAAATGGTGTTAAAGGGATTTTAACCGCCGTGTCGGCCGCCATCTGTGGCGGCTGAGGTGGAATTTTGTGGCGGTGGCAAGGGGAACGGAAACCTGAGAAGATGGGGGTCGTGTTGGGTTGGTTTGGAGTGAAATGGTGGTGGTTTTAGCCACTGAGGTGGCGCTGCCGGCGACGGGAGGGCAGAGCCGCCGCTGCTGGCGGCAGGGGGGGGAGGGGAAGATAAAAAGGTAAAAGTAAAAAGGTTAAACAGTAAATAGTGAATGGTAAATAGTAACTTAGTAATTAGTAAATAGTAAAAGTTAAACAGTAAAGGTGAAAAAGTAAAATTTAATTTACCCTTTACTGTCAGGCTAATAGACTTTTTCAGCGATTTTAATTCACCCTTGGGCATTCGGTAAAAATGATAAAATGCGAGTAAAAGAGGATTCTCAACGAAAAAGACCAATAAATGGGGCAAGGGTCTCAATTGAGATAGAATAACTAAGTTCAGTTATAAGCTATTCGGAACTTACGTGGTTCCGTTATTTAGAGGATGCGTACGAGTGAGGACGTCAGTGAATTAAGTTTTTATAATTTACTATCGAGTTCGGGTTTTCTAAATATAATCCTTTACAGGCCGAGGAGAGACTCAACGAGAGGAGGCCGAGGGGATTATATTTATTTAGTAATTATTTTGAGAATGCTTTGGTATATCAAAGAGCAATAAATTTATTTGAAAGGAAAATTTCTTATTATCGATTTTGAAATCATTTATATATTAAATAAATTTACCCCTGATTCGATTTAATTATGATATATTGGATAATATGAGTTGAACTGTTCTGGATATTATGATCTATTGAATGTATTGGTTTATTTATTTTCTATGAGGCCATGATTCGATTTGATTATATTTATATGTATAAACCTCAGATGTACGGTCGGGGACCGTACGGATTTTTATATAAGGGGAAACGTGCTTTCGGTTTTGTTTTCGGATTTTCACCATATCAGGGTCGGGATATATGTATATATTGATGCTAGCTAGTTTAGTTGCCTGAGCCCACGCGAGGTGACGACTTGACCATATAGGTCAGATTCACGCTCAGTGGTCGACGTGTACGGGCATAGCGTGAGGACGCTATTGAGACTCTTGGAGGTTTGACCCTTAGCCTTAGGGGCTACTATTAAATGGTGGTTATGACGTTCCCCTATTTTATTATATGACCAATAGGATTGGTCGTGATTTTAATTTATTGGATTTCGGGAATATTTTCTCCTATGAAATTTTCTGTTACTTTATAAATTCCCGAACCAGGGGACTGGGGATTTTTATATTAACTGCATATGAAATTAAACATTTCAGTAATGAATGCATGCATCTTGATTTATACTTTTGAAAAAAAAAATGAGGAAAGTAATATAAATGATATTTGTTTCTTTCTTTGTATATTTGTGGTGTATAGTTATATTTATTTTTGTCCACTCACGCTAATGTTTTGAATTACTTTCCCTTGGCCCTTAGTTTTAAACTGCCCAGTGTGCAGAGCTGTTCGGCACTAGTAGGAGGCAAGATTTAAAGTTCTCTTCCGCTGTCAGAAACCGTAGGTTACTAGACTAACCTACTTGTAAAATAGTTTTCCCTTGTGTAGTCGCTCTGATACTTTGAGTATTGTAGTAAACTTAAAATGTTCACTTTTGAATTGTAGCTTGAAGTCGTTAATAATATACCGGTTTATTTCTTTTGTATTATTCTTTTTGAAGTTGAATTCTATTGTTGGTATTGGAAGTTGTTTGATTGTTGGGAGAGCAGGTGGCTCCTTGAGTCAGGATGAATATTTTAGAAGTGTTTGATTGTTTCTTCCAAGTTTGGGTCGTCCATTTTAAGAGAGGTCATGCCGAATTTTCGGTAGAACCTCCCTTGAAATGGTCCCCGCAGGATTTACTCTGAGTAACAGTGTGTTATCCGGGGCGGGTCCTGTCACTTGTTCAGTCTTAGCAACATGGACTGGCCCACGATAAATGAGTTCCGGGCGCTGTATAAGATTCTCTACTGCAAAAAGGCCCAGGCCACCGGCTGTGTAAATTTTGCCGCGCGGGACTTCGATCCTCCCATCACTCATCTGCCGTCATCGGTTTCGAATGTGTGGAGGAGACAGGTTGTGATGGCCGGGGGTAGGTGGCAGTGTAGTTCGAGGAGCTTCCGGGTGCCCGGGGCTTATCAAGCTATCGGGGATCAGTCGTACCGGTTGGTCGACTTGGAGAGGCAACGGATAGCCCGACTTTTCGTTTGCTGGGATAATCTGGGCCGGAGCTCTTACAATTTCATCCGGTGGAATGTGTTGCAGATATGCTAGATGGGAAAAAAACCAGGTAAGGTGCCTTGCACTGTTGTTTTGTGCGGTCGTATTTTATTCTAACCGTTCGGTTTATTGATTTGCAGCTAATGCCCCTCGGCTCGCTGTTCGGAGCCAGGAGACCATCGTGGTGGATGACGAACTTGTGGCCCAGAGGTTGATGGAGATGGGGGAGACGGCCTCGAAAACCGTTATAGATCCTGACACCCTAGAGAGGACGATGCATAGTAATCATGTGCCGCTCATGTTTCCGGATTCCCACTACGGTCGGCTACCGGGCGGTGAGGAGAATGCCCCGCTTATTATTCGGGATGTAGGACCGGTGGGCTCACCAGGTCCAGAACCTCTAGTGCGGCCTGTGGGGGCACGAGCCCCACGGGAGAGAGAGACAGCGGATATGACTCGGTACCGCAGAAGCGGTCTTGGGGAGGCTCCGGCAAAAAGGGCGAGGATATTTGATATCGGGGCGTCAAGCTCGACCGGGGGGGGGGGGGTCAGCATTGGTTCTGGCGGAGGGAGCTGGTGGCCGAAGGAGTAAGGAAACCGGTGAACCGGAAGCTGATCGCGGCTCTGGTGATGGTGGTTTTGGTAGATTCGTGGTTTCTACCATCGAGGCCTTGGGACTTGACCGGGGAGCCCCCGGGGATGTGCGGCCGGGTGAGAGCAGGAAGAAGGCTGTGGAATTGGGTCTTCGGGTAAGTCTGATCGCGTACCTGTGTGAAACTGAGGTTCTTCTGCGCTCCCTCTCCCTTTTTATTTTACAAGCTGACGTTCTTCTTTTGTGTACTTATACCAGCTGGTTCACAGCCTTTACGCCGCTGAGCCTAGTTAGGGGGCTCCGGTCCTGGAGAAGCAGGTGGACGACCTCACCATGTAGCTGTCATTGATGGAGGTTAAGCTTGCGCATGAGAGGGAGGAGGCCGGTAGACTGGCGGTCGCTCGGGAAGAGAGGATTATGGAATTGGAGGCGAAACTGACAGAAGCTGGGGGGCGGGCAACCGTGCTGGAAGCCCAGTGTGTCGAGGCTTCTGGGAGGGTAACGGTCCTGGAATCGAAGAGTTTGGAGCTACGGACCCAAGTAACAGCAGTCCTAAAGGGAGGGGAGAAGCTTGTAGAATCCCAACTTGCAGAAGCCGCTGATAAAGCTATTGACGATTTCTGGGACTCGGTGAAACTTGCAGAGATGCTGGAGACTGCCCGTGCGAAGTGTATAAATGATGCGTATCTGGAGTGGAAGGAGAAAGGGTGGCTTGATGCCGAGCGGATGGAGGCTGAGGTAGCCTTGGCCAAGAAGTTGGAGCAAGAGCGGTCTCTCAAGGTTGGTAGGTCAGGGATTAGGGGCTCCGGTGGCGCTGATTAACGGTTAAAAAAGGGGTAGCAGCGGCAGATACTTGGCATATATATTTACTTTGTAACTAGCTGTAGTTTACTTTGTAACCAGTAACTATCTGTGTTGCAACGTTGGTACTAAATACAACACTGTCCATTTTTAAGGCATTGACCTGACTTAGGGTAGAACCGTAGATGCTGAATATTTCATGGGCGGGTGGAGTAGATGCCTGCAGTGTCTATGATGTGGAATGTCACCGGGCCTGCAGCTGCGGTGATTTGGTAGGGCCCTTCCCACGTTGGCTCTAAGGCTAGCGGCTTTTTCTGAACTTTCTTCATCACCCAATCCCCTACTTGCAACTTCCTTTCCCGGACCTTTCTGTCATAGTATCGAGCGACCTGTTGCTTGTATGTTTGGTTTCACATATGCGCTTGGTCGCGCTACTCCTCAATGAGATCCAGGTTGAGCCGTATCCCATCGGCGTTTGTTTCAGCGTCATAATTCTCGACCCTGCCGCTGGGCATGTCGGTCTCTACTGGGAGTACCGCTTCGCTCCCGAATGCCATACAGAACGGGGTCTCCCCTGTTGCTTCGGTTGCTGTCGTGCGGATTGCCCATAGAACGGCCGGGAGTTCCTCAGCCTACAACCCTTTTTTGTCATCTAACTTCTTCTTGAGGAGACTTTTGATGATCTTGTTGACTGCTTCAACCTGGCCGTTGGTTTGCGGGTGCGCTACTGAGGCAAACAACATATGGGTGCCCATAGAGGCCGTGTACTGGATGAGATCAGTATTGTTGAACTGTGTCCTGTTATCTGTAACTATGGTCTGCGGCACCCCGAACCGGCAGTAGATGTTCTTCCACATGAACCTTTTTACCCGTTCCTCGGTAATCTTGACTAGGGGCTCCGCCTCGACCCACTTTGTCTGATAGTCAATGGCTACAATGGCGTACTTGTATTGTCTTACAGCTGTTGAGAAAGGGCCGATAATATCTAGCCCCCACTGTGCGAACGGCCATGGCGCCAACAGAATTGATAACGCGATTGCCGGAGCATGAGGTATAGTGGCATACATGTGGCACTTGTGGCAGCCGCCCGATATTTTTCTCGATGCTGCTGCCATGTAGGGGCTTATGAGACAGGGATCGGGCACCAGAATGGTTACCGCACACTCCTTCGTGGATTTCTTGCATGATGACCTCTCCCGCCTCTTTCGTTACACATTTTAGATGGGGGAAGCTGTGCCCTCTTCGGTACAACTTGTCGCCGAGGAGGCTGTGCCTGGCACACCGGAGGTGTAGCCTCCTAGCCTCTACTTTATCCTGGGGGCTGGTTTTGTCAACTAGGTATTTAATTATCGGATCCATCCAGCTCGGGGGTGCCTCCTCTACCACAAATATCTCGGAGATGGTCTTGCTAATGCTCGGCTTCTAGAGGGTTTCGATCTTAGCTCTGCGGTACTCTGGTGGGTAGTTTTCAGTCGCCAACCTTGCTAGGGGGTCCGCATGCCTATTTGCCTCCCGGGGTACATGTCGAATAGTTGCGCCCTGGAATGGCTCAATCAGGGTTTTGGCCAACGCCTGGTAGGAGGCCAACTGGGGTTCCTTGACTTCGAACAACCCGTTCATTTGGTTTACCACTAGGCTCGAGTCACTGTATACTTCCATGGATAGGATCCCCATTTCCTTAGCGAGCTGCAGGCCGGCTATGAGGGCCTCATATTCAGCGGCGTTGTTGGAAGTATTGAAAAGGAACCGCAGGGCATACTCGTATGATTGGCCATCGGGTGCGGTTAGCATGATGCCGGCTCCACTCCGCTTACTCGTTACAGAGCCGTCCACATAAAGCTTCCAACCGCTGGGGAGGCCTCGTTCAACTTTTATGGCTTTAGCTGTTCTGGTGCCCTCAGACCGGCCGGAATGCGCTTCTACTGCCATCGGGGTGAGTTCGCATATGAAATCCGCAGCGGCCTGGCCCTTGATGGCTGTTCGCGGGGCATAATTTATATATATCGAACTCTCCCAACTCGACTGCCCAACTTACCAGCCTGTCGTTAGTCTCCGGTCTTTGCAGGATCTGCCGTAGAGGGTGATTGGTATACAAGGTGATGAAGTGAGCTTGAAAATAGTGTCGGAGCTTCCTGGCGCTGACGATCAGGGCCAGAGCCAATTTTTCGATGTCAGGGTATCGGCTTTCGGCTCCGGTAAGTCCCTTTCCTGCGTAGTATACCGAGAGGTCAAGCGTGCCTTTTTTCCTGACGAGAGCCGCAGAGACGGCTGTTTCCGATGCGGCTATGTAGAGGTATAGTATCTCGCCCGGTACTGGTTTGGATAGGAGAGGTACTGCAGACAGGTATGTCTTGATGGACTGGAACGTCGCCTCGTGCTCCGCTGTCCAGTGAATTTTCTTGAACTGCTGTGCCTTGAGCAGTTTAAAGAACGTGGCACACTTATCGGTCAGGCGGGAGATAAATCTGGCCAAGGCGGCTAGTCGGTCGGTCAGCGTCTGGACCTGGTTTCTTTCCCCTGGTGTCTCCATGTCTAGGATCGCTTGGACCTTCAGCGGGTTAGCTTCTATCCCCCGCTGGCTGATAATGTGGCCTAGGAACAGGCCCTCCGAAATCCCGAAAATGCACTTCTTCGGGTTCAGGCGCATCCCAAACTTGAGCATCTTACCGACGACTACTGCCAAGTCTCGGACGTGGGCCCCTGCGGTCAAGCTTTTGACCAGCATGTCATCTACGTACACTTCCACCGTTTTACCCATCTCCTGTTCCAACATGCGGTTTACCACCCGTTGGTATGTAGCCCCGACGTTCTTTAGCCGTACAGCATCCTCGTGTAGCAGTAGGTCCCTCGGTCAGTTGTGAACGAGGTGTGCTCTTCATCGTCCGGGCTCATCCTTATCTGATTGTATCCGGCGTAGGCATCCATGAAGCTGAGTAGTTTAAAACCGGATGTGGAGTCAATAAGCTGGTCTATTTGGGGGAGCGGGTAGCTGTCTTTTGGGTACGCCCGGTTTAGGTTGGTGAAATCAACGCACATGCGCCACTAGTCGGTTCCCTTCTTTGAGACCATAACCACGTTGGCGAGCCAGCGGGGATACTGAACTTCTCGAATGAAATCCATGCATCTCAGTTTCTACACTTCCTCTCTGATCGCCTCATACTTCGCCGGGCTGAAGGACCTCCTCTTCTGCCTTACCGGGAGAACGTTGGGCAACGTATTTAGCCGGTGGACGGCTATTCCTAGGGATATGTTCGGCATGTCCTCGTAGGACCATGCGAACACTGAACTGTTCTCCCGGAGAAAGGTGATGAGATCTTGCCTGACATCCGGGGCGAGCTTCGTTCCTATCACCACTTTTCGTTCCAGGTGATCCTCCGAAATGGAGATTGCTTCGGTTTCTTCCACAGCCGACGGGCGTTTTGGCTTCTCTTCTTCGGAGTCGGTGTCATCACGGGGGTCAATACTCGTTGAGTAGCCGTGAAGACCTCGGCCCGCTTTCTCCCGTAGGCCAGGGCCTCCGCATAATACCTATGGGCGATCTTCTGATCCCCGCGTATGGTGATGACGCCGGCGGGTGAAGGCATTTTTAACATCAGCATGTGGCCGGCTATGAATGTTTTCAGCCTCCATAGTCCTGGCCGACCGATTATGCCGTTGTATGAGGACATGCAATCCACTATAATGAACTCCAGGTGTTCCTTCCTTGTTCTGTCTCCCTCGCCGAAGATCAGCGGCAGGTAATCCAATCACAAAGGCTGGACCATCTCGCCGGAGAAACTTATCAGCGGCTCGTTATCCTGGGATAACTTGCCCCTCCCCAGGTGCAGCCCCTTGAATGCTTCTCGGAACATCACATTGACAGAAGCCCCGGTGTCGATTAACATGCTGCTGGTTATCCAGTGGTCTATTTGGACCGTAATGAGGAAGGGATCGTTGTGCGGATGGATCAGATCCTCCTATTCTTCTTCCTCATAGAACGTGACCGAGTTCCATCCGGTTTTAGCGGCCTGGCCGCTTCCTCCCCCAAAGGCATATACTTCCTTTCCCTGGATCGACCTTAGGCACTGCATCTTCGAGCTCCTGGTGAGTCGATCAATGTGGTCCCCACCATGTATTATATTTATGCTTCCATGCACCTCGATCCCCCCGGGGACTCGGGTACGTATGCTTCCTACGTTTCAGGCACCTTTCCTATCCCTTTGCAGATCATCTGTCCGGACTCGGCCATCCACGACAGTTCTCTGGGGTCGGTGGTCGTTAATCTGGAGGGTTGGGTCATCGGGTTTTCCCGCTGGCATAATGGCTAGGGTCCTCTCTTGTCGCCATGTGGGCATTACGGCCAGGGCCCGCGGTTGTCGCTCCGCTGGTGTCGCTGCCATGGGCTGTGCCGGTCGCAAAGGCGGTGGTCTTCCACCTGCCCATGAACTCCCGTTGCCGCTCCGGCGGGGTCGCCGATCCTCCCATACTTCGGCCTTCTTACCGGTCGTAGGCATACAATTGCGATCCTGTGGCCCGGCCTTGTTTCCATAAGAGGGTGTTGGTAATAGGTCGTCCGACCTTCGCTTGGGGATCTTATCCCCATACGTCTCATGTTCCGCTGGGGCGTGCCTAACGGCCACGGCCATCAGCTCGTCGTACCCCGACGGCTCATTTACTCGCAGGGCATACAAGAGGTCTCTGGGCCTTAACCCTTACTTGAATGCCATCTCAGCGATCCTGTTATCCAAGTTTCTGACCCCGGCCGTGGCGATCTGCCACCGGTTAACGAACGCGCGCAGTGGTTCGTGGTCTGTCTGCATGCAATCGAAAAGGACCGTCGACGTTTGGGCCGCCTTGGCTCTGAGGACGAATCGGCCGACAAACTTATCAGCCAGCTGTTCGAACGTTCCACCGAGTTTACTAGCAGCTCGTAGAACCAGCCCAATGCCTCCCCCGAGAGCGTCTCTTGGAACACATTGCAGCACGTGGCATCTGAGTAGCCCTTTGTGCCCGTTTGTGACTTAAAACTGTCCAGGTGTTGGTATGGGCAGCTCGTTCCTGAGTACGTCAGTTTCAGGGACTTTTGGTTACCAGATCTTCCGGATTCCCTAACCCGGTGTGGAAAAGGTCCAGTACGTTCGTTGAATCGCGCACTGTCCTGCGCTCGCACGATCCTTCTCCCGCTGGCCTCCAACCGGTCCTTTATGTCCGACACCGAGGCGGAGAGCGTCTGAAGCGTCCTCGCCGTGGAGCTGTCCTGCTCACCCGATGCCAAATTCATTCGGTTTGGGGGCTAAACCGGTCCGGAATTCCTCAGAGCTTCCGGAAAGAGTGACGTGGGTAAATGCGCAATCTTTCTCCTCCCCGTAGGCTGTCCCACTTCTAGGTGCGGGAACTCGTCACCTTTATTTACAGGCCGTGTTGCCGCCCGAGGGGTGTTCTGCCGGTGTCCTTTCTCCAGGGCCGCCAATAGGGCGATGTTTACCGCTTCCAACTCTTGGTACCGGGCATCCGCCCTTAGTCGGTCTCGATTGCCCCTCCTCTCGCAATCGCGCGACTTCTGCCTTCATCTTTTTTATCCGCCCTTGGCTCTGAGGACGAATCGGCCGACAAACTTATCAGCCAGTTGTTCGAACGTTCCACCGAGTTTACTAGCAGCTCGTAGAACCAGCCCAATGCCTCCCCCGAGAGCGTCTCTTGGAACACATTGCAGCACGTGGCATCTGAGTAGCCCTTTGTGCCCGTTTGTGACTTAAAACTGTCCAGGTGTTGGTATGGGCAGCTCGTTCCTGAGTACGTCAGTTTCAGGGACTTTTGGTTACCAGATCTTCCGGATTCCCTAACCCGGTGTGGAAAAGGTCCAGTACGTTCGTTGAATCGCGCACTGTCCTGCGGTCGCACGATCCTTCTCCCGCTGGCCTCCAACCGGTCCTTTATGTCCGACACCGAGGCGGAGAGCGTCTGAAGCGTCCTCGCCGTGGAGCTGTCCTGCTCACCCGATGCCAAATTCATTCGGTTTGGGGGCTAAACCGGTCCGGAATTCCTCAGAGCTTCCGGAAAGAGTGACGTGGGTAAATGCGCAATCTTTCTCCTCCCCGTAGGCTGTCCCACTTCTAGGTGCGGGAACTCGTCACCTTTATTTACAGGCCGTGTTGCCGCCCGAGGGGTGTTCTGCCGGTGTCCTTTCTCCAGGGCCGCCAATAGGGCGATGTTTACCGCTTCCAACTCTTGGTACCGGGCATCCGCCCTTAGTCGGTCTCGATTGCCCCTCCTCTCGCAATCGCGCGACTTCTGCCTTCATCTTTTTTATCTCCCCCCCCCCCCCCTCATCGTATTGGTCAGGGTCGTCTGAGCCCCGGCGATCGAGGGTTCCGTCCCGGTCGGGAGAAGGGACAAACCTCACGTTGACCTCAGTTTTAGGGTTTTGGGCCCGGTCGGGGGCCCGTACTTGCTCTTTCAGCCCTCTCACGCCAGCTTTCACCTTCCTCCCCTCCATGGCGTCCGGATTGTGGATTTGCTTTCAAACTGCCTTTCAAAGGATCGATCGGGTTCTACCCTCCGATAGAGCAACGCAACTTTTCGTGGATCAAATTTGTTCCCACAGACGGCGCCAATTGTTTATGCACAAACCCGTAGGCCTGGTAGAAACCGGTGGATCTTGATGTGATTTCCTCCTGCGAACCCTGCTAACTAAGGGGAATACCGGGCGGGCCGGTCTTCTCCTCTCCGATGCCTAAGTTAGTACCGTTGGAGCAAATAGATAACTTAAGCGGGAATGATAAGAAGTGGGAGAGTTGAGTTACCTATTAATGAGGGTAGTTGAGGCCCTTATATAGGTGGTCGATCGTGAGGTCTGGTCTTACTCTTCGATGTGGGACTGGTTCCCTTCTGTTCGTACGCAAAGGGGCAGCTAAGGTGACCTGTTCCGCAGGCTGGTGTCCCCGGCTCCCGGGCCCCCAGTCATAAGTTAGACTGCTGGGCCTCGGGTCCGGGTGCCGAGCATGCTAGCTGCGAGTCTGTGGGCCTGTGTAGCCCCTCTGTGGCTACTGTCAACACCTTGTTAGAACCGACGTCCGTAGCTGAGGGAATCTCCACCACTTTACTCATAGTCAAGTCCAACAGCAACGGGTCTCGTCCAGATCAAACCCCATCTTCCGATGAGAACATGAATAACGTCTTGTTAGGGTACACCAGAGAGCTTGTCTTAGAGTCCTTGCCATTCTCACAATCAGCTTGTACGATTGTTGCGCCTAAAACATCATGTCAACTGGGGCCTCTAGGCTTGATAGGTCACAGAAGGGACAAATCTCTTATGATGGGAGCACCAAAATTAGATATAAATTTATATAAAAATTTCCATACTTTTTTTTCATTTAGTTTTTCACATTTTTAGTTATTTATTTATTTATTAAGTAGGCGATTTGGAGAAAATCACAAGAAAAGAAGCAAAACAAGTTTAGAAATCCAAAATCAACAAATATGCTTATGCAGATTAGTCAATTTAAACAGTCTTTAAAGTAGCTCAATACCAACTTGATATGATTAAAACAATACAATATGTATAGTTTTAAAAATATTTAACGGTTTGTACAATATCTGTTTTCTACCGAAAAATATGAATTATGTACTCAATCTACCGCCAATAAAGAGAGTTTGAATGTGAATCTTTTTAGAAGAGTTTGGGAGAATTTAAGGATTATATTGCTGTCATGAAAGATGTGGACTAATGATAAAATTCAAGAGGAAATCTACAATACCACAAAGAAGGAAATAAATCAAATTGGGAATTGGATGGATTCTATGATTAGCCGTATATACAAGTTGTTATGGACGACCTATAATTACTTATGAGACTAGTTTGTAGTTAATTTTCACATCAACAAGCTGCCACGTACTAGTTATTTGTTTTGTAGATTCAAACTAAATTAACAAGTTTAAACTAACCACTCCACGTCGGGGGTTCGATCATCCATGAAAGGAAAGTGGCGGGGCTGCAATGCCCCCGTAGGATAACCTCCCCTTAAGGATTAGTCCTTGGGCCTAGGAAGCCTTTGAGATACCCTTTGCGATGCAAAAAAAAAAAAACCAAGTTTAAGCTCTTCTAGAATTTGCTATTCGAGATGATCAGGATAGTATGGTTACAGGTGGTGCCTAGGCCTCTAAATAATCTCTGTAAGTATAAATATATTGGTAATCCTCTATGGAACAAAACACAACCCAATTGTATTATCAAGCCCAACCAAGTGAAGTTAAGTTAAGTGGCCAGGTCAAGAAGAAGGCCCAACACAATCTTATGGCAACTCAGGTAAAATCATGCATGTGCATATCATGTTTTTTTCACTGAGGATAGCAGTAGTGCTTCCTATTCTGATTTATCCTGCAGTTCTTGGCTTCTTTCAAAATGATCTTGAAAGTTGTGCATTTATCTTACCTATGTAGGTTAGATTTTTCCAGTCATTTTGGTTTTTCAAAATTCAAACACTCAGCCTTTCTTAGCGTCCAAACTATCATTGGGTGAAGAGATTTTCTCAAAACCCGTGAGCTTGTCTTTCAAGTTTTTTTTTATATTTTAGCATAGGTTTATGATTCTTTTATCTATGCTTATGATAGTAGGGCGTTTGTGATTCAGGAGTAGCTGTTTTGCCTACATAAATGTGTTAACATGCTTTTTATAAAGCTTTGCAAAACCTTTTTGACTTCTTTTGAAAAATAGCCATTTTGGGAAAGTTTGTTTTTGTCTTTTGTGCTTGGCTTTATGCACTACCTTTCTATTCAGCATCTAAACCAAGGACTAGAGTCCAAAACTTTATGAATTCATTGGCAAGTGTGATGTTCTCTTAAGAGCACCTCTTGGCCTATAAATACCAAGCAAGTTACCTCTTGTTTGGTGGTTGTTGTTGTGTGTGTTTGTTTTTGTATTTATGAAAATCATTTCTTGTATGATTTTCAGTTCATAAAGCTCCCTTGCTCTAAGTTTTCCTAGTGACTATAAATCTTAGAGCATTGGCTTGAACAATCTTTCAAAACTCATATTGCATTTACATTTGCATGCCATGAAATTGTGATTGGTGATGCAACAACTCAAGAAGAGTCCATAAGAGATTTAGCTAAGAAGTAGTTAAGATCTAGAGATGGAGGTCTTGTAAAGTTTTTATTTGTAAGCACTTAGGGGACAAGATATGTTGAATGTTCAAGAGACTAGGAGAGTCTGAACAGGATAGCTAGCTATGTTGTCGTTCTAGAGAATAAGAGAGTCTAGAACCGGATAGCAACTGGTGTGGCCATCTCGGATTTTATATCTTGTATAAGTGTACGAATTACATATTGGAAAGCTTTGTCTTTCAGGAGATAAAGGCACACAGTTTTTCTCCCTGAGTGCAGGGTTTCTGCGTTACAAAAAATATCTTTGTGTTATTTGTTTTAGTACACTTTTTCTTTCTTACTCGTTATGTTGTAAATCGGGATAGTACAACTCTTTGCTATCTGATAGGAGCACAATGTGCGACGATATTATATGCTTATGCCCTCATTTATGCTTTGTTTAACCCTTATTTGTCTAAGATAGAGTCATAATATAGTTTAGTGTTAATTTGGTAGAGTTTGGCGAAAAGTGGTTAAGAATCCGAAAAATGACTAAGTTTGAGAAATCTGGAAAATAATGTAAAATATGTCTTTTTCGTGATTTTGAGATGAGTAAAAATACGATCTATCCTTATCCGAATTTGATGAAATTTGGTGTGAGTATTATTCATATACTGAGGAATGTTGTGTTAAAATTTCAAATCAATCGGAGTTTGGGAAGTCGCCCAAAAGATGGCTGCAAAACAGCAATTCGAGCAAACCAATCCAGGGACTTCCAGGATTTTCCTGGGACTGTGTCCCAACTTCAAAAAATCATTCCTGACGACTCATAAAGAATTTGATCGAACTGTTTTATATGGAGGTAGCTATGTGTGTCTAGTTTATCTGAGACTTGGAATCGCCTCAATCGGAGCTCCGAGGAGGGAGATATGCCGGAGTTACTACAACAACGTATGTTCTGCCGATTCCAGGAACCTACTGCCTCCTTTTCGCAAATTCTGTTTTTGATGGATCATATGGTGTACAAATGCATATGTGAAGATGGTCCAAGCATAAGAAAGATTAGAGGATGACACCATACCGAGCATTGAAGGAAAAATTGAAGAAAAGTAGCAATCCTAGTCGAGCTAAGATTGCTTGCCGATCGGCTGCTGTGCTGCCGGCAATGTGTGCCGGCAAGTTTTGGATAATTTTTGGTGGATCAAATGTAATCCAATGAAGTCCAAATGCTATGCAAGAAGTCCATGAAGTTGTGAAGCCCATGCCTTGAAGAATTTTCAGAAAAAGAAAACATAATTAGACTTTGAAAAGGAAGGTTTCAAATCCTTAACCAACTTGGTTTTCTGAAACCCCTCTTACACTAGGGTTGCCGGCAGCCTCTCCTCTATATATAACCTCATCTTCTCATTCTGAAATTCATCTCATCTCAAGCATACAGCAATAGCCAAAGCTCTACCAATTTTCTTAAAGCACCAAATACCCAAATACTTAGCCATAACACAATCACCACCACCACCAAATCTGCCGAGTCCTTTCACCTTGCCTACTGCCGAAACTCAGTCCTGCCGAGCCAAGCAGCAGCCGAGCACCATCCATCACGTCTTCGAGGAGTCTTCAAGGTTTCTAAAGTGTGATCCATTCCCCTATGGCTTTTGTATTTGTTGTAGTTTGGTTATATTGTATGAACTCAATTCGATTCTTGGTTTTTATTGAACTTCTATGTAAACCGATTGCATGATTGTTGTTTATGTTTAAGTTTTGTGATTTTAACTTGTAAATTCATGTGTTGGATAATTAGTGCAGTGGTATCTTGCATGTTTTAGTTTTGAAATTGGTTAGAAATCTAAGGAGTGAGACTTAAAAACCGAAACATTAGTTGTGTTTAAGCATTTGTTGTTTAAAACATGTAAATCTAGGTGTTAGGTTTCATCAAACCCGAGTAATAACAAATATGGCTAGATACTCAAAAGGTTGCTTTGATTTGTTTTTGCTCACCTAGGGTATAATACTTTAGAGGTCTTGCATGTTAAAATAAGATGATTGACAACCTTGCTTGTTTTGCATATCTCCGATTTAGACTATTGTGATTAATTGTTAAGTCTCAAAAGGATTAACATATATTCTAGGGTCCATACTCAAAAGGTCGATCTTAAGAACTTGAGAAGTCTTACAACTAAGTTGTAGTCGGAACTAATTTTGAATCTAAACATGTTGATACTTGTCTCTTACTTTCTTGCATGCGAGTTTATATGTTAAAGAGTCTTTTGTGTGAACTGTTTTGTGTGAGAGATGATGATCACTTGTATATAGTAAATTAAGACTTTAATTTCGTGTCTAGTGTTAAAGGGCAGCCCTTGCTGCCGAACCTCATCTTCATCCCCCATGATAAATTCGTATATATGTATATAAGTGTGACAATTGTGTGCATATATGTTTGTGAATATTTGTGTTAACATTCTCATATTTCAGGTACCCTTAATCTCCGGCTAGAACGATCCCTACTTATTCTATACTACTAACGATTGTAGGGTTTTTGATTGCTTGAGTCGCTTCGGCGGGTCTCCCCCCCCCCCCCCCCCCCCCCCCCCCAATCTGACCTTCAATCTCTTATCCCCTGAACATGCAGAAGCATTAACTTGTTATGAGGCTGTGATGTTTGTGTTAGAGCACAACATGAATCCAGTCATACCAGAGACAGATTCTATTCTTGTTCAAAATCAAGTTTTACGACCAGCCGCAGTAAACTTCTCTATGCTGGGAAGACTTTTTATATGATGATATTGTGGAGTTGTTTTCTTGTGCTCCAAAATCCAAATATATATGAGGATCATCCATTATCCATACTAGAAGATCGAGCGGCCAATTTCTGGTGGCTCATATGTTGGCAGAGTATGCCAAAACTCTTCCACATGCAACATTTTATTTTCTCGACCTAGTTTTCTTATGGCTGCAATAGCAGCTGACTCTATTGCAACTTAATTTCTGTTTACTTCAATACAAGGATGACTCCATTTTACACAAAAAAGAAAAAAGAAAAAAAAAAAGCCAAGTTCAAGCTGCTGTTCTGGCCATATGTACCGGTGTAACACTACTATATTAGGGTGAAAACTGAAAATCAAGGAAAATCTGAGTGAGGAGAGATTCATAGAATTTCAAGGAAGAGTTGGCATAGAATTTCAAGCAATTAACCGGTACCCCATGTGTTTCATCCGATTGTCATTGTAATCCAGGAAGTTCTTCCAATTGTGGAAGCTGAGTAATTTTGAAACTTTTTGAATTTTGTAACATTTAAAAAAATTTTGTCACTCTGAACTATTTGGCCAGGCAATAACAGAGAATGTTAAAATAAAAAAAAACAATAAAAATTTGAAAAGTAAGTGAACTTCTCTATGATATTTCTTCTTCTTTTTTTATTCTGAACTAGGCTTGGCCTAAAGAAATGAGAACCTCTGGCAAACTAACTTATTTAAGGCTCAGATTTTCCATTTGTTTTAAGAATCACAATCGTAGCAGAGGACTTGAAGACTTATTTCAAATCCCCACACTCAATGTCTGTTTCAAATCTCCAACATGTAGTACATGATCCCCCAAAACGACTTTCCTATTGCCTAGCTCATCAACCACACTTAGGTGCTTGCAAACATCCACATTGAACTTTACCAATGCTTCTCCTTGAGAGCTAAGGAAAACCTTCTCAAATCCCAACAAGTGTTTTTTAGGCGCATTGTGCATGGATGGAGGACTCGAATACAGCAAGACTGTATGACTTCCACTCATTTGGCCCATGTTTTTCACCCCCAAATGGATATCGAAAGCTAGATTTTGACACCTTTCTTCGACAACATCAAGTGATTGGCAACTTGATGAGTGGCATACATGATCCTCCTCTAAGGGAATGGAAACTTGCTTCGGTGCTTGAACTAGGCGGTGATTGAAGGTGGAGTAGCTTATTCCATCTCCAAATGCATAAACCGTGGGACCAGTGTAAAACCGGTAAGTCCTGCCAGGGTAACCAGTTGTAGGATCTGCTCTCATATTCATGTTTGTCATGGGGACCTTGTCTACATAAGCTTGTGGATACCAGGTCATAGGTAGTCTTCCACCTGCAATTGTAGTAGCCATCTATGAGTTGCTGATGTTTGATAAATAAGAAAGTCTGCATTAACATATGGACTTCTTCAAGTTGTTTTTAATTTTTTAATTGCATATAAATGACATATTCAAAAAGGGTTTATAGCTTACTTGGATTACAAGAGCCAAAAATCACGTCAGCAATGGCAGCCCCACCAGCTTCGCCAGGGTAGCCAACCCAAAGAATGCTTGTAATTTTATCATCATTTTTTGCAAAGGTGATATCAAACCCTCCTCCAGACATTATGACGAGGATTAGAGGTCCTTTAGATGCCTTTGCTACTTCAGTAATGAGACGAGTTTGCTGTCCTGGAAGATACAGGTCGGTTCTATCATGACTCTCAGTCTCAATTGATTGATTTTCACCCACTACAAGTACAGTTGCATCTGCTTCTGATGCTAACTTGGTAGCATCATCTACCTGGGCAGTTCCACAAGCCACATCAGGGCACCCTGCCACAAATGTTGTGGGAACTACTGCTGTTAGGCCTTGCAAAGGAGTTGTATATTTGCAAGGGATGCCTGAAAAAAAAAAAAAATAAATAAAATTATTCCAACCAAGATAGTGTCAGAACAAATGTGAAATTCATTGTAATTATTTAATCTTCTCATTACATGTACCTTCATAGTTGCCGATCATGGTCTTTGTAACATTGCCGTTGGGACCTATAACTGCCAAGGATTTGATGGATGTAGGAGATAGAGGCAGTGAACCTTTAGTGTTCTTGAGCAACACTATCCCTTGTCTTGCTGTTTCACGTGCCAGCTCCTGGTTTTCTGGAGTGCACACATCTTTTGGACCGAGATTTCCATAGGGTTGGTTGCTTGGATCTCCATCAAAGAAACCTAGACGCATCAAAGTGCCAAAATTGTTTGTGATGGCATTGTCAATGGCTGCCTCAGTTACTAGTCCCCCTTTTACTGCTCCTTCTGTGTATTTTCCTAGGAATGATCCACAGTCCAGATCCACTCCTGCGAATTTAGACCAGTAGCAAATCATTTAGTCAGGATTATTAAGATAGTTTGTTTCAAATGATACAAGTTATTTGGAATACAGGGAAAATTAATCTGAGTGACTGATCAATCACATTATGAACATTTTGTAGAATGTACTCACCTGCCAATATACCCTTAGCTGCAGCTTCTTCTGGTGTCTTGGTGTAGTGTTGGTTCTTGTAGTACACATCTATTGAATCACAATCAGTAACTATGTATCTGCAACATTGTCCAATATCCATGAAAAGTTAGCATTGATTCTTGTCAAGAATACGGAAATCGTACATATTACTTGGAAAAGACACATAATTAGGGACACTGACATACCCATTTAACTTCCATTCGCCTCGGATAACCCCAGAAAGAAGGTTTGGGTCTGCGCAGGTTGGTATTCCATTAACCTTGTTGTAAGAACACATGACACTAGCAACATTCCCATCAAGAACACAACTTTTGAATGGTGGTTGAAATGTATCATCCATATCTTGTTTTGTTACCTAATGATAATGTAAAATGTTAGTACTAGAAATAAATTGACACTCTAACAAAATTGAACCACTTCATCTACTTACCACTGCATTGAAGGTGTATCTGTCAACTCCTTTCCAATTGTCCAAATCATAGGCTGTATAATGTTTACAACATGCTGCAACTTTAAGCCTACTCTTGTCTTCGCTATCGGTCTGTTGAAGACCTCTAACGTATCCTGATCCGTAGTTACTCGTGAGCAAAGGGTCCTCTCCCGGAGTCTCCTGGCCTCTTCCCCATCTCGGATCTCGGAAAATGTTAATGTTTGGGGACCAGTATGTCAATCCTGCCAATCCCACATTGTACATTGCTCTGGCCTCAGTTGACACCACCTGCATATTGTAAATACAAGTGATCAATCACCATCTTAAGTTCTTTTTAACCTCAGGAAGTTTGATCCCTATGTCTCTTTCCACAAGTGTTTCACTACAGAACACAAGAAATTAAAATTCTTGTAGTTTTCTTTATCTGCAAGCTGGATTCCCTAAAAGTCATTGTTTGCTTAAGGGACCTGTGACCCAAAAATATTAGCTTTCTAACAACTACTTAACCACTGGGTATATATGGTGGCCTAAAACCCTCAACACAAGGCAATCATTTATAGTAGAAAGTAAAAGAGAGATGGCACTCATTGAAACAACCAACCCCTAACAACTGTTCTCCATCCACTTTCCTCATTAGTACAATCATGAATAACAATACCCTCTTCTCATGTCTCTCTGTCTCTTTTCTTTCTTGCTTCATTTTCAAAATATGCTTTTGGGTTCAGTAGCTGTAAAGGGTTTTCTGGATAAAGATATATAGTGGTTGCATATAAAAATAAGCCTCAACTATTTTCCTAGTCAGTAGTCAGTTAAATTCTGCATCGTTTGCCTTCTTCTGTGTTTGTCTACATCCACTGAGCAATCTTCATAAGAAGTTAAAACCGAACGAATCGAATATATTCAAATCCAAGTACCAAGTACTTGGATTTGATCGATCGTGGACTTTACGGGTGACATTAACAATGAAACTATGAATTTTTTTGAATCAAAACTCTCTCAAAACTATGAACATGAACAATACTAATAATGCTTACCCTTCCAATGGCTTCAAACAGAGAGTTGTTGAACGACGCCGCGGTCAAAATGGGCTGAGGGAAGCTGGTAGCTCCGGGGACGACATTAGAAAACCTGGTCCCGGGGCCGACGTACGACACGCCGTGTAAAGCCTCAGACCACCACTCGTACTTTGGTATTCCAAGCCTGCTCACACTCCCTGCACTGTTCACCAGAAACGTTATCTTCTCCTCCAATGTCAGCCTCTGCACCAGGTCCGCCACCCTCGCGTCTGGCGCCAACGACGTGTCACAGAACGGGAAGCTGCTGGCATTACTGCCGCTGCCGCAGGCGAATGACTGGCCGGAAACAGAGGTCACAGAGAGAGATAACAACAGTATGTAACAAAGAGAAAAACAGAAACAGAACAAGCCCTTAGGGGCTGCTCTGTTGTGAACAGAGGGAAAGGAGGAGGCCATTGGAGTTGTGGCCTTGGGAGAGTTTGGAGAGGAACAAGAATGGCTTCTTCTCTGTTTCATGGGGTAGTGCAGAGGGTGGTTCTATATATAATACATTTTCGAAGGGTTTTGATTAATTAACGAGGGAATAAATGGTTGGTTAATTCGAAGTTTTAAGATAGAAGTTGTTTTCTAGTATCCCGTGAAGGATAAGGAAGGTTGATTGAGAAGGAAGGAGGGTAACTAGTTGAAGCTAGCTAGCTAGCTCGACCAGCAACATTTTTGGATTTTTTTGGCAGACAGAATCTATATAGGATTAATATTATAGAAAGTTAGAAACCCTATTCGTCAAGAGCTAAAAGGAGTCCGTGAAAGATATCCACAATGGTCCAGCTCAGTTAGCAAGCACTCTGAGTTACTTAAGCAAGGTCGAAGGTTCGATCCTTGTGTATGTAAAAGGCCTTGCGGGGAGGTCCAACCCTCTACAGAGTGCTCAATTGGCCGAAGGGGGGGTGTCGCTACGTCTTTGGCGCGGCACTGCTGAGACTTCGGCACAAAAGGATCAGGTTAAACACCTGAGAGCCTGCTTGTGGTCTCTTCCCAGTACCCTCCTTAAAAAAAAAAAAAAAAAAAAAAGGATCAATTGGGTGTAGGGGTGGGCGTTTCAGCCCGAGGGCCCAAAAGCCCGGCCCGAAAAACCCGAAAAAGCCCGAACCGAATAAAAGTTAGCCCAAACGGGCTTGGGCCTAGTTTTTCATCAGACCGAAAGCCCGACCCGGCCCGATCTCTTTAAATGGTTGCCATGTGTCATGCTCTGATTGGTCCATAATAAATTTTAAAAAAAAATTAAATAACCTACTGACTCTCTTTCTCTCTTTCTCTCTTTCTCATCGAGCTCTCTTCCTCTTCGCCTTCGTCTTCCACCCACAGTCCCTCACTTCCTCAGCCTCGCCCAGCTCTCGCCGTCGCTCAGCCCAGCCCTCGCTGTCACCCAGCCCTCGCCCTCGCCCTCGCCCTCTGCCTTGCCTCTCCTCTCGTCTGCCTCGCCATCGCCTCGCCTCTCCTCTCCTCTCCTCAGCCCTCAACCTCGCCTCCGATCTGCACGATCTCATCTCACAGCCTTTCTTTCTCAGCCCTCAGCCTCTCTCTCTCTCGGCCTAAGGCCTCACCTCGCGTCGCCTCCTCCCTCAGCCCTCAATCTCGCCTCTGATCTGCAGGATCTCTCTCAGCCTCTCGCTCGCCTCCGACCTCAGCCTCTCTCTCTCTCTCTCAGCCTAAGGCATTGTCTCGCCTCGCCTCCGGCCCTCCGCCCTCAGCCTCGCCTCCGTCTGCGATCTCTCTGTTTTGGGCCCGAAAAAAGCCCGAACCGGCCCGAACGGGTTTTGGGTCGGTCCCTAAGGTTCTGAAAGCCCGAGCCCGATATTTCGGGCTTTGGGTCGGGTTCACTAAAAAATCGGCCCGGCCCGGCCCGGCCCGTGCCCAGCCCTAATTGGGTGTAGTGTTCTGCAATTTGGGTGTGTGCATGTGAATCTGTTAAGATAGGAGTGTGAGTTGGAAGTGATTGTGATTAGCGTGATTGTGTGAAAATGGCTGCTAGCTGGCCTTGTTGAGTCAGGGACTCAGTGACTGGCTCGCTCACTCACGTGAGAGTCGACGGCTGATATATCGGCCCTTTTGGAGTTTTAGCCAAGCCAGGTCAAATAGGGGAGAAGGTAAGTCATGCAGTTGAAACAACTTTTACGGGGGAGAAAGTTTTGAGTGCAGCGGTCGCGTGTAATGTGTATGGTTGATTAGAAAATGCAAATTACAATACCATCGTCGCACTCAAAAATGTAATATCAAGAATACTTTTTCATAGAAACATTAAGAGTTTATTATTTCGTTAGATTCCGTATATTCTTAATTTTTGCACATGACATAACAAAATTAGATTAATCAAATAAGAAGATTGTTGTTTGAACGAGTAAAACTTGCCTATCCGAATTTGTACCTACAAGTTGTTGAGGAGAGTCTAGTGACATATAATAATTCCCTCCCCTAAACCTCTTATATATTAAGGAGAATTTACTTACAAATTTACTATACTTGTTACATCTTCAATCATAAATGCTTTTGACACCTTAAATATACAGAGTATACCCAATTTTGTGTTCTTGGGCCCTTTAGTGAGAGCCTCTAAAAAGAGGACTAGTTGGGGATTTATTTGTTTTATCCACTTTTCAATCACATATCAACATATACCTCGAAATTTCAGTTTATAAGTATATATGAGTAGATCATCACGGCATATGAGGAGTTCATAAGTGTGATTTACTACTTATGAACTTGACCAGTTCATTATGTTTGAAACATTTGGTTCGTGAATCAATGTGTCTAGTTTGATACCTTAACACTTACTCTTATGGCTGAAAATTTGTAGAAGTAAATCTAAGATATACAGTAAAAACTAAAAAGTAAACGGTTGAGAAGTTACAAGTAATTAAATAGTGGGTATTTAACTATTCCTCACTAGAATGACTTCCCTTAGTACCTCTATTTCTGATAGGATCTTTACAAGGAAATGCTAATGGATAAGTCTTTCTTTGAAAAATATGAGTGACCTTAGTTATCGCTAATTTTCATCGATCTTTACCGACATTTGCACGCCATTGAATTGCGGTGAAACAGATGACTGAAGTAAGCAACTGCGCCTGTTTATTATGTACAATACAGTAACTTAACCCTAATAGAGCTACTATCAAAAACATGGTCTGCAATAGGCAATGTGCACGTGTATGTACACCAGTTGATCAAATTGGTAAAATTATATTAACATGCAAGATTCGAAGCGACCTAGCTAGATGGCCAAAGCACTAAGCAAGGTGACTACTAGCTCGCAATTCTTTTAAACCTGTTTCTCCTTGGAAATTACTATTCAGCTTGAACATTGTATACGACTTTCAACATAATGAAAACCTGCAGATTTTACTGCACGTAAAATTAATCCTCTCTGGATCAGCCACCATCGTATTGTAATGTATGGCTTGTTTCCGTTAACTATTTATAAAATCTGAGAGGTCAAAAATGATGTGCAACATATTGGTCTGTCTGTTTTTGGTTAAAGAATATTAGTACGTACGTTGTAATTGTCGAGGAGGAACTCCATTATAAAGGGGTGGGGGACTTGTAGTAGTTGTCGTCTTTGTAGCTCTCATTTTTGACAATTCTAATCCATACAATTAAGTTTCTTTCCTTGCGTTACGTAACCATGATCCATAAATGATGATTAAATTGTTAAGAGGTAATTTCTGTTAGCTAGCTACATTCATCAAACAGTTATCTATGATCAGCTATTCATGAGGCAGACAATTCGTGTTTCTCATTACCTAATGTTGCAAATGTTAAATAAGAGCAACTTCTACAGCCTTTTTGTAATAAATAAAGATTTATCTAATTCTAATATTTCAACTTCAACAGGTTTTCTATTTCAGAGTAATCTCCAAAATCTTCATATTTTATTCTTAAAAATTTAGAGAATGTTGTAAATTTAGAGAATTTTGTTTTTGTTCAAGGAGAAAAGATAATAGGGAGAACTGTGTGTTTATTGATTGATAGAGAGGCCTTTATATAGGCATTACAATAAGTATCCCGATAAATCAGGGATTCCTTATCTATTACAGAATCAACTATACTAGTCTAATTAGGTCAAGACACATCCAGGAAATTACGGAAATAACCTTCCTACAATACTCCCCCTTGTGTCGAGCGCCTAATGTCTTAATGGTGCTTACCATGTTGCCTCACTAAAACCTTGCCAGCAAAACAAAAACCTCTTGGGTAAAAATAAAATGCATGGACAAAGGGAAAAGAGCACAACACACCAATACTACACTTGTGAATAACATGTGATGTAGACTCTCTCTGATGTCTAACAAACTTAGAGCTCTGATATATGATGCATATCTAGGCTCTTTACATGTTTCACATGCATAGATTTTCCCAAAGACTTGGTAAACAAATCTGCAACATTTGCGTCTGAACTCACTTGATTAACTTGGATGTTCAGGAATTTCTGTTGTTGCACATTGTAAAAGAACTTGGGCGATATGTGCTTAGTATTATCACCTTTGATAAAACCTAACTTCATCTGCTCAATGCAGGCATCATTATCTTCATAGATACACGTAGGTTTATCGGTGGTAGACACTAGTCCACACGAATCACGAATGTGGTGAATAACTGACCTTAGCCAGACACATTCTCTAACAGCCTCATGGAGGGCAATGATCTCTGCGTGATTCGATGAAATAGCAACAAAAGTTTACTTGGTTGATCTCCAGGATATCGTTGTATTTCCTATGATAAAAACATAACCAGTATGGGAACGAGCACGATGCGGGTCAGAGAGATATCCAGCATCTGCAAAATCAACTAACACGTTGTTGGGAGTCTTTGAATAAGGGAGACGTCCAGAGAAGGGCACATTTGAATGGCCGGACGCGTCGCCAGCATCATCCTCCACGCCGCCGGCGCCAGTAATAGTACCACGGTGTACGATGGCACTACCGAGGCGGCCGAAAACGTTGGTGTGAGGAGGGTGATTGGCGGGATTTTCTCTCTTTGTGCTGAAGGGATAGAACAGTTCCAAGTTAATAGAACCTTTCAGGTAACGAAATAGATGTTTGATACCATTCCAATGAAGAAGCTTAGGCGCTGAGCTAAATCTAGCCAGTAAGTTCACAGTGAAAGAAATGTCTGGTCTAGTGCACTGTGCCAAATACAATAGTGCCCCAATCGCACTTAAGTATGGGTACTCAGCAGCAAGAATCTATTCTTCATCCTCCTTCGGACGGAATGGATCCTTGTTTATATCCAGACTACGAACGACCATGGGAGTAGACAACGGCGTACATGTATCCATGTTGAAACGCCTGAGCATCTTCTGCGTATAAGCAGACTGGTGAACCAGAATACCCTTGGTTCTATGCTCTAACTCAAGTCCTAAACAGAACTTAGTTTTCCCAAGATCCTTCATCTCGAACTCAGATTTCAAGAATGAAACTGTCTCTTCAATCTCACTTGAAGTACCGATGACATTCATATCATCAACATAGACAGCTACAATAGAAAATTCAGAGTCGGTCTTTCTAATGAACACGCATGGGCATAACTCATCGTTCTTGTAACCCCTTCGAATCAAGTGTTCACGTAGGCGATTGTACCACATCCTTCCGAATTGTTTAAGTTCATACAGTGAATGTTGCAGCTTAACTGCATAAGCACTCCATGGTTTAGAGTCTTTTGATTCGGGCACATGAATTCCTTCAGGAACTCTCATGTAGATATCGGTATCTAGATCCCATATAGATACACTGTAACTACATCCATCAGTTGTATACTCAGTTTTTCAGACACTACTAAACTGTTCAAGTAGCGGAAAGTAATGATGTCCATTACGGGAGAGTACGTCTCCTCGTAGTCAATACCAGGACGCTGCGAGAAGCTTTGCGCCACGAGTTTTGCCTTATACCGCAAGATCTCATGCTTCTCATTGTGCTTACGAACAAAATCTCACTTATGTCCGACAGGTTTAACGCCTTTAGGGATCAATTCAACATATCCAAAAACTTGCCTTTTGTCTAATGAGTCAAGTTCTGCCTATATTGCTTCTTTCTACTTCGGCCAATCTGCTCTTTGTTGACATTCAGTCACTGAGCGTGGTTCAACTTCGTCGTCATGGATGATCTCTTGTGCGACAGAATAAGCATATATATCATCGACGTGTGTGGAGGCTCTATCCACTAAGAGACACGCGTTATTCAAACTGAGCGAGATTTCTTTGTTCTCTAGAGTCAACATTGGTTCTGTGTCATCCCACAGAAAAGATTCAGTTGACTCGTGGACATAACTATAGTCAGAGACAATCTCATGCGATGGATTCACATCGTCGATGATGAGCGGATTTTGTGCCTTTGCTCCCTTCTTTCGATGGTTTTTATCTCGAGAATTTTTCGGTCTCCTCCTCTTCCTGGTGGGAGCCGAGGCCGAAGCTGCTGCCCCTTCAAAGTCCATCAAGGCACCGTTACGATCCGATTCAGTAACAGGGACGCGTAACCCACACCAGAGGATATGCCTTCAAAGTCCATCAAGGCACCGTCGCCGGCGTCACCCACACCAGAGGATATGCCGACGGCACTAGGTCTTAGGGCAGCCGAACCGGTCCCTTAATTCGGGACCTCCAACCTTGCTGGTACGTTTGCAACAGGTACGTGTGATCTTGTCACTTTCGCAATATCAGTGAAAGCGTCGGGCATCGATTTCGCGACTTTCTAAAAATCGATAATGCGTTGCACTTCAAGCTCACTTTGAGCAGTGCGAGGATCATGAAGAGACAAATCTTTGGGGGCACACCATGTCAATTCCTGACGTTCATTCTGAATGAGTGCATTCCTATCTCGCCCTAACGGCGGGAAGTGTGTCTCTTTAAAGTGACAGTCTGCGAATCGCACAGTAAATAGATCACCGGTGGTTGGTTCTAAGTAGAGGATGATCGTTGGCGAGTCATAGCCAATATAGATGCCTAAAAGTCGTTGTGGACCCATTTTGATACACAATGGAGGCGTAATTGGCACATAAACTGCACAACCGAAAGTACGTAAGTGCGATAGATTGGGTTCAAAACCAGTTACCATCTGGTAGGCACTAAACGCATTATTGGCAATGGGTCGGAAATGAATAAGCATCGCTGCATGCAGTATTGCATATCCCCAAGCAGAAACTGGCAAATTGGTCCCCATAACCAATGCCCTAGCCAGTAGCTGGAGTCGCTGAATGGTGGCTTCTGCAAGACTGTTTTG
Source organism: Potentilla sterilis (assembly GCA_963682095.1). Classification (NCBI taxonomy): domain Eukaryota; kingdom Viridiplantae; phylum Streptophyta; class Magnoliopsida; order Rosales; family Rosaceae; genus Potentilla; species Potentilla sterilis. The sequence continues at coordinate 10,586,091 of OY821765.1, read as the reverse complement.
AGAATGAACATGAGGAACAGGGTGTTCTACTTCAATCCCAATGGACATACAATAATCATCAAATGCTTTGGAGGTAAACTCGCCAGCATTATCCATCCTAATAGATTTGATAGGATGGTCAGGGTGGTTAGCCCTTAACTAGATAATTTGAGCTAAAAGCTTGGCGAATGCAGCATTTCTTGTGGACAACAACGCGACGTGTGACCAACGCGTCGACGCATCAACCAGCCCCATAAAATACTTAAATGGGCCGCATTCTGGTTTGATTGGTCCATAAATATCACCTTGGATTCGATGTAAGAATGGTATATTATTAGTGACAGCATATGATTCGAAGACACGGGCTGTAGTGAGATATAAGCCATTGTCTTCAATGCACGACATCTTCTCTAAGATACGGCGGCGGCCGCGTTCTTGAGAAGTAATGCATAAGTATTCTTCACCATTCTCAGCATAGGTATCCAAGTGATAACCGTTGGCACGGATATCCTTAAAACTCAGCAGGGTTCGATTTGTTCTCGGCGCATAGAGAGCATCAATGACATTGATAACGGTACCATTTGGTAACATAAATTCAGCGGTTCCTCGCCCTTTGACAACTGGCGAGGTACCTATCAATGTTGTCATAGATGTACGATACGGCATTAAATCTGTAAACAACTGCCTATTCCTTAGAATATTGTGGGTAGTTCCACTATCAACTAGACACTCAACTTCTCCACGAGACATCTACAAAGAGAAGAAAACTTGGGTTAGTTTCTCGGGAGAACAGTCTAATCACTACACCGTAGGATAGAGAAAGAAAGAGGAATAAATCTCATCAAGTGTATCACATGACATTTGGACATTATAACGTCGACTTAAGTCGGAAAATGCAAGGTTGAATGTTACATAACCAAGCAATCATCATCAGAAACCAAAACGAAACCAAGGTTGCGCACATTGTGGTGTTGAAACAACTTTGGTAACTGCAATAAAACGAGGACAAGCCTCTTAGGATTGGTGTTAAAGCACCTCTCGGGCTGCACACCAGCCGAAGCTGTGGATGTCAAAGACACATGGTGTCGTGACACCAGAGTGTGGCGGATGCCGAGCCTACTTCACCTTAATGGGCCGATGGCGGCCCGTTCGCCTCCCTTTTTTTTTGTTTTTTTTTATTTAGGGATTGAGCGTAGATGGGATTATAAGTCCAAAATATAGAGCCTATGTGACTCAAAGGTGGCGTCACAAGAACTACGTGAGTTGTTAATACACGAACCTGATTGCATAAAAACATAAAATTTCTCACAATATGGGAAAACAGAGAAATTTTATTAAGTGCCAACTTGAATACATCAACTTCTAATTCCAAAATAAACAGACTAACAAGAGTCATAAAAACATGGCGAATGTCATTAAAGTACTTGATAAACTATAAAAGTCAAATACATAGACTAATCAAAATCCGGGACATCAAGAGTTTGTGGTTGCGCCTTTGGAGAATCCACATGATGAGCATAATTTGCGTCAATCATCTCGTCCTCAGCATAATTGCTTTCTTCAGACGGAAACCTCTTGTACTTCTTGTAGGCATTTAACATCTCCTTACTAGCTCGACAATCGCGATGGTAGTGTTTGGAGGAACCACACTTGTAGCACGGAGCAAATTGGGCATTCCGGTCATTGCTATGAGGTCTAGGAGGGTTTGGTACCGGGCCTAGACGCGGTCCGTGGCCGGTCCGGCCTCCCCCTGAAGGTGGTGCGGCTGCGCCACCTTCTCGCCTCCAAGTGTTGGAGCGTCGTGTCACTTTGTTTCCAGCATTCTGATGTCTTCCACGTATCGAATTGTACGGGGCATTGCGGCCTTTATTTTTCTGCTTTGAAGCCTTCCCATAATGAGCCTGTGGTGTTGGAATTGGTTTTGTACCAACAGGTCTCTGGCTACTATTGAGCCTAATCTCAGAATGGCGCTCTTTTTTAGCCAATATTGCCATAAGGTCAGGGAATGTCCTGATTCTTCCTTCATCAACTGAGATTTTATATTGATGTCCAAGGACATCGTAGGCCATGGGGAATGTATTAAATGTCTTCTCCAGAAGATCTTTATCGGTTTTGATGACGCCAACCGTGCCAAGATCCGCCTGTAGACTAATCATATCCTGATTGTATTTGTCTACTTTGTCATAATATGAAAAATGGATTTGTTCCCATTTAAGGGTGAGCTCTGGAAGAAGCATGTCACGGACATTATTAAATCGCTGCTCGAGCATGTCCCATAAAATTTTGGGATCTTTTACCGACAAATATTGTCGCTTCAGAGTCGGGTGGATATGGCACCTCAAATACATGAGGGCCTGAGCCTTGGCATAGTCCCCAAAAGGGTGGTGGCGGCTGCATCAGTTAGAAGGGCTGGAAAGCCTTTGCTTTGGAAAGCAATTTCAACATCGGAAACCCATCGATGGTAGTCTTTGACTTGAAGATCCAAGATCTCAAAATCAGGGCGTGACAATGACGACGACGACATCTACAAGAGAATAGAACGTTGGATTAGTATCACTTTAAACAGATACTATCAAGTATATATTGGAATTAGAAGGGATATATTCGGTCACATAAGTGATATTTTTTTTTTTCGATGCAAAAGCATTATTTTTGATGCATATACCGGCGACATCATATCGCACCTTCAAACAGTGGCGTACTCAGTCATCCACATAAGTATCTCTTTTTCTTTTAATTCCCTTTCAACGTGATTCTCCCAGGACCATCACTTGAAACTGCGACCGTAGGGGTGATGAATTCCCCATTCTAGGTCTCATCGGCGATTTAAGAATGGCCGGAATCAGGGTAGAAGAAAGGCTAATAGCGCCCGATATAATATATCTATAGTTAAAAAGCATGAACTTTTATAAAAAGTTTACCTTTTGATCAAAGGAACGAGAGCGTAAGGCTTGTTCTTCGACTCTTGTTTGGTTCTCGAGCCTCTTCCTACGCGAGTAATTTGGAGGAGTTATCTTGAAAAATTGATGGCGAGTGAACGTGCGGGTGCGAGCGGGCTTGGCGAGCGAGCAGGCTGGCGAGCGAATGAATTTGCAGGCGGCCGGGCAAGGGTTGCGGCCTAGGAGAGACCGAGAAAGGGGGGGGGGGGGGGGGGGGGGAGGGGGGAGGCGCACGGGTCCCGAGGAAGAAGGTGCGGCCGACGGAAGGGATGGAGGAGGAGGAAAAAGTTATCAGGGTTTTTCTAGAGCTTAGGGAAATTACGTGCTGATAACATGTTCAAGGAGAAAAGATAATAGGGAGAACTGTGTGTTTACTGATTGATAGAGAGGCCTTTATATAGGCATTACAATAAGTATCCCGATAAATCAGGGATTCCTTATCTATTAAAGAATCAACTATACTAGTCTAATTAGGTCAAGACACATCCAGGAAGTTACGGAAATAACATTCCTACAACAGTTTTCTCTTTTCTCACATTCTCTATTTTAGAGAAAGTTTTAGGAAATATGTTGGAGCAAAATAGCCAAATTTTTCTCTAAAATATAGAAGAATCAGAATATGGAAAAGCTGTTGGAGTTGTTCTAACAGTACAATTTAATTTGTTTTAGCTCCAATACATTAATAAGAATTCATCTATGATACCTAGCCTTAATTAAGATAAACAGACTTCATAGTATCAGACTACTAGCTATTTTGTAATTTTCATTGTCGAATTACCATACAATTGTATCGAACCAAGTCTATTTGATGTATATCCTTATATTTGTATAACGTAAAACTTCTCTACATGAATTTACAGCAGACGTACTTTGATACTTACATTGCCAAGATTGACTGTGTCATTGTCATTTGACAACGACAAAACTGAAGCTAGCGTACTTGTCCTCGCAGCAATAGTCGAAAGATACTATATAAATGTGCGATTAAATATTTAAAAATTAATAATTTTAAGACTAATATAAATTATTATTTAATTAAAATTATTAATTTATCAAATATTAAATTATTGAGATTGTATTGTATCACGTAGAATATACATGTCCTCATAGTACATGTATTAAATCTATGGAAAATTACAGTGCGTAGCTCGTGAAATTTTTCTTGTTAATTGCTTATGTGCGTGAGGCTAATTAATGATCATTAAGAGGTTGAACTACATCAATCAATTTATATCATCTTAAAGTAAGGTTTCGATCTGCTACTAATTAAATTAACTTTGGGATAACATGTACAATATTAAAATTCATGCATGCATGAAACTTATTTTTATTTTTGTATTCGAAAGTTAATAATATGCAATGTCGACCTAATATTTTAGGCTACGTCCATATGTACCTGTCAATATGCGACGAAGCCAGCAGACCTTAACTTCCATATTGTAGATGCAACATAATCACATTATAATATATAGGCACTCCACTTATTAGTATGGTCGAGATTTTCTGGTAGTGGAGACATATATTATGATGTATTGCATGCACGATAATATATAATATATGGTTGGTAGTGGGAAATGATTTGCTTGAATTATTGCTTAGATTAATAAGTTCATACGATTCTAGGACCTTTATCAATAATGGATTACATACGAAAGAAGATAAAAGTAGAAATACAAATGATTACATATATAGAATATAAATATATTTGATGGAGAAGCACAGGTCGAGTGGATATGTGAAGTATTATAGAGGGGTCGATCAAAATCAAGATCAAAATCAAGATCAAGATCAAGTTGATCGAGCGTGGACGGCAATTAGAATTTCCAAGTAAAAAGGTCTCACTTAACCTATTTGGTGTCTAGACATATGAGTGTGTCAAATTTACAATTTACTATTATTAATAACCTACCAGATTTTAAAGAAGAAATGTAATCATTTGAGTGTGTCAAATGGTGAATCAAGTTTCATATTTTTGAAGTTGAGTCGGTCCTTTTCTAGAGTCGGGGCCGGAGTGACTTCATAAATGTGTCAGTATAGACTTTGAGTTTGAAGTCTAGTGTGAGAAGTTATGCTTTCATTCAAATTGAAAGAATGTCGAGTATTCTCCTCAATTCATTATACTTGATTTCATATCGATGAAGTTTTTTTTTTTTTTTTTTTTATCAGAAAAAGAAGAATAGAGAAACTATTATAAAGTCACAATCTCTCTTATTTTCTAATTGAATAATAACATAAAAGTTAATGGTGTTATTGATGAAAACTATTATAAAGTCACAATCTCTCTATTATAATAACACAAAATTTATGCAATTAATCCCAAATTTTGTTCATATGGTTATTTATCCGTTAATTTGTGTGGTCCATTATCAATTAAGTATATGATTGTGAAATTCTGAAAGAGATAACAAACTATCGATATATATATATATATATATATATATATATATATATATATATATATATATATATATATATATTCAGAAGGAAGGTTCGCTCTGAAATTAACGTGCGAAGTTATTTTTTTGACATACTTTTTAGTCATATTTTCACATCTCCACCGTTCAGATGTTAGAACTTCATGTCTAAGTCATCTCTGCAAAATTTCATCCAACTTGATAATCGTTTGACCTTTCATTATGGAGATTTACGCAAACAGTTCAGGTTGAACATATTCAGTTTGTTCATTGATTGAATATAGTTTTCATACCTTAACAATAACTAAATTAGATGAAATTTTATAGTATCTATACATTAGGTTCAAACATCTGAACGGTGTATATGTTAAAATATAACCAAAAAGTATGTCAAAAAAAAAACTTCGCATGTTAATTTCAGAGCGAATCTGCACTGTAGATAGAGACTATATATATATATATATATGTGTGTGTGTGTGTGTGTGGCGATAGTGAATGTCGTGCATGAGCCCATAACTTATTTTATGAGAGCATGGATGGCATCCCTACCTGCCACTCATAAATATAACCAGTAAATCAAAAGCTAGTTAGACAAAAATGGCGGTAACCATCGCACCCCATTTCTTTGCTTTGCTTCTGATTTACTCGACGAAACAAAGGGATTGGAGCCAATATTAATCATTGGATTTTGATTTCTGCTTTGTTTTCAAGAGGTTGGCATGTCAATTTCATTTTCAATCCTACACTCTTGCATACGGCATGATCCTATTTCCATACATGTTACTAAATGCTGCAATGGTTATCAATTCATGTTTATCACTAACGGGTCGTCGTCATACCAAAGTTTAGTACTACCGTCGTTTGTCCGCGAGTGGCTTCCCGGAAATGTGGTTTATGTGGATGTTAGAAGAGGTAGGATATACATAACGAAAAGAGAAAGTAGTGTAGAAATGAATGCAAGCCTATGACATGAAAGTTCTGATAAATCGGGTGCATTATTGTTGGTATATATGATCGCACCAGTTTTGATATGAAAGCTGTGAACACTCTATGGTACTCTACCCAAATTCGTTAATTACAAATTGTTGTGAACATAAAACTCTGTGAAAGTTGTGAACATTCAATGTGATTCAAAATAAAAGTTACATCATCTGAAGTTTTTATTTTTAAAGAATCAACGATGGTATGTTCATGAACTAATCTGTACTAGAAAATTTTGTCAAAATGCCTCATTTCTCTAACCACTAAGAATAAATTGAGATTTAACTCTAATAGGGTCAATGGTATTCAAATATGGGTATTGGGTCTCACACCTAAAATTTTACCAACTGTGGTGGTTATTTCTGAAGTTCTAACACCACTCTTGATAAATTTTGGCCTGAAAGTTGAATTAGGACAGGATTGCTAGGTCCTTGCTATTGGGATATTTATCTATTTTTGGTGATATAACGACAATCGTATGAAGGCTTTAAGGAGGCTGCAAAGGGGACCAGCTACTGGGAATGGGAATCGGAATGGGATAGATCAATGATTACTGACTCAAGCATTCAAGCAATCCTTAGCTACTTGCTCACTGTGTAGTCATAGATGTAGTACTAGTGCTCTCTCTCTTTCTCTTTGTGTTATAAGCCCCACAGGTGACTCGGTGGTGACTCAACTATAGCTATCTAGTTTGTTTGTTTATGAAGCAAACCAGCAGTGTCTTCAATTCCCTCTTCATACTCATTCATTTTGTAGAACTCTGGTGGTTCCTGAAGGAGTGGCTCCATTTCAAACCAAATGAAACATATGTTCAGAAACGGATTCTTTTGGAATGCCCTTGATGAATTCATTTTTCAGAGGGTACGTTGGTTCAGACTCGGATCCTCTGCTTATTCTTCTCTGCTTATATTACCTCATGCTGCATTTAGGTCATCCAATCTTAATTATATGGTCAGATTTCCTTGTATTGGTGTAGGCTCTACATTACATGGTTTAAATACAGGGAAAAGTCTGTCCATATGATTACAATTTGATGGACAAGATTTATTCATGAGACAATATGAACAGACAAATATAAACAGAGAATCTCAGTCCCGTTGGTTGGTTAAAGATCAATCAAATTGATCAAGTAGTTCTCGAGTGGTTACGAGTGATACTCGAGTTATTTTTGAGCAGCTTTCATAACAATAAATGCTTTAATGAATTTAATTTTTGAGGATAATATATATATATATATATATATATATTTATTGATATGATAAAACGTACATCAAAAGGAAAAAACAAATATCTAAATGAAAGTAAAGCAAAGAAATAGTAGCGCCGAAATGCTAGGTATACATAACGTACTGCAAACAAGTAGTGAAATGACTAGTCAGTTATTTGACTACCTATGCATTTCCAATGAGGAAAATGATCAAAACCATTGTACCATTAGGAAGAGGGCAATCTTCCACCTAAACAATCGAAGCCGGCCCAAGGTGCAACTAAACATGGCCATGTTGGCAACCAATCCTTACTGAACAAGTAGCAAAATTGTGCGCCCGTCAATCAATATCAAAGTCACAATAGTGGCCAAAACCAGGTCCAATAGAGAGAGTGGGTTGAAGACCAAGCCCAAATTCCACCAGGGACCCAAATCCAAACCCAGCACCCACATGGATCCCAGATCGGGACACAATCCAAATCCAAGGACAATTGTTGAATCCTCCTCAAAGGTCTGAGCAGCCCTTGCGCTGCCACCTGAAGTCAAAGATGAAAGTCAATCTCAACACTCCACAATACCAAAACCGACTGCCTCAACCACGATTTTAAGTGTGCTCAGTAGGGACGTGGTCGGGAAAAGACCTGTAAATGGATCAGATTTGGAGCGGATTGACCTAAATCTGGATCTGTTATGGAATATAAATTTTTGAGAGTTTAGGTTTGTGTGTATGTTTACCTTAGACTTTGATAGTGAATTTGCCTATGTGCTCTGCAGATGTAGGCTAAGCCAAATCACGTAAATGTCTTGTGTTCTTTAAAGATGTGTAGACTCAACAAGACTTGACTATCCGATTCGTTACCCGCCAAATCACTAATACCTCAATCCAAATTTGTATCCGGCGGATTGACAAATACCCGATCCGTTAGTCCGGTCGGTTTATAAAAACGAAAATTTTAAAATTTTAAATCATAATGTTAGAACTTTTATCTTAATCCTCATAAAACACTCATGAAAAGTTTATCATAAATTGAATATTTTTGTCAAAAGTTGAATCACATGACCAAAATAGTTATTAAAACGATAAACGACAACAAAAGACGTTTAGGTTGTTCAACAGAATGTAGTTAATAGTACCCAAAAATGAAGTGCTATTATAATTAGTATAAAAGATATTTATTTATTATGAAACGGACCGGATCATTGACGGATAGGATCAACCTAAATCCGTGTCCGATTCATTTAATAAACGGATAAACAGATTCGGATCATTAACGGGTCAACGGATCAAATTTTCAATCCAAACCTGTCTAAAAAACACTCTGCTCCGATCCTGATCGAAATCCAGTCCATTTACGGGTGTGATCAGGAAACCAAAAGATTGAACTCTACCTCGCAAATCAACGACTTCCCCATAGCAAACCAGCCGTGGCTTGCTTGCCAAGTAGAAAAAGAAGAGTGTGTTGTCGCCGGAAAGCTTGCTTGTCAAGACTGATTGGAAGGCACGGACAAGATCAGCCGGATAGGTGCCGACGCAATGAAAAATTGGTGGGGGGACGCTCCATCAAAGGATGGGGGTATAGAGGTGCCAAGGGTGGCGGTCTCCCAACCCTAGCAGAGTGCTAGGGACATACATATGCATGTTCTATTTGAGAATAATACTTTAGTGCACTTCAAAGGGTTGTGAAATTCAGATGCCATATTTTAGAAATTGAAATACCGCAAAGGAGAATAGTGATATATGTCATATCAAAAGTCTAAGGCTCAGACTTAGTACAGTATATGCATGCACTAATGTAAATATACTACTAAGTAGATCTACTTTGATATTAATTCAATTAATTGTTGCGCGATACAAAACATGGCTAGTACGTTGCTGGAATCTTATAAACTGAGTAATTTGATTCGCTAGTTCGGAGTAGTTGGATTGCTCTAAGTTCAGAAACTATGTATTTGCTTCTTCAATGAAGTGCATTTTGATTAAATTTTTTTTTTAAAAAAAATAATAATAATAATACATGGGTAGAGTTGTAGATCGTTGTTCTGGTAGCTATAGTGGTTGAGAATAAGCATTCCTATATACCTTAAATTTTAAGTTAACGTACATAAACTCGCAAACAAATTAAAAATCTAGTACAAGGACCAATATCTCGTGAATGAAACCATATGGTTTCTTCTTCTAACAGAAGCTCGATCAAGATCTATGTGTATGAGTCCATCAGACCTCTTTAGCAAGTAGGCAAATCATGAGGAGGTGAAAGAAGTTTATTATGATGACGAGCACCATTTTTGACTAGGAAAACCATAGACATTCCCCATGTTTGATGACGCTCTATGTGACAATGCATCAACCACGCGCCTGCAATTGAACATTAAAGCAATGGTTACCAATTCTAAAGATGAATTTATGGAAAACTATTGAAGATTTGTTATTAGCATTCTCTATTCAGTTTAAGAACAAGTATGGATCCACCGGAAAACAATATATTCTAGTATAGTCATGATCATCACCTGGATTATCTGCTCGGAATCGGATTGCGACCCAGCCATTCTTAGGAACTCCAACAGTACTCTCCTCAGGAGGATCAACAAGATTGTACCTCAAAGGATTATCTTTAGGGTTGAAATTTCCAAAACCAGATCCAACAACATAGAATTTATATCCATGTAAATGTACAGGATGATTATCACTTGCTAACACATTGGTCCTTTGCAAAACCAACTCTACACTTGCATTGTACTTCAAAACCATCACCTTAGTCCCAAAGGACGGTGCCAAAAATCCCTCTGGAAGATCATCATCAGTGTAATTGAATTCCTTAGGTGGTTTGGCCGGAAATCCTTCTCAAATACCCCCGGAAGTTTGTAATAGTAAGCTCGAAGGATATCGATTGATGGTGGCATGACAAAGCTTATGTTGTTGAAACTAGCTGAAAATCTTTTCCCAAAGGGACCGGAGCACGGTTTATTACTGCAGTTAAGTAGGTTTACAGATATGGTAAAAAACAAGTGGGTGTCACCATGTAATGGGACTTTGGTAGGGTGTTCTTTTGTTGCAAGGCTCCTAAATTGCTTGGTAAAGTCTGTTGCTGCTTGTGTTCTGATATAGGGTAGAAGATGTGGGAGAGCAAGATTTCTTTGAGGGTGGTGGTCATGATCATCTGAACCACGATATCTAACAATGGCAGATGTCATGGTCTTGTCGAAACCAGCTCCAAAGGCGCTTGAATATGCTCTTGCAGCCATGACATAGACCCCATGAGGTTGGTTTGCTTGTAGTAACAGGTCCATGGTTTGGCCAAGGGCTATCATTATGTAAGAGGTTTCAACTGGTTTTGTATAGGAACCATCCTTTCCCACTAATATGAGCTTGTGATGCGCAATGCCGAAGAATAGCTCTTCATCCATTACTGCACTGATTACTCGAAGAAGATAGGTTTTTCCATGTTGAACTAGCATATTAAAGGTCCCTGCAGTGGAGCATTATGTTTAAGTAAGAATATAATTCATATTAGTAATTAATTTTTTCTGCACAAACCCGTAGGCCTAGTGGAAACTGATGAATCAAGATGTGATCTCCTCCTGCGAACCTGCTAACTAAGGGGAATACCGGGCGGGCCGGTCTTCTCATCTCCGATGCCTAAGTTAGTACAGTTGGGATGAATAGATAACTTAAGCAAGAGTGATAAGCAGTTGGAGAGATCAGTTACCTATTAAAGAGGGTAGTTGAGGCCCTTATATAGGTGGTCGGGCGTGGGGTCTGGTCTTACCCTTCGATGTGGGACTGGTTTCCTTCTGTTCGTACATAAAAGGGCAGCTCTGGTGGCCCGTTCGGCAGGCTGGCGTCCCCGGTCCCCGGGCCCCTGGTCACAAGGTAGACTGCTGGGCCTCGGGTCCGGGTGCTGGTGATCCTGCTCCGGGCCTCAGTCCGGCCCCGGACGTGCTGGCTGCGGGTCTGTGGGCCTATGTAGCCCCTCTGTGGCTACTGTCAACAAGTCCCCCAAGTTCCCGGTCAAGTGCAATCTTGAATGGGGACTTAATATGTCTCGCTCCTGTCCCGCAGACCCTCAGGGTTACCGACCCAACGGTGCCCAGTCCCCCAAGTCCGCATTGGAGATTGGGCGTGACCGGCCGTTCGGGTAGAGAAGGCGTGGTGATGTGAGTACCTATTAAAGATGACGTGTGACAGTTATGAGTATGTTTGCAATACCAATGGTATTGTGCTCAAGTGTTGTCGTGTCATGAGTATGGAACGGGGTGAAACCCAGACGAGTGCACGGGATGGTGATGTGGCGTTGAAATCCCCCATGCAATGAATATGGAGTGGGGTGAAACCCGGACGAGTGCATGGGATGATGATGTGGCGTTGAAATCCGCCATGCAATGAATATAAAGCGGGGTGAAACCCGGACGAGTGCATGGGATGATGATGTGGGGACTCGATCGGTGGACTGCCATGCCGGAGCGAGTCCCCCAAGTTCCCAAGGTACAATTGCTGCCAACGGTGGGGCAAGCCGGGGAGTAGCCCGGTGGGGTGGCGTAGAGATAACAAGTCTCGCCATGGATCCCCATATTTATCACAGTTTAGTGTGATGCAGGGTTTTTAGCCTGCTGGAAGAGTTTGCATGTGTTAGAAGTAAACTCTCCCGGGTTTATAAAGCCCATGTTTTTGAAGCCTTGAGTTGTTGCTGGCTTGTCCTTGCCCGCAGGGGCGAAGGAAGGTGGCAAAACCGTAACCGGTGGAATGCCTTGGAGCCGGTTGAATACTACGTAACCGGTGAGATGCCATGGAGCCGGTTGAATGTTACCTAACCGGTAGACTGCCTTGGCTCTTGGGGAAGTGGGGGGGCTTGACGCCTCGGTTCCCGGTCCTGTTTCCTTTAACTGCCGCTTATAGGCGGGACAAGTAGCTGACATGCATTTAAGGAGGAAGCCCATCGGTCCAATCAGTTATGATGACGTGAGAAGGTTATCGATGCTAGGACACGTGTCAGTAGGGAGCGATCTGAGATGGAGGGCCTGGATTCGCAGGCGTTTGACTTGCCCCGATTGAGTATTTTGGGGGGATTACAGGGGTGTCTAGGGCATCGGACCCGTCTATAAAAAGGTCGTCTTTTTCTTCATTATTTCTGTTTTTGCTCTTGGCCCAGAGAGAAGAAGAGAAGGTGGGAGAGGAATCCGACGAAAGTTCTGTGGAGGTACCTCACGCTATCCGTGCTTCAAGCGTTCAGGTTCTTGCCTACCATTGCTCGGTGTTTTCATAGGACTGACTTTCCTCAGTTGTGCATAGTAATCGGTAAGTCTCGCCTTCTTTGCTTCGTGTTTTTTCTTTTTGGTTGGTGTTTTGCGGCGGGGGGGGGCTCTGTCGCCGACTGTAAGTTGTTTTGAGTGGGGCGTCTGCGGCAAACTTGGGGAGCAGCCGCAGAGGGCGCTGTTCTAGCTTGTTGCTAACCAGCGGTGGGGTTTTGTTTTCTTCCCCCTAGGTTAAATGGCTTCTGCGAGCTCTGATGGGACTTTCGAACCGGCCGACAGGCGTCCTATGGTGGACGATGAGGAAAGACTGGAGGATTGGTTCGGATTCCTCGGAGTCCGAAGCCGCTGCCCGCTCCCGGAGCGGGGTCTCGTCTTCCGGGTCTCTGGGGTGTGAAGGCATCCCGCACGGGGTGCGCTTTCCTGGTACTCCGCCCGTGAGTTACACTATCGGGAGCGAAAAAGAGGCTGTAGCGTGCGATGAACCGGAGGGTACTATGAGCCCTGCAGAGATTGCCCCCTTCCGGGAGACGTGGAATATTCCTGATGAGGTGACGTTACGGCCGCTGAATCCCGGAGAATCGGCCTGTAACCCGGAGGCGGGTTGGGTTGCTGTTCACGGAGACCAATTTCGTCACGGGTTCTCCCTCCCGCTGCCAGACTTCGTGCAGTACATGCTTAGCGCTCTGCAAGTGTCTCCCGCGCAGCTTCCCGGGAACCAGTGGAGGCAGCTGCTGAGCCTTGGTTATCTGTACGAGCTGTCCGGGATGAGCATGCCAACGGTGAACGAGTTCCGGGCACTGTACAGACTGTCCTTCTCGAAGAAGAAAGGGTATCGGGGTTGTCTGACCTTTAGCGCCCGACACTTCCAGCCTATTATCACCCACCTGCCTTCCTGGGTGGACAATAACTGGAGGAAGAAGGTGGTGATGGCGGGTGGGAAGTGGCAGAAAATGAGGAGGATGTACCGGGTTCTTGGTGCCTTCCAGCCCCTTGGTGACCAATCATTCGTACTGTCCGAGTTGGAGCGGGATAGGATTATGACGATACTCGGGTGCTGGGACGATCTTGAGCGAAGCTCCTACAACTTCATACGGCGGGAGGTGTTAGAGTACTGCTGTCTCGGGCGGGATCCCGGTGCGTAGAAGGGTTTTAGTAGTGACGTTCCTGCTGACTGAGTTGATACTAACCCTTTGTTTGTTCTGCAAGTGCATCTTCCCGAACGGTCATCAAACCCGGTAACACACTATCCATGGACGGTGAAGACCTTGTCTCGAGGTTGAAGGAGAAAGGGGAGGCTGTTTCACAGACCTCGGTGGATGAGGAGTCTGGCCGGCTTACCGTTCATGCCGAACCGATGGCCTTGGACGTTGCGGACGACGCCTATACCCTAAGGCGTGTGAAGACTCACCCCGCTGCGTCCAAGGCGGGACCCGGAAAGGGCAAGACCACCGGGGGGTCACCAAAGGTTCTGGTGGGACGAACAGGATTCCGCACCGACCGGGATCGGTCCCGCTTGTCACCAAGGTCTCTCGGACAGGCGCACAATCTTCTTCACCGGTCGACCTGGGTGAGAAGAGGAGGAGGATCATGGACGTTCCTCCCTCCGCGCTGGTGACGCTGACTGGCCGGTCGTCTGGTGAGAACTTGGTGAAACGGCTCAAGTTGGCCAGCGGTGCGACGAGTTCCGCTGGGGACAAGGCCGCTGCTGCCTTAAATTCTGCCGCTCAGCAGAGTAGCCCCGCTCCTGCGGAGGAACAGAGGGGAGGTCTGGAGAGTCCCTTCGTCCGGAGTCTGGCGGCAGATGTGGCTGGCCTTGGTCTGGATAGGCCTGGGGTCGCTGGAGCCTTGTCGGGGGAGAACCGCCAGAAGAGCAAGGAGTCGGTCCTCCGGGTAAGCATTGCCTGGTGCCATGGCACCGCTCATAACTTCTGCCAGGTTTCGTTATTTTTGTTGTTTGCTTAATCGGCTCCCTATTGTTCTGTAGCTATTGTACAATCTCTACCAGCCAGACCCGAGTGAGGAGCTGTCGGAGTTGAAGAGGCAGGTGGCCGCTCTGACAGGAGCCCGTGAGCGCCTGGAAGTTGAGAAGTCCAAGCTTGAGCGGGAGAAGGTCAGGCTGGAGGAGAGGGCCAAGAAACAGGTGGCCAAGCTAGAAGGCCAGGTCCGGAGCCTCAAGGAGGAGAAGGACCGGGCTGAGGAAGAGAGGGCCGAGCTGGAGGCCAGAGTGGATGAGCTCTAGGTGGGAGCTGTCGCTGTGCGTGTCGCCGCTGCCGCTGCGGCCGGAGAAGAGGACCCAGAGCTTTTCCAGCGAGTTATCCAGAAATATCACGATAGTGATCAGTTTCTTGAGCTCCTGGAAAAGGCTAGGGAGTCGAGTATCGCCGATGCCTACGTGGAGTGGGAAGAGAAGGGGTACCTGGATACCTCTCGAATGCCGAAGGCGGGGGCCGACGACGATGCTGATGGGCAGCTGGCGGGAGAGGAGCAGCCGGAAGGGGAAGGCGGGCTTCGACCATCTGAACCAGTTAGAGAGAATGCGGTGGCTCCATCTGGGGAAGCTGGTGGGATGCCCGCTGAGGAGGGAGACGCAGCTCCTTAAGATTTTTGTTTTGCTATCTTTTTTTTGTAAATCTGCTGGAACGGTTTTTTTTTTGTATTATACCCTTTGGATATACATTTTTGCACCGGTGGAATTCCTTGGATTTCTCTCAAAATAGTTGGCATACATATATTATGATGTTACGTTGGTTGAACCGTTGATATGCCAAACTAACTGCTTGAAATTTCCAGCACCTAACCCTTCACTGGGTCCGGGCGTGCTTACCAGCCCTGGCCCTGCTCCCGGTCGGGATCTGCTCTCCTTTCCCCTATAGACCGCTGAAGCTGACCGTTGTTAATCAAACCCTCCACCGCTGTCTTAAGGGCAAAGCAATTGTTCGTCCGATGGGTAGCTTCATCGTGGTAGGAGCAGTACTTGCCTGTTCGTGCCTGGGTGAGTTTTCCTTTTGGGTACTTGCTCCTCGGCGGTGGGGGAATGGTGTTCCCGTTTTCGTGCAAGATGTCCTCGTATGAAGAGGTTAGAGTGGTGAAGACCTCTTGACGTTCTGTTGGCATGATCGTCAGGAGGCGTTCTTGCCGGTACTGCGCCGGCTTGTGCTCGCCCTGGGGTTTGTCATGATAGGGCTTCTGCTGCTGTTGGTTCCCCCAATTTCTGCAGGGTCTGCTTGGTTGGGTGCCTCGGTTCTCGCTCCGCTGGCTGGACCGGAAACTATCCAAGTGTTGGTATGGGCAGCCGGATCCTGAGTACGTGAGCTTTAGGGATTTCTGGTTACCAGACCTCCCTGATTCTAGAACCCGGTGCGAGAAGAGGCCCATGTGTTCGTTGAATCGCGCGTCTTCCATCGGCCGCGCCGCCCTTCTCTCGTTGGCCTCCATTTGGGCCTTTAGATCCGACACAGAGTCGGTGAGTATCTGTAATGCCTGTGCGGTCGGGGTGACGACTTCATCCTCGAATGAAGCGTGCGACTGCGGGGGTACTGGCGTGCTCATTGGCAAAACCGCGCCGCCCGGGGACTCCGCCCTCCTGTGGTCGCTAGACCTTCCTCCCGATGACTGTCCCGCCTCAAGGCGCTGAGGTTGGCCTGGCGCGGGTGTACGTGCCCTTGCCATAGCGGCGTTGCGCTGCTGTCCTCTTTCCAGGGCAGCCACCAGGGCAGCGTTTACCGTCTCCATTTCCTCATACCGAGCATTGGATTTTGCTCTATCTCGGTCGCTCTCCGCGCGCAGGCGACCGACTTCTGCCCTCATCGCCTGTATCTCCCCCGCCATATCGTGCCGGTCGGGGTTGTACGTGGTGTCCCGGTCGCTGTCACCGAGCAGACTCTCCTCTTTGTCGCTCGAATCGTCCGAGAATGTCAGCGAAAACCCCATGTGCGTTGGTTGGTTGTCTTCCACCGGGCCTTTCCCGCGCGCGCTATCCTTGTATGCCCCCGGCGTGCCGCTCGGCCTCCCATAGCTGCCGTCGTCCTGGTTGCCCTGGTCGCTGCGCTGCTCCCGTACAGCGACCGGGGTGGAGATGAGCACTTGCTCTGGTGCGACCCGCTGACTCTCCGTTGTATTTCTTTCCTGCCCCGCTTCTGAGCTTTCTGCCATTTGGTGATGCCTACGTGACTTTTATACAACTCTTCCCACATACGGCGTCAATTGTTTCTGCACAAACCCGTAGGCCTAGTGGAAACTGATGAATCAAGATGTGATCTCCTCCTGCGAACCTGCTAACTAAGGGGAATACCGGGCGGGCCGGTCTTCTCCTCTCCGATGCCTAAGTTAGTACAGTTGGGATGAATAGATAACTTAAGCAAGAGTGATAAGAAGTTGGAGAGATCAGTTACCTATTAAAGAGGGTAGTTGAGGCCCTTATATAGGTGGTCGGGCGCGGGGTCTGGTCTTACCCTTTGATGTGGGACTGGTTTCCTTCTGTTCGTACATAAAAGGGCAGCTCTGGTGGCCTGTTCGGCAGGCTGGCGTCCCCGGTCCCCGGGCCCCTGGTCACAAGGTAGACTGCTGGGCCTCGGGTCCGAGTGCTGGTGATCCTGCTCCGAGCCTCAGTCCGGTCCCGGACGTGCTGGCTGCGGGTCTGTGGGCCTTTGTAGCCCCTATGTGGCTACTGTCTACAATACCTTTTTTGGAGCATGCATATAGAATGCCTGGTTCTCCATTTATAGTATAGGCATCTGAGAGTATTGGTTCTCCTCCTGTTAAATTTGCATTACTTGGAATTTCCATGACATCTCTCTTCCACCACTCACCTGGATAAAGTATCTTTTAACGTTAAAGAATATTTATGTTTGGAAAATACATATATGCAATATGACATTATTGATTCGAAAACATGAATCATATGAATTTATGCGGTCTTCTCATACAAATGTCTTTGCTGTAAACATATCCATCCTAAATGTCTTGTCCACCAGATCAAATAATATAATTTTGAAATAGTTACATACCTAGTATGATTGGGACCTCGCCATAAGGTTTCGGAAAAGGATAGCTTGATCCAGGTTTGGGATAAACAAAAATGGCTCCATGAACCGTTGCTCGTGCCCATCCACTATGCGCGTGCCACCATTCTGTTCCTTCTTCTGTAGTTAGCTCAATTCTGTAACTATACTTGTTTCCTGGCTGTATAGGGCATTGTGTAATATACTCAGGTCCATCCGACCAAGGATTTCTTACTTGTCTAACTCCATGCCTGTAACAAGTCATTTCCTGCACACGTGTTAGTATCTACTCCAACATCTTAGAAAAAATGTGAGCATAAATGTCTGTTTAGGGTGCTCAATTACTATCCTTATTTCAAAAGTAACAAGTGTATCATGAAATCGAACTTGAGTTTCTCATCTGAAACTATAATAATGTTAAAAAATTACGCAAGAGTAATTAAGCCACTCACCAATGAAGAGTGATATTGTAGTTTGCCTTGTTATAGACTTCAATAATCATTTTATCCCCTCTGTGAGCTTTCAAAGTTGGCCCGGGGAATCTCCCATTCACAGTCAAGATTTCCTTACTACTACAAAGTCGACTATAGGAAGATGACTTTACCTGCAACAAAATGTAGCACTTATATATAGATATAGAGAGATCACTAGAAGAGTTTGGAAACTCGAAAGAATTGGAATGGTGTGTTCAGAAAACTCATTTGGACAAGAGTAATATTATCCGAGAGAGAAAGAGAGACATACCACAAACTTATGGTGATGAGTTTTCCCATTTGCAGCATCAAGAAAAAGAAGAACAGCACAAAAAGCGAAAAGCGCTATAGAGTTGAACATAGGATATATCAGAGCTCAAAGGCCTCAACTGGTTTCGGATCTGAAAGGACTTCACTACAATATATACATAACGATACCACACGTCTGTAATGTTAGGAATTCACCCTAGAATTCCTCTTGCGGAAGCGTCAAATGAGAAACAATATAGATAAACGATCAAGAAACAAACACACACGTTTACGAGGTTCAGCAATAACTTACGTCCTCGGGCTGCTAGGGTTTCACTATAGAAGAAGAAGAACACAAACAAGAATACAAGATCTCACTTAAGAAGTTCTCTAACTCTCAAGACCTCACTTGTTCTCTCTTAACCTCTTGTCAACTACTACTACCTATGCCACTATTTATAGATGTCTAACCTGAATCTATAAGCCATTGGTAATCCTATTCCCAATAGGCATAGTAATCTATAACTAAGTAGGATACAACCAAAGTTTTCTTACTTTGATCAGGACTAGTAATCCTAATGCTAGGTGGAATCGGATCCAGAATCCTAACAATCTTCCACTTGGAGCCGATTACGCCAGTAGCCATTACGCCGTTCTTCAATACTCTTCAGACATAGCACACGAAACCCATCATCACAACCAACGTCTCCATCTTCAAGCTTGGAGACCAACTGAAGCCAAGCACAGCTTCAGCTTACCTAATGGCACAGACTTAGTTAACATATTAGCAGGATTCTTACTTCCTTGAATCTTCAACAATTGCAACACTTCATCTTCAACAAGCTCTCGTATGTAGTGATACTTCATAGGAATGTGCTTAGTCCTTGAATGAAAAACAGGGTTCTTAGCCAAGTGAATTGCGCTTTGACTATCACTGTGCAATGCACAATTCTCCTTCTTTTTACCCAATTCCTCCAACAGACCTTTTAGCCACACCAATTCCTTACCAGCCTCCGAGACTGCCACATACTCAGCTTCCGTTGTAGACAGGCTTACTTGCCCTTGCAAATTTGAGACCCAAGATACGGCAGCACCACCCACAGTATACACATAACCAGTAGTACTCCGACAAGTATCATTATCTCCCGCCAAGTCTGCATCTACGTACCCTTGTAATTCAGCACTACCTCTCTTAAAACAAAGAGCCATATCAGTAGTACCCCGAAGATACCTCATGATCCACTTCACAGCCTCCCAATGTTGCTTCCCTGGATTACTCGAGTACCTACTCACAACTCCAACTGCATGCGCAATATCGGGTCTGGTACACACCATAGCATACATTAGGCATCCAACTGCCGATGCATAAGGCACTTTCTTCATAGCTTCCTTTTCCTCTTCGCTCTTGGGTGACTGCTCCTTTGACAACTTAAAGTGTGCCGCTAATGGTGTGTCAACCGCCTTTGATTCATCCATATTGAATCGCTTGAGCACCTTTTCAACATACTCTGCTTGTGAAAGCTTCAGAGTACCAGCCACTTTGTCACGAATAATCTTAATCCCTAAGATTTTCTTCGCCTCACCCAAATCCTTCATTGCGAACTGATTTGACATCTCTCTCTTCAAGTTCTTAATCTCGTTGAAGTCTGCCCCAACTATCAACATATCATCCACATATAGTAAGAGGATGATATAAGATTTGTCAAACCTCTTGAAGTAACAACAGTGATCCGATTGACATCTTGTGTATCCACTTTTACACATGAAAGCATCAAACTTCTTGTACCACTGTCTAGGGGCCTGTTTCAAGCCATACAGGCTCTTCTGCAGTTTGCATACCAAGTCCTCATTACCAGGTGCTATGAAACCTTGTGGTTGCTTCATGTATATGACTTCCTTCAAATCTCCATGAAGGAAAGCAGTCTTGACGTCTAGCTGCTCCAAAAACAAACCTTCAGCTTCCACTAAACTAAGCACTACCCGGATTGTTGTATGTTTAACAACCGGAGAAAAAATCTCATCAAAATCGATGCCCTCTCTTTGCTGAAAACCTTTCACTACTAGCCTTGCCTTGTAACGTTTGCTCCCATCAACTTCTTGTTTAATCTTGTAAATCCACTTGTTATGCAATGCTTTCTTGCCCGCTGGCAACTCAGCTAATTCCCAAGTATTGTTGGACATGAGAGTCCATCTCATCTCGCATGGCAACCTCCCACTTAGCTGAATCTTTATGTTGCATTGCTTCATCATAACTTACGGGTTCACCACAATCAGTCAATAACAAATAGTTGGCACAAGGTGAGTATCTATCAGCCGGTATTCCTTTGTTACTCCTCGACGATACTCTAGGCACAAAAGGAGGTGTCGCTGGCTCATCACAAGGAACTTGTTCAGGTTGTGCGACCTCAGGAGCCTCTCCTTGTTGTCGTTCCTTCGTTACCAGGTCATGACTTTGGCTATCCGCCATAGTCCTCGGCCATCCGCCACGACCATGACTTTGGTCATCCGCCATAGGCTTTGAACATCCGCCACGGCTTTGGTCATCCGCCACATCTTCATTCGATATCTTTTCCAATCTCGCAAACTGCCGATCTTTTCTTACAGGACTCTCAGGCTCTGCTGCTTGCCTGTTCTTATACATCACCTCTTCATTAAAGATGACATTCCGGCTCCTTACAACTTTCTTTTTCTGCATATCCTAGAACCTATATCCAAGTTCATCACCGCCATAGCCGATGAATATGCACTTTCGAGACTTAGGATCTAACTTGCTTCTTGCACTGGACTCAATGTGAACATATGCCACGCAACCAAACACTCTCAAATGCGATAGGCCTATCACTTTTCCACTCCATTTTCCCTCAGGTAGGAGATTTTTCAATGGCGCTGACGGACCACGGTTAATTAAGTAAGCAGCAGTATTAACCGCATCAGCCCAAAACATGTCTGGCAATCCTGCGTGTATCCTCATGCTCCTTGCGCGCTCATTTAGAGTCCTATTCATGCGTTCAGCCACTCCATTCTGCTGTGGAGTTCCAGGAATCGTCTTCTCCATCCTAATCCCGTTCTCCGCACAATACTGTTTGAAGGCATTATTACAGTATTCACCTCCATTATCCGACCTCAGACATTTGACCTTTAATCCGGTCTCATTCTCCACGATTGCTTTCCACTTCTTGAAAGTCTCAAATATTTCCCACTTATGTTTCATGAAGTAAACCCATAACTTTCTTGTGGAGTCATCGATGAAAGTCACATAGTACTCTGAGCCACCTACTGAGAGTTCAGATGTAGGTCCCCACACGTCAGTGTGAACCAACTCCAGTTTTGTATCTTTTGGCGCTCTGCCACCTTTTGAGAAACTCACTACCTTTTGCTTCCCAAATATACAGTCTTCACAAAGCCCAATCTTCACTGAGTTCACACCATGTAGTTTACCCTGCGACTGAAGTACTCCCATACCTTTCTCACTGATGTGCCCAAGTCTACGATGCCATAAGTTTGCATCTTCATTCTTCTCAACGATCGTATCGCCTTCATTGTTCTCAACAACAGCGATTATATTCAAGGTCGTATAAAGTGATCCTGTTTTGAGTCCTCGAGCTAACACCATAGCTCCTCTACTCACCTTCCACGTACCTTTTTCAAAGGTAGTACGACATCCTTCATCATCCAACTGACCCACAGAAATCAAATTTCTCGTTAACCGCGGTATGTGTCTAACATTGGTCAAGGTCCATATTCCACCATTCCCGAGCGAGATCTTCACATCACCCCGTCCTACAATCTCCAAGGCTCTCCCATCAGCAAGAACCACTCTCCCAAAATTACCATGCCGGTAATTCACCATGAGCTCGCCTTGTGAAGTTGAGTGAAAAGATGCTCCAGAGTCCACAATCCATGTCTCTAATGGTGTTTCTGAAACGCTCAATACAAGTGCATCCGAATCATATTCAGTTGTGTTTGCCATCTTTATTGTGTCCTTCCACTGGTTACAATCTTTCTTGAGATGTCCGGTCTTCCCACAATGCCAACACCCATCAGACCACTTTCCTGTTTTTGACACGCTTCGACCTTTTTCTGGTACCCTAGACTTCGACCTTCCACGATTACTGCTTGAGTTCTTGTTGAACGTTCTACCTCTATTCTCCATAGATAGCGCAGAACTTGAAGGATCATCAAGGTTATTCACTCTTCGCGCCTCCTCATTTAGAAGAGTATCCCGCACTTCATTAAATCCCAACTTCTTCTTAGTCCCAGCTCCGCTGCATATCGAGTTTACAGTTACATCCCAATCAGAAGGCATAGAAGTCAACAACACCAACGACTTGATGTGTTCGTCGAATTCAACATCCACCGAAGCCAGTTGCTCGATAATATCACATACTATCCCAACTTGCTGGCGAACAGATATACCCTTACCCATCTTCAGAGTGAACAATCGTCTCATCAAGTTGAGTTGTTGAACAGCATTTGGCTTCTCATACATGTCGGATAAGGTATCCAACATTCCCTTCAACGTATTCTCCTTGATGACGAATCGCCGTACTTCATTTGAAAGCGATAGCCGAACTGCTCCAAGGGCCATCCTATCCATCTCGACAAAGTCTTCCTCATCCATGCCTTTTGGGAGCTTGCCGCTCAAAGTTTTAGCAAGTCTCTTCATGTTCAAGTAATCTTCGATCTGCGACCTCCATAAGCTGTAGTCATTGCCGTCGAACTTATCGACCCTCTTCTCAACGTCTTCTACGCTCGTTGTCCCCATTCCAGAAACCAGGCTCTGATACCAAACTGTTAGGAATTCACCCTAGAATTCCTCTTGCGGAAGCGTCAAATGAGAAACAATATAGATAAACGATCGAGAAACAAACACACACGTTTACGAGGTTCAGCAATAACTTACGTCCTCGGGCTGCTAGGGTTTCACTATAGAAGAAGAAGAACACAAACAAGAATACAAGATCTCACTTAAGAAGTTCTCTAACTCTCAAGACCCCACTTGTTCTCTCTTAACCTCTTGTCAACTACTACTACCTATGCCACTATTTATAGATGTCTAACCTGAATCTATAAGCCATTGGTAATCCTATTCCCAATAGGCATAGTAATCTATAACTAAGTAGGATACAACCAAAGCTTTCTTACTTTGATCAGGATTAGTAATCCTAATGCTAGGTGGAATCGGATCCACAATCCTAACATGTAATTGCTAGCTTTCTTTGTTCGAGATTTTATTCTGTTTTTGGCTTTTCATTTCCATGAACACTTTCATACATGCATGGTATAGAAATTAAAGCAAATCATATGTGATTCTCTGCATCAAAATTTACTCATCTTTCTTAAATAAGATCATCTACCTGCATAGTCCACTGTTTCTTTAATAGGGATCTTCACATTCCAATGACATCTGAATTATATGAATCAACGTACACAAAACTTTTGGTCTCTTGTTTGGTTAAAAGGCATATAGTTAAACGTCAATTGGTGAAATTGTATTTGTTGCTAGTGATCGACTGGCGAAGCTAATATTAGCTTCTTCAGCTTCATCAGCTTCTTGCTTTCTCCATAACGGTTCTTTAATTCGGTTAGGGTACCATTGTCAGACCTGCTACTGTCACCCAATTCAGTCTTACACTGCTGATGATCGACACCATCACAGAAAATAGAATTGTGTTTGAAGTTGCTTACGAGCATTAGTTCCTTTTACACTAATTGGAGTAATGTAATGCGAGTTTGCATAACATAAATTCCTTGCAAATAAATCACAATGAGTGACTGCAGAGTTCAAAAATTAGGACAGCTTCAGGATGAAAATGTATATATGTGATAACATAGAGCTGACCCCAAATCAGCTCGAAGTTTTGCACATTATATGAAATTTACAGTGTCCTACACTTACAACACCCCAGGTCTAGCTAATGGACGTTGAGCTAGCAAGATTTGTCTGAAAAAAATGCAAGCTTACATATCTGAAAGGGAACTTAACCATCAACTTCAGTTACATGCACCATGTACATGCCCCATTTTGTATCTCTTCTCAGCACACTACATAAGGCAACCAGAAGGCTTCTCAACACCTAGCTAGGACACAATCTCCTCACCACTGCAAATTGTAATCAACTTTTAAGCCATTCAACTAGTTTCACCTTAAGCTTGAATGTTTGATCAATAGTGTTCATCAACATTAGTTTCAGATAAGAGAGGTTAACTTTCCACGGACAAAGGTCAGATTGGTTCCAAAGTCGACAAAACAAGAGTGCATATAATGATGTGAACCTTTTTCAGTCAAAATGATCTCCTTATTAATTCTCATCATTCTTCAAGTTTTTATTCCACATTTGGGGTACTGCTTAGTAATGTCCAAAGTACCTAGCATATGTGAAGTTCTCCAAAAAAATTAGGCGGAGGATTAAATCAGAGTTTTCAACACAGTAATTGATCCTAGCTGGAATTTCTCCAGTGCTTATTGGATCAACATCAAGTCCTATATACACTTCCATGTCATGGTGGCCTTAAGTTATTTGTTAAAGAACAGTAAAATGCACAGAAATCAGAAACTAAAAGTCGTAATAATAAAGAAGGGGATATTACAGATCCGGTGTTTTCTTCATTGATCTCAGACTAGAAGTGAGTTGGGTTCTAGTAATATACTCACAACCTTTCCTACAACGGCCGGGATATTGGTGGGCAGTGCTTCCACGTAAAATTTAAGGTTACTTTTCTAGTTTCTACTTTTTACTGATACAAAGTACTTCAAGAATTCAGTTAAAGTGCAGAACTTGTGGAGTCATGGAGATTCTTAATAAATAATAATAATAATAATAATAATAATAATAATAATAATAATAATAAAATTAAAATAAAAAACTGTACACAAAAACTACCATCTGATTTGTGAGGGAAACCTCATTACTAGGAAAATTCAATCGATATTATTCCAGAGCAGAGGCTTGCACACCATGGACTTCTCAATAGTCAATACAAGACATAAAATGAGAATCTGTGGATAGATGGTGTTTTCTTAGATGTGATTTAACACCAGAGGCCCTGCTGAACAACTATTACTTATTTAATTAGGGCATGAGAGACTCCCATTCTTGACATAATGCAATGGATGTAACAAGGAAACTGAGTAAACTATGTGTTAAAGAACGACTTTCAATGGCTCGTAAATGAAAATGGTACTGTCGTTTTCACTCTAACGATAGAAATTTACAAACGGATAATTGTAGTTGCTGATGATGAAAAAAAGAAGACATGACTGTTGATTGATGTGTTGTACAGGTTCAACCTTACAGATATGTAGGAGGTATGCCAAACACTTATCACTACCCACACTCATGTCATGGACAAGGGTTAGTATCTCCCCCGTTCCTTAAACTTATGTTACTGATCTTATTTTTGTTACAAAATTGGTGATACTTTGTGACTATGTTGCAGGCTCCATGATGCAGGACAAGTAGACAAGATTTGTAGGCTATGGTTTGTTTACGTACTCTCAAGGAAAGGGGAATTAGAACATGGGTGTTAAAGATAGAAGTACTCGCATCACACCAGAGGTTTTAGGCATCACACAAAACCGGAGGAAGCAAAAGCTTTCAATTTTCAAATCTGCCAGCAAAAGACTACAAAGGCCTCTATATATAGAGATTAAAACCCTAAAAAGTAATCCATAAGATTCCCTTATGATAAAGCAAATCCTAATATGGAAGCAATCATAAAATATTCTTCATCACTGCACTATTGTTTGTGGATATCTATTGACACTGGTTTCTCCTACGCAGTTGATGCACAAAACAATATGATTTGATAATATCCAAAATGATCCACTATGAATGATTATTTCTTTAATCATATGGATACCCAAGATGCACGGTCACTTGGTCTCAAAACTGAAATGGTTCCTTACCCCATAGTGTTTTGGTATGAACTTGCATAAATCAATGGAGCTGGCATTTGCCAGTTCCAACACAAACAGCACATTCACCTGCATCTCCAGCAACATGGCTCAAGCAGTGATTGATTCGGTCATTCATAACATCCTGCAACCAAAGACTACATCATCTTAGAATCAAAGCATAATGTGGCCTTTGAAACCAATAAACCGCAATTATCTTTGATTATTAGTTCACTGATCAGTACTTGAGCAACAGAAAAAAAATATCTTAGGCACATGCTCCATTTCATGGGGAACTTATGATCCTCTATATATATACAAGTCTTTGCGTTTGAGTGTGTATATATCTATCTATATGTTTCTAAAACATGATAAAATGCATTACTGTCAAATAAACTTAGTTAAGTGCCAATAGAGCAAAGATTTAGAACCTTCTGTAACAATGGATATGGTTTAAAGCAAAGAAAAAAACTGACTGCAGTCTATTGATATTTGGCTTCAATTCCAAGTTGACAAACAGCAAATAAACATCCCATATCAAGTTAAACAGCAGTATAACTTTAAACAAAGCTTCACAGAATATTGTGCTGACGACAATGTCTGATCCCATACAAGCATAATTATGTATGCATGTGCCTGATCGTATCCCAGTTAACTTAATTAAGCATCAATAGAACTTCAAGCAAAGCTGTGGACATTTCTACGACAATGAATGATTCAGGAAAAGAAAACAATAAGGAAATGCCATAGTCATACCACAAGCAGCGGGTGGAGACCAAGAGGTGCAGTCACCATAAATGACACACCAGGATACTCCTTTGCAGCTACGGCTGTCAGGGATGGAATGTCCTGCAAAATAATACAGTCTTTTTATTCATTCTACCACTTTTTCTTAAACATTCAGAGACTTAACCGAATACGGAAACCATCTACCTGGTTCCAATGTCTTCCTGGTAAGAGGAAAAATGGGCTCACAATAACACGATTAGCACCTTGTTCAACACACGAATTGAAGGCCTCTTGAATCGAAGGTACTGCCAACTCCTAATTATACAAAATTTATAGATAGAATCACTATTCCAGTCACATTTTTATTCAAAATCAAGAAATGTATTATGTACTCACAATGTTTTACAAAAGCACAAACCCAATGTGAAAAATTATCAACCAAGAAGTAAGTGAGAAAGATTCAGTCTTACCATATGAGCAGGCTCCACTATGGCATACCCAGTTCTCTCCCTAAACATGTTTACAAACTCATCTGAAATTCAACCATTAGAATATCAAGTTCCAAACTTTTCTAGACCCGGGTAAAAAAGTAACTGTCTTTCAACTGTTAAATACAAACCAAGAATCTCAATCATCTTCTAAAAGCTAAACTTACTTAGCATGATGTTTGATTCCTTACGGCGCGAACCATGGTCAACAATAATGACTCCATCTCTGTCACCAACTCCATGGGGATTAGTTTGTCCCAAACTTCCATTCCCGGTCCCAATGCTCATATTTCTAGATCTGGAGGGGGCTGTATGCAAATTCAAAAAGCTGAGGCAAGGGTTAGGGATTGTTCCGCTCTCGCTTGCCGGGGAGATTCTAACGGTAAATTGAGGGGAGCTGAGTAACGACCCAATCAACATATTTGACGAATTCGAGCGCTGATTATCATCAACACGTTTCAGAAGCTCATAATTGCTGTTAGGGGAAATCAAATCAATAAATGGCAAAGTGAGGACTAATAATAAGAAGTCTAAGTAACAGTATTTTATGGATAGGCAGCTGCTGGAGAGCAGAAATATGTTTCATTGTTAAAAGAGGTCCTGCTTACATGAAAAGAGTGGCTGCTTGGATCAGTTGACTCGAGTGGAGCCAACTGTAAGCTTCACTTATGTTTATAGATATAGGCAATTTAGACAGAAAACAACAACAAAAGTACAATGTCAGTAAAAGAAAAAACAATCAAATTGGTTTTAGTCTCCAAAATTTGAAGGTTCATTGTTTAATTGGTCAAAAGGGGCTATGTGTAAGAAATTACACTCCTCTTGTTCTATTTGAAAATTGGTTACTGGAGAATCAGAAAGCTTTTGAGACTTGATGCTCGAAGACACCAATGCGAACTTTTTGTAATACAAAGTGAAAAGAAGAGATTCTTTAAATAAATTGTGAACGGCCTCACTTCCAATTTCCAAACTCAAAAGATCATGACTAATTCTAAAACTAAAAAAATTAAAAATAAAGCATTGCAATTGAAAAGTCGAAAGCCTAACCCATCAACATAATCATTAATCCAGATTATCAGTAACTCTAAACTTTAATTGAGAAAGAGTGGACAATGCATTCGAACAAATTCATAGACAACTACTCATCTCCTGAAAGGAAAAAGAGAAAAAGAAATAAAAAAAATAAAAAAAGGAGTTGGAGAACTGACCAGGAATTGGTTTATAGTTGCACGCAAGAAAGCAAGCGGATGATGTGTAATTTGTCTGAAGGTGGCCTTTTATACGCAGAATTATAGCCTAGAAAGTTGAAAAGCTGAAGAAACAAAGAAGAGTACGCAGAAGAAATTAGAATAAATTGAGTAACAAGCAGACCAAATTAAGAACAGCAAATTGTAGTGATAAGCTTCTAGAAACTCAGATAAAACAGGAAAGGAAAAAGAATTACCCAGAAACTCCTTGGATTCTACAGATTGAAATCTGGGTTCCAATTGAGAAAAGATGAAGCAAATTCCTTCCCTCTCCACGCAGAAATGAAACATTTCAGATGAGACCTTCTCAGATGACCTCTATTAGGGCCGGGTTCGGCACATTACTAATTTACTTTTGTCTCTACCAAAAATTTGTACTATTACCGACGATGTACTAACTCTTCGGTATACTAATACTTTCGGTTGGTTCGGTTGGTTCGGTTGGTAATGGGCCTCTACCAATATATGATATCAGTCCAATTAAGTCTAAGGGCCAGCCCAAGATATAATTGTATTTATCTCTTTCTAAAAACTGGAAGTTCATCATACAAGATACAATAATGAGTACTAATACAAAAATGTCAATACACAACACAAATCACACAACTCTTTGGAAGTTTACTGTTGTATGAGTGACCGAACGTTTACCTCCCGAAACTATGGCTTCCCATAGAGAGAGATAAGTTTAAATAAGGTTGACCGTATCGATCGGGGCTCAACTTTGTCGGATTTAAGTGATTTTTTTACCATCACCGTATTTCATCATAACGATCAAATGCTATTTCATAGCATTTTTCAAAATTTGACTTTTTATATAGTTGTTTTTGAAAAGTTGTACACTTGAGTATAATCTACTAATCAAGTTATACTGCATTAGTAAATATGTTGTCATTATAATGGCTAAATTCACAAAATGAAAAATTTGACCGTCTGATGTGATCGTTATAGTTAAATATGAGTAGAGTATAAAAACCAACTCGTTTCATGAACCTTCGATGCTCGATCGAAACGGTCAACCATATTTTCATAAAACTTATCACACAAAAACGCTATTACGTACATTTAGATGACCTTGTTTGGTCGACTCTTCCAAACATTAAACTCTCATATAGATGATATGTAATTATCCATGTAAAAATTTGGGAACTTTTACCTCCCGATACTATGGTTCCCCATAGAGAGAGATAAGTTTAAATAAGGTTGACCGCATCAATCGGGGATCTAATTTTGTCGGATTTAAGTGATTTTTTTACCATCACCGTATTTCATCATAACAATTAAATGCTATTTCACAGCGTTTTCAAAATTTGACTTTTTCTATATAGTTGTTTTGAAAAGTTGTACACTTAAATATAATCTATTAATCAAGTTATACTACATTAGTAAACATGTTGTCATTATAATGGCTAAATTCACAAAATGAAAATTTTGACCGTCTGATGTGATCGTTATAGTTAAATATGAGTAAAATATAAAAATCAACTCGTTTCGTAAACGTTCGATGCTCGATCGAATCGGTCAACCATATTTTCATAAAACTTATCACAAGAAAACACTATTATGTACCTTTAGATGACCTTGTTTGGTCGGCTCTTCTAAATATTAAACTCTCATATAGATGAAATGTAATTATCCATGTAAAAATTTAGAAACTTTTACCTCCCGATACTATGGCTCCTCATAGAGAGAGACAAGTTTAAATAAGGTTGACCGCATCGATCGGGGCTCAACTTTGTCAGATTTAAATGATTTTTTTACCATCACTGTATTTCATGATAACGATCAAATGCTATTTCATAGCGTTTTTCAAAATTTGACTTCTTTTATATAGTTGTTTCGAAAAAGTTATACACTTAAATATAATCTACTAATCAAGTTATACCGCATTAGTAGATATGTTGTCATTATAATGACTAAATTCATAAAATGAAAATTTTGACCGTATGATGTGATCTTATAGTTAAATATGAGTTGCGTATAAAAGTCAACTCGTTTCGTGAACTTTCGATGCTCGATCGAATCGGTCAACTATATTTTCATAAAACTTATCACACGAAAACGTTATTACGTACCTGTGATGACCTTGTTTCGTCTAATCTTCCAAACATTAAACTCTCAAATAGATGAAGCGTAATCAACCATGTAAAAATTTAGGACTTAGGAGTTAGGGTTGAGATGTTTCGAGGGCTGAGATTGTGTTTGGATTATCAACGGCCAAGATCAAATAATAAATTAAAAATAAATAATTAAATATTAAATACTCGGTTGGTACGGTAATACCAACTTTCGCCAAAATCATTACCATTACCGTACCAACTTAGAGAAGTTGGTTTGGTATTACTGTACCAAAGTTTCGGTTACCAACATACTTAGTTCGGTTGGTAATGGTTGGTACGGTTTTGTTTGGCTCATTTTTACCAGCCCTAACCAACATATTCATATTTCACTTGTCAAATGACATGCCTAACCTCGTATTAATTTACTGTATAAAGTGCTAGTAACAACACAACCGTAAAAAGTAAACTAAGTAGTCATCCCAAGTTCATCATTTGAGCATTACCCTAGCTGTTTCTCAATCAAAACTTATAAGACATTAAAATTCTTCTCACTTCTTGAATTGAAAGGGTACTGGCGTATATCTCGCACAGACATTTCATCGAACACCTCGTCTCTTCTCTGCTACTCTCAGTAGTATACATAGAAAAATATCCAATCCAACCTATGATTCATAAGGATATATCAATTTTCAGATTAGATTACCGAAGGACATATCTATGCTGTAATTATTGAACGCTAATCTAACAGGAGGCGGGAATTAATGTATTGACCATCAATAGCTTGGTTACCAAGTTAGCTGAGCTGCATTTACCAAATCAAATCAAACCAAATCCTATGCCCCAATTGATTTTCAATTCTTCAACAACGACGTCCTTATACCATATCATAAATTTGTACCATATCAAGTAGACTACATTTGATTCAAAAGTAGACTAATTTCATGTATCGAGCTAGTTACATTTGTATGATACCTTAGTGTATTTTAAGAGAGTCAAAAACTTTGGAAGTATTGTGATTATTTGGGTGGCATGATATTGTTTATCTAGTGTAAGACATGAAGAACTCAAAACTTAATTTCTGTTCAACTTGACTTGCAATTGGAAAGGAGTGTTCGGAATTGGACGAGGAGTTTCAAATACAAACTCAACTGAACTGTAATACTTTGTGCAGAATGAGCCAGTTGCTCTGATGAAAGCACAGGCGAGTCTCAATATTGAATACCAACTTCATTCACTGCTACAAAGCTTTTATATTGAAGAAATTGTAGACTTCTTCTATATTCTGCACCAAACAGAAGACGAGGAATAGAAAAATGACCATCAATTTTTTTTTCCATTCTATCCCCCCATCTTTTTAATTTTCCCAACTTACACAAGCTTTTCTCTTCAGATACGTAATAACAGGGAAAAACATATCTATAGAAAATAAGATTGATAATTTTTTGCTGAATGTAATTAGAGCTATGCATCTTCAAAGGAATGATTTCAGGATAGTATATATGTGTCATGGATTTAAACTCCCAAAGTTGTGAACTATACTGAATTCTAAAATGCAAGCTAGTATGGTTATAAATGGACTCGAACACAACATTCACATAACCGAATATATACCAAGCATCGTGTGATTTTGCATACAGAAAATGTACACGTAATTTGATCGATAAAAGTTTCTATCAACTATATAACCTCTCTTCTCTGTAAAGTTCTTCACAGAAGTCAGTGTGTCTACCATAACTGTCACTAACAGAAAAACCTTATTAATTGCTATTGCTGACAAACCCAAAACACAAACGTCACTGGTTGGCCTTTCTTCCTCTATAGCCAAGGCCGAGCACGCATCTGCAGGAGTGAAAACAACTACAGTGGCTCAAAAGGAATTAATAACATCACAATGCATGGATAGATTTTTGGTCTAAAAGATTCACAACATACTTTAAATCCGTAAGTTGATTTAATATTATCTTGTACCGGATAACACTAGGCCAAAATGCATTAACTCAGCCAAATGCAGTATGGTGCACCATATATGTAACTGACTCGTAACTTACAGTACCCAAATACCTGATAGATGAACTTGCAGCCTTAACCTTGCAGGTCAGTTTTGAAGAAAGGTCTTCTCTTCAATTCTGTTCAACTGAAATTTGAAAACAAGCTTTCCATGAGGCCCTCTTTCCTGCCAATATTTTTCCACCAAATACAGTCCATCATAGACATAAGTCCTACTTCCATTTATCATTTCGGAGCCACGGATCACCCTGACAGGGTACTTTTGCACACTATTCTTTAAAGCAAGATTTCCCCTTTCAAGCTTCTGATCTTCAGGGTCCTTTCTATTCATCACATTTCCTCCCTGGCCGGTATAGATCAAGGAATTCTTTTTATGCATCTCATCAGCATAGCCACCAGATGCAACAATACTGGTTGCACAGAGCTTCCCACCAAAGTTCCCATAATCAATACCTGCTTGGGTTGGGCGATGTAGGTCAAGAATGTTAAGTTCCACTCGGTAATGAAACTTATCACCAACATCAACTCCTGGGACAGCTCCAACGATTTGTTTGCCTGACTTTACAAATACTTTTTTTATCCTTGAGGATCTTATAGGCTTCCAAATCGACCCTTCTGTGAACATTTCCTCCTCCCTTTGACCTTTTACGTTCTTCCTCCAGCAAGAGCTTCCCCCATTCATCTCGGAACAAACGCAATGTCTCCTTCACCTTGTTTCTGGCAGTTGTGTCATCATCATGACTTTTGCTGCTTGAACTTCTAGGACCAAAAGGAAGAGGACACCCATCTTTATGGCATGGTGCTGGAAACTCATGATCATGATCATGATCATTTTCATCATCCTCAAGGGAATACTCTTCATCCCTCATAACAAGACGAATGTGCCTTGATGAGCACTCTTTACTGCTACAGAATAATAGTCTTTCTTTGGAAATTTGCCTTCCATATCTGATTCATCTTTTACCAAGCAAGCTGGTTTACGTCTTTCTAGCTGACATTTTTCTCTTTTCCTTGCGCTCATTCCATTATTTGATTTTTGCTTGCGTCCTTTCTTCCATGGACAATTTGATGAGGCCATCAAGCCCAACACAACCACATTCTCCAACTTAAGTCCCAAGCTTTCAAAATCTTCTTCATGTATATGGTTGGGATAATGAGATATATCGAAAGGCTTTTCCCTTGAGGCTTTTTCTCAGTTTTAGGTTGAATTCGGTCCCCTACTCCCATTTGTTTCACATCAGTCTTTGCTGTGTTTGCAGATGATGGTTTGTAATACAAAGCTGCCTTCTTTTGACCCAAAGTCTTGGCCTCCAAATAAGCATTTATTCCAAAGAATGGAGGAAAGTCCCGGACAGCTTCTACTACACTTTGATGGGGATACATTTTTTCCGGAATCTGTTCTGGACCATTGTCATTAGAAACAGAGTTGGACCCATCAGGTGGTGAAAGACAATTTCGACCAAATAGAACAGTAGATATCTCTTCCTTTAGAGTACCAAAAGAAACAATTTCTTTGACAGGTCTCAGAGTCCTTAAGTGAGCATTACATCCACACCCTAAAGGAAAATCACGAACAGCAGAGACTCTACGCCTCTTAGTCTGGGAAAGACACGGTCCATACTCCATGGGAAACCTTTCCAATCTTTCCTGAGAAGGGATACCAGTTGGTGACACATTTTCTCTTGATGTTGCGAAAAACTGCCCCGCCTCGACAACCACCATGTTCTTTTAATCACAACCAAATGCATAAAATTCTCAAGAACCTAGAAGCATAGTAATCATTAAAAGTTTAAAACCAATGTATTAACAATTGTCTAACAGCAACGGAACATCTAAGACTCCAAATAGCACCTATGGAAGTATTCTTGCATTTAACCAAGTAAACTTATAATAGCAACAGAACATCTAAGCATCCAAAACATTACTCTTAAATTTCCACAAGTGACTGCCAAACATGGAACTTATAGAATTGCTAAATCGAAAGAATTTGGAATTGTCAAGTTGATAGAAGCAGAATGATTCACAAATGTTAAACAATATCAAATATTAGCTTCTGCTCCAAATATAATGCTGGGAGTAACAATGGTAACACAAAAGTTCAGGCAAGAGAACCGAAAAACCCATGAAGAGCAAGTAAAATATTCATACTACATTGTAATCCAATTAACCAAATGAGACTCATAGCAGCAGACAACTGTTCTTCACATTCCCTTTTATTCTTAAAACAACTATACACGGCCTCAATTGCAGCAAAATTTGACTTAAAAAAAAAAAAAAAACCCCCATCTCAAAGAATCCAATTTTTATAGCAAAAGGAAGAAAATGAGGGTGAAGAAACTTACCCAGAAGGCCAAAATACAGATACCAAGAAACAGAAAAGAACCCAAGAAAGGTAAACTACGTACATTCTTCATAGTTCATATACTACCCTGTAAACCCCAATCAAAACAAAGTCTATCTAAAACAGAATGTAGTTGTTCTTATCGTACCCATTACTCTTAAAGATTCATAAAACACAAAACTAGCAGCAAAACTTGACTCTGAAATCCACATTACTAAGAACCTCCGAAAATCAAACTTAAACAAACAAAACGGCCTCAAAACAAAACCCATGATCGATTCATATTCAAAATGCAGGTAAGAAAAGCAGAGAAGCAGAAGAAGGAAGAAAGAGTAGGGTAAAGAATCTCTCACCCAAATTGCAGAGAAACCCAGAGAGAATTTAACACTACGAGAGTAGAGCCATTGAGTCAGTAAAATGTCCGAACTTCTTGACTGGGCTACCCGTTGCTTGACACGTGGATACTCTCGTCATTATTATTTTCCGATTTTTCTGGCAAAACAAAAAAGTTAAAGAAAGTGCAGCACATTGTTGATCACTTGATCCTCCGATGGATATTGGTGGGACCATGAAAGGCAAGGGCACGGTGACGCCTCTCTCCTCCGTCTTCTCAGTCGAA
This sequence comes from Potentilla sterilis, assembly GCA_963682095.1. Classification (NCBI taxonomy): domain Eukaryota; kingdom Viridiplantae; phylum Streptophyta; class Magnoliopsida; order Rosales; family Rosaceae; genus Potentilla; species Potentilla sterilis. Next base: position 10,550,214 of record OY821765.1, on the reverse strand, counting down.
GACACTCACAAAGCAGCGCAGCGCGTGCAGGACACGATCTCCCACAAGGACCTCGAGCTCGACCGCCTCCGTGGCTTCGTCGCCGACAACACTGACCTCATCAACCTCGTCGCCCGCCTCCCCGATCACCTCCACCACGACATTATGGTAAGCCCTCCCTCACCCAACCATACCCCAATTTTAATTTCAACTAACCAATTAGAATTTGTAGGTTCCGTTTGGGAAGGCAGCATTTTTCCCTGGGCGTTTGGTGCACACCAATGAGTTCATGGTGAGGATAATAGTTTAGGGTTTAGGGTTTAAGGCCTCGAAGCCATGTGGATGCTATAATGTTGGTTTTGGTGCAGGTTCTACTGGGGGAAGGTTACTATGCCGAAAGGACGTCGAAGCAAACAGTCGAGATTTTGAACAGGAGAGGGAAGGTCTTGGAGTCCCAAGTCGATTCGCTTAAGGCCATGCTTCAGGATCTCAAAGCTGAGGCTACCTTTTTCAATGCCACCGCCACCGAAGCTGCGGTAAAGCCCTCAATTTGGACTCATTTTGTGTTCAAGAAGATTTAATTTGCATATATTTTTGTTTTCAACTACATGTGAAAACATTTATACACATAATATTGCATTGATGGAAGTTAATTTGATATCAAGGGGTTCTTCGACGCTCCGACCAAGTAGCATTTGTTGGTTTTTAGATATTTGGTTAAATATGCTGCCATAGACCTTCATTTTAGCACAGAGGTTTATATCTGTATTTTGGAAGTTGATTTTTTTTTTTTGAAAAACTTGTGAAACAGGAGGGCCTTGTAGAGATAATGGAAGATTATGAGGAGGAAAGTTCTTCTGATAGAGAATGTGAGGCCTCTTTCTTTTCCTCAGTAATTTGGGTTTTACTGTTAAATTTGTTTAGTCAGTTTCTTTCTTACAGTTTTACATTTGTGTAAACCTGCCAGTAATTTAGATTGTGGACCTCCCCTTCTTGGCATGTAGCTCAATGGACAGAACCATTGATTCTTTAGTTACCTGTGCATGAGCCATTCTCATTTTACTTCTATCTGACATAACATATTTGTCTGCACTTCTTGGATCCCTAAATTGTTTTTGGTTTGGCTAATTTTTGAAGTAGTGATCATTGCAATGAACTTAAAGAAATCAACTATTTGCAAGAATGGAATCAGATCTAGTGTTTGGTGGAAACAGGGAGGTCTGCAAATCTCCCTCTTAGAATGGGGCACACACATACATATGTGTGTGTATATATGTGAGAGATCAACTACCTCCAATCAATTTTTAGTCACCTTGGCTTAAGCTGCCATCATACTCATCATGGCTTCAAGATAATTTTAGCTTTCCTTATCAATTGCAATTTCACAAGAATATGAAGAGGCCATTTTTTGTTCATCAATTTGATATATACCTCATGTAATTTATGGAACTACCAAACTTTATCATCAAGTACCAAATCGCGTGTCCAAAGATCCCAAACTAAAGCCGTTGATCTTTGGTGTCTGGATTGTCAGTTTCACAGATGCACATGAATTTTGTAGTTATTTTTTTTGGGAATCATTTGATTGAGACATATAATGAATGGACTAATTTGAGATCAACTTAGGTTCTAAAGAACTGATATATATTGTAAGTAATCCCTGCTTTGAATTATCAGTAGTCTTTACATATCCTGTGGCTTTGCACAGGGCTTTTATTAATTTTTTTTTGGTATAAAGGACTTATCCTTCGCATGTTGTCTGGGAATCGAACCCCCTCATCTTACCTGCTGAAGTTTTTTTTTTTTTTTTTTTTTTTTGAGAATCCTGTCTTCAATTGGCTCCCTTTTGTATATTAATCCTCTATTAACTCCTAATACCTTGATTTTCCTCAAATGCAAGAACTCATGACTTACTTAAGTCATAAAAGAATTTCAAATGATGGATGAGTAGGAGAGTTTTCCTCTTTGTTTATTTAGCTAGTATTCCTCTTTCACCAAATTTATGAAAGATTCCAACTTGACTTGGTGAATAACTGGACATCTTGCATTCCTCTATTAACTTTGAGCTCTTAAGTTTGATAATGTTGGCTTAGGTTGTATTAGAGGTTTTAAGTTGTCATTGTTTGTTGTTTTATCCTTTTGTATCCAAAAAAAAAAAAAACTGGTAATGGATGTACAAATGAAAAGTTGGGTTAGGAAATGGTATTGGAACTTGTGTGCTTAGCTAAAACTTTTGTTTTGCTTCTAGCTAGGACAATAAAGCTTGGCATGTGAGGATGCAAATAATTGCCATTTTACTGTGGCAATGTTGACCTTTCGGAGTCACATATATAACTTGGTGTGAAATAATATTTGCTTGTTGTGTAAAAGTACAAATTAATACTGAAAATGGATGAAAAGAAAGGGAAAGTTTCTAATGCAACTCCTTCTGCAAATGTCCAATTAATGCTAATTGATATCAAGTATTTCCTCCGGCAATGTTAATATAAAAAGCTAAGGTTCCCCCCAAAGGTCAAGGTTTTGGGATGTCTTGTAGAAAATAGGAGGGTAAACATGTGTGCTTCACTTCCGCAGAGGAGACCAAGATGCTGCTTATCATCTTATGTTTGTGTTGTGCAAGTCGCAGAGGTCTCGTTGGTCATTTCTGTTTTTTCTTTGTGAAGTTGCTTATTGTGTGGCCAAAAGTTGTTGAGGAGGCTGGTGTTGATTATTCATGTCTAGTGGGTAGGTTTGATGTTCTTCATAGATGTTTATTATAGATGTTTGGGTATTTATTTTTCTATTGGTTTTACATGGGAGTATTTTGTGTTTTATATTTTTGCCGGTATATGCCATAATTTTTAGCATTTTGTTGTAGACATAACAATTGATTTGGAACAAGTGAGCAATGTCATGTCACCTGTGTGTTCTGTGTTTGTGTGTGCGTTTCTGGTGATTCATCTAAATCTGTCGTATTTCTCTGGATTTATGGTCCTTTATTTTATGTTGTTCCAATTCAAATTAAAAGTGGGATCAATTGTTTCAGGTGCACTGAAGCAAGATTCTCCTAAGAATTCTGGAGCTGTAAAAACAAAACTTGCTAATGAAGATGAAGAATTTGCTCGTATGATGGCTAGGATGGATGAACTTGAGAAAGAAGAACGTGAAGCTGAAAGTCAGATGGCACAAGGGGATGAGGATGAGCAAGTTCAGTATGGTTTGCATCAGCTTTCTGATCAGAAACCTCTCTATGGGAATCTCAAAATGTCGGAGGTAATGTGTTAGCATCTTAAGCATTTAACTTGAGGTGTTAAGAAAATAATTAAAATCTTTTTGGGTATGCAATGGAAATTTACAATTCCATCATTCCATACCAAGAAATTGTTAATGCTTAATTTCAATCACTGGTCATACAGCAGTCGCAGTCAAGGAAACCTCCAAAGCAGACAAAAGATAACATTCCTGCTAATGAAGACAGTTTTACTGATGAGCCAAGTGTAAGTAACGTCCTTTTGTTGTTTACTTTCTCCGTCTTCCAGCTTTATCCTTTTTAGTTAATTTCAGAGGAAGCATATGATGTGAGTGATAACAATCTTTTCAAAAATTGAAGAAATCATTTCACTTCATCCTGAGCTATTTCATCTCTATCTCTAACTGTAAACAGTGTTCTAAGAAAATAATTTTCAAGTGGTAAGTTTGGATACAACCAGTGAATAACAAAAACGGTATCTGACTGGACAAAGCTTCATTATCTCATACAAATAGACATTGAAACGAAATAGAATAGTTAAAATATCTGAAGATGTTACTTGGTAGCATGTAATGAAAAATGTAACTTAGCAATATAATTTCACCATGTTATGTTAAATATGAGTTGTCTGTCTTAGATCCTACTTTTGTTTTACAACATGAGTTGCCTTGATGTCTTAGATGCTATGTTTCAATTGCTTACATACTTGACAGCAATTATTGAAGTTAAGAGAAAACCTATTATAAGTTTTTTATCTGGCTAATTGGAGATACCACCCAACTGGATAATTGTTTACAAAATGATATATAGGATAAGTTATGGAAGTCATTCTGTAATGTTTCAGACTTGTTGGTCTTTGGAGAAGAGTAAGATTTCTTGTTATTTTCCCCTTCATTAAAGTGCTGATATTTTTTTTTGGGTTAAATTTGAATATGCAGTGTTCGGGTCTGGAATCAATATCTGAAGGTCAGTTCTAATATTGCTCTCTTTCTCTCTCTCTCTCTCTCTCTCTCTCTCTCTCTCTCTCACACACACACACACACACACACACACACACACACACACACACACACACACTTACACACTCATTAACTCAAAACTATTATTTACATTTTTCCTCATCAGTTTACCATGCTGTCAATTTTGCCTCGTATCTTGTTGGATTGCACGGTTGCATCATTCTTGCATCAAATATTGCAATTGCATGCCGTAGAGGCTGCCGTATTTGTATCATTGTGGCTTTTAACATCCTATTATGTAAGCTAATTAGGCAAAGACATTTTATTGTTTTCACAAATTATTTAAACAAGTCTTTGATGCCAGTAGCTTTCCTTAGGAGAACATGGAATATGGCTGTACATGATCACATCTTTACGTTTCTTTTCCCCTGTTCTCCTCTTATTCATGCATAGTATAAAGCCTTTTGTACATATTCATTTATTTATCTATTTTCTTTATATAGCTACTGTTATGCATCACTCAATACATCTGTACCTCGGGAATCCTTTATCTTTTGCTGATGTACACCAAGGCATTGTTGCTATTCCTATGCTGTCATGTTTTGATAGGACAAGCTGCTGAGGTGTACTATTTCTTAGATTCTCCTATGAAAAGATATAGTCGCCAATTATTTGGAATGCCATCTCAAGTTCTATTTACTATCTAATTGATATTATGATATTTATTTTGGTGTCTTACACAGATAAAGTATCAGATGGAAATATAATGGCCCATGAGGTAAAAAGAGTTGCTGAGAGAGATGTTGTTTCTCCGGTAGTTGAGAATGTTCAGACTGTGCCCTTATCAAGAAGTCAGGTATGTAGTGCTTCTCTTTGATCTCCATGTCAAATGCTTTTCACATAGATCTTGGCAGTTGGCATGCTTCTTGCCAACATGGCAGCAAAGTGATAATCAACTCCTCTTGATACATCCATACTTTTAAGAAGGAAAACAATTATCTGAAAAAGCTAATAAGAAAAAAAATATTATTTACTAAGACAGGATGGTAAACTGCAGATGATAAATATATATACTGAACATTATGAACCACACAAAAGAACACCAGCTGAAAAATCTTGAAACCTTTTCCATTGCCTACATTAGCAGCTGAAAGACACCACAGCTTCCAAGTCCTAGCTCATCATTTTTCTAAATTATCAGTCACACCTTTGGCTTCACCTTAATTTGAGTTTTGCTGCAAACTATAAGCTTGATCATTGACTTCTCTATGTTAGCATACTTCAGCACTGCACAATTGTCGATTGATACTTACTAGCTTCCACCAAATCCTGCTTATAGTTGTCCATTGATTTTGCAGGTCCCTATCGAAAGTTCAAAACAAAAATTTGACAGAGAGAAAGTATGTAATTCTGGCGTTTTACTTGACTTGCTGAGTTATAGATTTAGTCGGTACTATATTTACTTGTCCATCTACATAGGCTTTTACAGGTTCTATTGTTGAGCATGCTGATAATCTACAGATTAAATCCAGGGAAAGAACTACGGCTACATCACAGGTAGATTTGATGCTACTTTTAATATACTAGTTAAGATTTTTGTTTTAATTAATGATGCTTTTGACTTTTGCTGTCATCTGCTTCTCAGGGTTCAAAACCAGTTTCAAGATTCAAGATGCAGAGAAAATAGTTGCCTATAATATTAGAAATGTAATTGTGGAAGCGCCCAAATACTAGGGTAATTTTGAATCCCAATTCTAGCCTAGATGCAGAGGTAAATAGTTAACCTTTGTACAATGTTGGAAATGATATAGGAATATCCTTTTAGTTCATATATACCAATGAAATGTTTACAGTTTAACAGTGATGGATTATTTTGTTAAGAAGCCTATGAATTTAGTACCCTTGCTTTGTTTGAACTTTGAAATATGAGGTCCACTCACTCAAGGGAAAAGTGAATCTGAGGTTGAGGTAACATTTTAAACACTGAACTTACATGGCTTAGATTATGGTTTGAGCACTATTGTCGACATGTAATAGTCATAGAATGCTATTGGATTATCGGATGCTACATAAGGATAAATCCGCTATTTTGTCAAGCGAGCCAAAGTGTAGCAGCAAAACTCCCTAGTTTTAGGCATTGTGACGACTTTCCTCATCAATAGTTTAACAACAGTCTTCCCCAATTTATAACCAATCATGTGAAGAACTAAAAATGAAACAAAACTCAAACTCGAGCATTAGACTGATACAATTCTCAACATCTCGACTGACCTCAAAGGGAATAGTTCCCTGTTTATTCAAAGCAGCAACCACAATCTAAGTCACTTTCCACGTTAATGTTTTTTCCACCCATGCTGAATAGCCATCTGCAAACTGTACCTACAAGCCTCAGCCTCACCATGTAGTGCTGGGCTGAGGTGAGGAAGGTGCTTAGACCACACAGCTCTCACATCACCACGGGTCTCATAACAATTCAGTTTTAGTCTCCCTGCTGGGGGCACCATCCATCTCATAACTCATTGTCGACTGCTCCTCGACGTCACAGCTCTAGGGTGCCAAGATTGATACTCCTGGAGGAAGTGCATGGACCTCATAATGGCATAGCCTGGGTTAAACACACCTCCGTCCCACAGGCCACAACATCTTGTTTTGTTCCTCCCATATCGTCCAGAGGCTCATAGAGGAAACAACTACTTCTTCCTTCTTCAATTGATTAACAAGACCACTGTTCCAAATCCACATATCTCCTGCTGCATGGTTTCTTGCCCGCGTTCCTATAGGGGGTGTTTGGTACATGGGATACCCTGGGATTGGACTGTCTTATTTTCTTACATAAGACTCGTCCCATGTTTGGTTCATACAAGGACTATTTTTAATGGACTATGTAAGCCCAAAAATGCCAATCACACCTTCTTACATAACGACGCCAATTTTGTGTGGACTAACAAAGCCCGACTCCATTCTTCGCTTCGATCACGTTTCACCTCTTTCGCTCCCTATCATTCATCTGGGTTCTCATATATTCGAAGACGTTGTTCATCTGGGTCTGCTCTCCGTCTCCTTCTTCATCAACCATCTCCAAATCCTTCACCTATCTGGAGTTTGAAGGCTTGCAGATTTAGATCTGCTTTTGGTTTTGTGGGCATTACTATTGGTTATTCACTGTGAATCTAGATGCAAATTCTTGTGTTATGTCATTGGGTCTTGATTAGACTTGAAAATTGGAGGTAATTGTTTATCTGGATTCATGAATTGTCTTTGATTCTTGGATGAGGAGAAAGCAAGATGGGAACGACAAGCTAGCTAGTTAATTGAGAATGAAGGAGATAATGAATGGGAAGAATTGACTATTATGGCAGAAAAAATTGCAGAAAATTTTGACACTGGGCCAATTACAGGTTGATTAGGTTGATGATGATAGTTTCTATAATAATCCTGCAGGCACCAAACATGGGTCCGACATTCTCTACCATAAGCTGGGTTTAAGGAGAGCTGGGTTGTCGAAGGATTTAAGACGAGCTAACGTAATCCCGCGTACCAAACGCCCCCATAGGGTGCAGCCACGTGCATGCATGCAACAACTGAGCACTCTTGGCAGTTGGTATTCACAACGACATCTTTAACTCAGCTTCATCATGGCTGAATTTGAAAGCTCGTATGTGAATAACCCTTGCAATCTCAATACTGCGACCTCTAATTCCGACATCAACACCAATCATTGATTAACCTTGACCTTGTTCAATGGTATCAACTATCATTCATGGTCAAGGGACATCATTCTTGCTCTTGGTGGGAAATCAAGACTCGGATACATCAATGGATCTGTAACTATGCCTCAACCTCTTACTGAGGGATATGAAGCTTGGCTTACAAAGGATCATCAGGTTATGTCATGGCTATGTAACTCAATGGTGCTGCATGCGCAAATATTCAACTACTCTGAGTCTGCTGCTGCTCTGAAGGAGATGTATGTTGTTGACAGTAGCCGCAGAGAGGCTACAGCAGGACCGCAGACCCGCAGCAAGCGCACCAGGGCCCGGCCCAAGGGTCGGGACCAGATCACTAGCACCCGGCCTCGGGGCCTGGCACTCTATCTGCCTCCAGGAGCCCAGGGGCCGGGGGCGCCAGCCTGCCTAAGAGGGCTTCAGAAAGCATAAGCAGAAGGGAACCAGTCCCACATCGAAGAGTAAGGCCAGTCCTTACCCCCAACCACCTATATATGGGCCCCAACTACCTTCTTTATGAGGTAACTCGTCTCTCTCCCCGCTTACATACGTGTCTTGGTTATATATATTCCAACTATACTAACTTAGGCATCGGAGAGGAGAAGACCGGCCCGCCCGGTATTCCCCTTAGTGAGCAGGATTGCAGGAGATAGAGGTGGATTCATCAAGTATCTACTAGACCCCCGGGTTTAGGCAGAAACAATTGGCGCCGTCTGTGGGAACTCGTACAAAAAGTTGTGTTGCTCTATCAATCCTGTGGAGAAGTAGCTGCGTCCTTCAGTCCGGAAACAATGGAGGGGAGGAAGGTAAAAGCCAGCAGGGAAAAACCGAAAGCGCGAATTCAGTTCCCCAACCCAGCCTGTAGCATAAAGGCCGAGATCGGTACGAGGTTCGCCCTTTCTTCCGTCAGTGATAGGACTCATGATCACCAAAAACCAGGGAGCACCGACCAGAAGGGTCCGGAAGAAATTAAAAAAATGAAGGCGAAGGTCGAGCGCTTGCGAGCGGAGGGTGATCAAGATCGGCTAAGAGCGGAGGCCCGGTGCCGAGAATTGGAGGCAGTCAACATCGCCTTGGTGGCGGCCCTGGAGCGAGAGGATCAGCAGAGCACTCCTCAAGCAGCACCGCGATCAGCAGGCAAGGCTAGCGAATTCCCGCATCTTGAGGTAGGACAAGCCACGGGAAGAAGAAAGACCGTGCATATGGACACGCCACTCTTTTCGGAAGCTTTAAAAAACTCCGGCCCGGCCGAGCCCCCGTACCGCACGGGCCAGGCGTCAACCGATTAGGAAAGCGCTACCGCACGAGCGCTCGAGGCGCTCTTCGCCTCGGTAGTAGACATGGAGGGCCGCATGGCGGCCAGCGAGAGAATGGCAGGGCGGCAGCAGAGTGGCGCGCGGTTCAACGAGCGAATTGGACCTTTCCCGCACCGAATTAGGGAATCGGGAAGATCTGGAAGCCAAAGGCCTCTAAAGTTGACCTATTCCGGGGCGGGCTGTCCTTACCAGCACCTGGACAGCTTCAAGTCACAAGCAGGGGTGAGGGGCTACTCGGACGCCACGTGCTGCAACGTATTTCAAGAAACGCTCTCAGGAGAAGCGTTGAATTGGTTCTACGGGCTGCCAATTAATTCAGTCGAAACCTTCGAGCGGTTGGCGGATCAGTTCGTCGGCCGGTTCATTCTAAGAGCCAGGACAGCCCAGGCATCCACAATCCTTTTTGACTGCATGCAAACAGACAACGAGCCCCTACGTGCCTTCGTTAATCGGTGGCAGATTGCCACAGCCGGGGTCAGGAACCTGGACAGGCAGATCGCAGGGATGGCCTTCAAGCAGGGTTTAAGACCCGGAGAACTTTCGTACGACTTGCTACTACAGGAGCCGCTGGGGTACGACGAGCTGATGACTGTGGCCGTTAGGCACGCTCAGGCAGAGCACGACACATATGGGGACAAGGCGCCCAAGCGGATAGCGGACGACCTGCAGTCGTCCCATGGGGGCAAAGCCGGATGGCTAGATCGTAGCCGAGCGCCCGCAGCCACTAGGAAAGCAGACCCACGGGAGGAATGGCAACCCCGACGGAGCGATGGCGACGGTTCCTGGCCAGCAAGAAAACAACCATTTGTGCGTTCGGCGCGGCCTCTAGCTGCTGCGCCAGCAGAGCGACCATCGCGGGCCTTGGCTATTTTGCCAGCCGGAAAGCCCAAGGATCTAGCCCTTCGGACCGATGACCGGAAGGCCCAGATAGCGGTCGTAATCAACCGGACCCGCCAGAAGGACCCCAACGACGAGCAACCGCGGCCTCGGCTGGTGGGAACTATAAACACCCGCACTCCCGGGGGGATCGAGGTACACGGGAGCATTAACACGATACACGGCGGGGATCGTATAGATCGACTTACCCGGAACTCGAAGAAGCGGTGCCTAAGGTCGGTCCGAGGGAAGGAGGTATACGCCTTCGGCGAAGGAAGCGGCCAGGCCGCTAAAACCGGATGGAGATCGATCACCTTTTACGAGGGGGAAGAGCCGGAGGATCTGATCCAACCGCACAGCGACCCCTTCCTCGTTACGGTCCAAATAGACCACTGGATGATCAGTCGTATGCTGATTGATACCGGGGCCTCAGTCAACGTAATGTTCCGAGATGCATACAAGGGGTTGCAGAGAGGAAGGAACAAGTTATCCCAGGATAACGAGCCGCTCATAAGCTTCTCCGGTGAGGTCGTCCAGCCCCTGGGATCGGATTACCTACCGATCATCTTCACCGAGGGAGACAGAACCAGAAAGGAGCATTTGGAGTTCATCATTGTTGACTGCCTATCATCGTACAATGGCATAATCGGTCGGCCAGGGTTATGGAGGCTTAAAACGTTCATTGCCAGCCATATGTTAATGATGAAGATGCCTTCACCGGCCGGAGTCATTACCATACGCGGGGACCAAAGGATCTCCTGCAAGTATTACACAGAAGCCGTGACCCACGGGTGGAAGCGGGCCGAGGTCTTCACAACCGCTCAGCAGGCACCCGGGCCGGATCTAAACATTGACCCACGCGATGACGTCAAGACAAAAAGAGTCGGGCGGTTCATCGAGAAACTGGAGCCACCTGCGGCCGTGGAACAAACCGAAGCAATCTGCATTTCGGTGGACCACCCGGAGCGCACTGTCGTAATAGGGACGCGGCTCGATCCAGCTGTTAGGCAAGAGCTCATAGCCTTCCTCCAGGACAACGGTTCGGTCTTCGCATGGTCCTATGAGGACATGCCGGGCATATCCCCGGAGATAGCTGTGCACGAGCTAAATTTATTGCCCAGCGTTCCCCCGGTAAGGCAGAAGAGGAGATCTTTCAGTCCCGCCAAGTATGAGGCAATCAGAGCGGAGGTACAGAAATTGAGGAGTATAGGGTTCATCCGGGAAGTCCAGTACCCCCGTTGGCTCGCAAACGTAGTTATGGTACCAAAGAAGGGAACCGGCCAATGGCGTATGTGCGTGGACTTCACTAACCTGAACCGGGCGTGTCCAAAGGACAGCTTCCCGCTCCCCCGGATTGACCAGCTTATAGATTCCACGTCCGGTTTTAAGATGCTCAGCTTCATGGACGCTTACGCCGGATACAATCAGATTAGGATGCACCCGGATGATGAGGAGCATACATCATTCACAACCGACCGAGGTACCTACTGTTATAAGAGGATGCCGTACGGTCTGAAGAATGCCGGGGCCACCTACCAGCGAACGGTCAACCAAATTCTGGAGCAAGAAATGGGTAAAACCGTAGAGGTTTACGTGGATGACATGCTGGTCAAGAGCTTGACTGCAGGGGCCCACGTCCAGGATTTGGCCTTAGTCACCGGCAAGATGCTCAAGTTCGGAATGCGCTTAAACCCAAAGAAGTGTATTTTCGGAATTTCAGAAGGCCTATTCCTAGGCCACATCATCAGCCAGCGAGGGATAGAGGCCAACCCGCTGAAGGTCCAGGTGATTTTAGATATGGAAACGCCAGAAGAGAGAAACCAGGTCCAGATGTTGACCGGCCGGTTAGCCGCCCTCGCCAGATTTATCTCCCGCCTAACCGACAAATGCACCCCGTTCTTCAAATTGCTCAAGGCGCAGCAGACTAGGAAAATCCACTGGGCAGCGGAGCATGAAACAGCGTTCCAGTCTATCAAGGCGTATCTGTCAGCAGTGCCTCTCCTATCCAAACCAGTGCCAGGCGAAATGCTATACCTTTACATAGCTGCATCCGCGACGGCCGTCTCCGCGGCTCTCATCAGGAAGGAAGAAACGCTCGAACTCCCGGTATACTATGCGGGAAATGGACTCACTGGAGCAGAAGGCCGGTACCCCGACATAGAGAGATTGGCTCTGGCCCTGATTGTTAGTGCCAGGAAGCTCCGGCATTATTTCCAGGCTCACTCCATCACCTTGTATACCAATCACCCTCTGCGACAGATCCTACAAAGGCCGGAGACTAGTGGTAGGCTCGTACGGTGGGCAGTTGAACTGGGAGAATTCGACATCATCTACGCCCCGCGAACGGCCATCAAAGGGCAGGCAGCTGCGGACTTCATATGCGAACTCACCCCAATGGCGGTAGAAGCACACCCCGACCGGTGCGAGCCCACCGAGGCAGTACGAGCCACAAAGGCCGCGCGAGGCCTCCCCACCGGTTGGAAGCTTTACGTGGATGGCTCCGTAACGGCCAGGCGGAGCGGTGCTGGTGTCATGATAACCTCGCCCGATGGCCAGTCATACGAGTATGCATTACGGTTCCTTTTTAGCACCTCCAACAACGCTGCTGAGTATGAGGCCCTCATAGCCGGTCTGCAACTGGACAAGGAGTTGGGAATCTCGTCCATGGAGATATACAGCGACTCTAGCCTAGTGGTGAACCAGATGAACGGGGTGTTCGAGGTCAAGGACCCCCAGCTGTCCTCTTACCAGGCTCTGGCAAAAACCTTGATCGAGCCATTCGAGGGCGCCACGATCCAGCACATTCCCCGAGAGGAAAATAGACATGCGGATGCCCTCGCAAGGCTGGCAACCGGAAACTACCCTCCAGAGTACCGGAGGGCAAAAATGGAAACTCTCCAGCAGCCAAGTATAAACAAAACCATCTCTGAGATATTTGCGGTAGAAGAAGCGCCACCAAGCTGGATGGATCCAATAGTCAAGTATTTGACTGACAAAACCAGCCCCCAGGATGCGGTAGAGGCCAGAAGATTACACCTCCGCTGCGCCCGGTACGGTCTCCTCAACGGCCAGTTATACCGAAGGGGGCACAGCTTCCCCCAGCTGAGGTGCGTGACAAAAGAGGCAGGCGAGGCTATCATGCGAGAGATCCACGAGGGGGTATGCGGTAATCACTCCGGCGCAAGATCATTATCCCACAAATCGCTCCGGGCGGGGTATTTCTGGCCAGACATGGCGGCAATGTCAAGAAAAATATCAGGCGGCTGCCACAAGTGCCACATGTACGCCTCTGTACCTCACGCCCCGGCAATCGCGTTATCAATCCTGTTGGCACCGTGGCCATTTGCACAATGGGGATTGGACATCATCGGCCCTTTCCCAACGGCTATAGGACAGTACAAGTATGCCATCGTGGCGGTAGACTATCAGACCAAGTGGGTTGAGGCGGAACCCATGATAAAGATCACTGAGGAACGGGTTAAAAAGTTCCTATGGAAGAACATCTACTGCCGATTTGGGGTACCACAGACTATTGTCACGGATAATGGGACACAGTTCAATAATGCTGATCTTATCCAGTACACAGCCTCTATGGGGACTCGGATGTTGTTCGCTTCAGTGGCGCACCCACAGACCAACGGCCAGGTAGAAGCGGTCAATAAGATTATCAAGACCGTCCTGAAAAAGAAGCTGGAGGCTAAGAAGGGGTGTTGGGCCGAGGAACTCCCCGCAGTGCTATGGGCCATCCGGACAACAGCAGCAGAGGCAACAGGAGAGACCCCGTTCTGCATGGCATTCGGGAGCGAAGCGGTACTCCCGGTAGAGACTGGCATACCCAGTGGCAGGGTAGAGAACTACGATGCCGAGACAAATGCCGAGGGGCTATTACTCAACCTGGACCTCATCGAGGAGCGCCGCGACCAGGCACATATGCGCAACCAAACCTACAAGCAGCGGATCGCCCGGTATTATGACAGAAGGGTCCGGGAGAGAAACCTCCAGGTCGGAGACTGGGTCATGAGAAAGATCCAGAAAAAACCGTTGGCCCTAGAACCAACATGGGAAGGGCCCTACCAGATCACTGCGGCCGTCGGACCGGCAACATTCCACATTATAGACACCGACAGCATCTATTCCACCCGGCCATGGAATATCCGGCACCTACGGTTCTACCCTAGGTAGTAGCGGTCACAGAACAACAACGGTGTGTTTGACATTAATGCTGCAATACGTAGTTTCAATAAATACAAATAAACTACAATGGTTGCAAGATATGCATTTACAAGGTAAACAGCTAGCTACCGCCCCCCGGAGCCTCCAATCCCCGGCCCGCCGCTTTTTAGAGCCTGCTCCTGTTCCACCATCTCAGTCAAGGCTATATCAGCCTCCATCTGCTTAGCATCAAGCCATCCTTTCTCCTTCCACTCCAGATAAGCGTCGGTGATGCCCTTCTCCCGGGCCGCGTCCAGCATCTCTTCAAATTCGACCGACTCCCAGAAGTCGTCGACAGCCTTATCAGCTACTTCGGCAAGCTGGGATTCCGACAGCTTCTCCCTCCCTTGGGCGGCCACTGTGACCTGGTTCTGAAGCTCCAAAACCTTCGCCTCCAACTCTGCAATTCTCCCTTCCCGGGCGACAGCCTGGGTCTGCAGTTCCGAAACCCTCGTCTCCAGCTCTGCGACCCGCCCTTCCCGCGAAGCAGCTTGTCGATCGGCCTTTTCCCGTTCTTGCTGCAGGCCACGGCACAACCGACCGGTTAGCTCTTTCTCTCGCACGAGCTCGGTGCCCAACCGACCAACTTTCTCTCTTTCCTCTGCAAGCTTGGCTTCGGCCACGTCCGCCCGCACGCTCAGCTCCTCCACCCGCTCCTCCAAAACCGCAGCAACCTCACCTCTGGGCTCGGCGGCGCAAAGGCTATGAACCAGCTGCGAGGCATAAATCAACGAACATTAGCTCGTACCACTCCAAGAGAAGCGGAAGCACAAGAACACTTACCCGAACAGCTAGTTCCACGGGCTTCATCCTGTTCTCACCCGATCGACCAGTCTCAGGGTTGTCTCGGTCGAGTCCCAGGGCTTCGAGGGTAGCAACCACGAACCTGCCAGTTTCATCAGCAGAGCCGCAAGCGGCTTCCGGCACCCGAGCCCTTCGATCAACCGCCTCCACGACAGGAGCCACCGCCCGCTCAGCTGGCCCAGCCGAGCCGGACGCCCCAGCGTCAAGGGTTCTCGCCCTCTTGGCCGGAGTTTCACCATGGCCGCCTCGGCGGTCACCGGCCGCTTCTGCCGTTTCTCTCTCCCGCGAGGTCCGAACGGCCATCGGTCGCGCCACGGGTCCTGGACCAGGAGGTCTCACAGACCGCCCTTCCCGAATACGTAGCGGGGAGGTATTCCCACCGCTCGGAAGCCTTCCATAGTAAGAATCCGGAAACACAAGCGGCACTGCCTTATCATGTTCCCCGCGTCTCTTGCTAGCCGTATCAATAACGGTCTTCGCGGCCACCTCCCCCGTCTCCGCCAATCTCGAGACTACAAGCTCCTCATCCGGTTCGATAGTCTCCTCAACTTTAAGTGCGAGCCGGGGAGGGTTAGCTGCAACCGATAAGTCCAGCAGTCAAGACACAAGCAGCAGCGCAAAAGGATGAAATTATGCAAGGCACCTTACCAGGTTTTCTCCCCATCTCGCATATCTCCAGCACGTTCCATCGGATGAAATTGTAGGAGCTCCGACTCAGATGGTCCCAGCCATGGAACAGCCGGTATATCCGTTGCTTCTCCAACTCCCCCAGCCAGTACGACTGATCCCCGATCGGCTGATAGGCCCCGGGCACCTGATGGCCCCTCCAGTTACGCTGCCACCTGCCGCCGGCCAACACCACCGACTTCCTCCACGTATCTGAAACCGATGACGGCAGGTGCGTGATAGCAGCAGCATGCTCCCGCGTGGCAAAGTTCACACAGCCGCTGCATTGGGCCTTTCGGCAGTAAGAAATCTTGTACAGCGCCCGAAACTCATTAACCGTGGGCCAGTTCATGTGGCTCAGGCTGAATAGGCACCCAAGCCCAAGCAACTGCCTCCACTGGTTGCTCGGAAGCTGGGCCGGGGAAAGATTTAGCGAGCTCAGCATATACTGAACAAATTCCGGTAGCGGCAGCGATAGTCCGTGTCGGAACTGATCGTCGAAAACAGCAACCCAGCCCGGTTCCGGGTTACAGGCCAACTCTCCGGGACGCAGCCCTCGAAGTTTAACAGAAGGATCGATGTCCCACTTCGCTCGAAACTCCCTGATCTCTCCCTCATCCATGCTCCTAATTGGTTCGTCACAAAGAATCGTCTTGTCGCCATTCAGCAGCTCGTGCCTTCTGGGCCCACGACCGTCGCCGCCGTGATGCGCAGGTCTCCCAGACGCCATAATCCTAACACAAAATAAGTCAGATCTGCAGCAAGGCGGACGAGGAGAGTAGAAGGCAAAGGGTCTAGGCAAACTATGGAAGGGGGCGAGCAGAATGAACAATAAATAGGGCAACAAGAAAGGCAACAAAACCCCAGCCGTGGATTCCCTCCATCTCAGACCGTTCCCTGTCGACACGTGTCCCAGCATGGATAAGGGATCCCATCTAGCATAACTGATGGGACTGATGGGTTTTCCCCTTTATCGCATGTCCGCCACCTGTCCCACTTATCAGCAGCATTTAGGGAGAAGGAGCGAATAACGGGGCGTCCATTCCCCTCGTTTCCCCAGAAAGTCAACTCCGGCTCAATCCGACACCAGGGCGGTTCACGAGTATGGTCATTCAACCGGCTGCATGGTCTCTCTCTTTTCCTTGTATATCTTCAAGGCCTCTCACCGCTTGTGATTTTTTCCAACCGCTTCGAGAGCATTTGCCCAGGTATGCACCCCCCCCCTTTTTTTAACGCCATCTTTGTTGCATATCACTGGGGGACTCGTCTCGATATGGCATGTCGCCCGGTCGAGATCCACCCAGCACTATGACACTCCACCGGCTCTGGAACATTTAACCCACTCCACGGCATTCTACCGGTTGTCACTTTCCTTCGCCTATGGCCAGGAACGAGCCAACAATAAAGGCTTCTAAACGCATGGGCTTTATAAACCCGGGCGAGCTTACATCTAACCCATGTACTCTTGTCCAGCAGGATAAAAACCCTGCATCACACTGAACTGTGATACATTTGGGGATACATGGCGAGACTCGTTATCTCAACGCCACTCCACTGGGCAGATTGTTTCTCTAACACAGAACAAGTCTCCCCGCAGGCTAACAAACCTGCACGTTACCTCAACGCTTAAACAACAAAAGCTGAGAAGAACTAGCAAGTGTTAACCAGCGCCTCAGTACGGCCGTAACACTCTCCGGGATGTCTGTTGGCCTATTCCACGCACCAACAGGCCCTCCCGTAGGCTAGCGTTTCCGGGACTCGTCTCGATATGGCAGAACGCCCGGTCGAGCTCCCGAGAACCAAAGGAACTTTGAAGCATTCTAACTGGGGGACTCGCCGAAAAGGCATAGCATTCGGGCACCGGTCGAGGTCCGCTCCGCCGCGACCAGTGCTGCCGATATTATAAACATACTTATGTTACTTACCATCAACGACGCTACTCACCTCGGTCACGCCCAATCTTTAACGCGGACTTGGGGGACTGGGCACCGGTAGGTTGGTAACCCTGCGGGTCTGCAGGGCAAGAGTAAGACAGTTAAGTCCCCATTCAAGATTGTACTTGACCGGGAACTTGGGGGACTTGTTGACAGTAGCCGCAGAGAGGCTACAGCAGGACCGCAGACCCGCAGCAAGCGCACCAGGGCCCGGCCCAAGGGTCGGGACCAGATCACCAGCACCCGGCCTCGGGGCCTGGCACTCTATCTGCCTCCAGGAGCCCAGGGGCCGGGGGCGCCAGCCTGCCTAAGTGGGCTTCAGAAATCATAAGCAGAAGGGAACCAGTCCCACATCGAAGAGTAAGGCCAGTCCTTACCCCCAACCACCTATATATGGGCCCCAACTACCTTCTTTATGAGGTAACTCGTCTCTCTCCCCGCTTACATACGTGTCTTGGTTATATATATTCCAACTATACTAACTTAGGCATCGGAGAGGAGAAGACCGGCCCGCCCGGTATTCCCCTTAGTGAGCAGGATTGCAGGAGATAGAGGTGGATTCATCAAGTATCTACTAGACCCCCGGGTTTAGGCAGAAACATATGTGAATGTCAACAATGCTGCCAGAGTATTCCAACTAAAGAAAGAAAAAGCTGAAATCCAACAAGAAGAAAACTCCTTCTCAATGCACTTAGGCTCACTCACTGCTTTGTGGAACGAACTCAACCAATTCAGACCACATACAGTTGATGTAGCCACCTTGCTCAAGCGTGCTGAAGAAGACAAGGTATTTAAGCTCTTGGCCAGTCTGAACTCAGACTATGAAGATCTCAGAAGTATCATTCTCATGAATTCTGAACTTCCCTCCTTCACTAGTGTCTATGCCACAATCCAGAGAGAAGAAACAAGAAGAAAAGTTATGACCTTGGAAGTCAAGACTCCTAATCCTGAAATCCGAGCATGCAACTAGTCATCACATAACTGAGGCCAAGTTCTCTAAGGGGAGAAGGCCAAATCTAAAGTGTAACCACTGTGGTGCTACCACTCATGCTGTTGAAACTTGTTGGATTCTTCACCCAGAATTGAAAGCCAAGTTCAAGCAGGAAAGAGAGATGAAAAACTACGTAATTTTTTCTCTTGGTAGTCAGTTCAAGGCTAAAATGGTTACAACTTCAGAACCAGGTCATCAGATAGACTTCTCTACCGATCCTTAAGCTCTACTCAATGACTTTGCAATGTACCTGCAATAGAAACAACAAAGTGGTGAATCTGGGCCTGCTACTGGAAACAATACAGCCCTTCTTGGACACTTTGCTGGGTTTCTAGCAGAGGGAGATCATGGGGTCACTTCTGATACTTTAGGCATATTTCAAACTTTTTCAACTGCCGTGAACATGAACTCTAAGTATGATTGTTGGATTGTTGACTCTGGAGCTTCTAACCATATGACAAACCAATTAGGCACCCTTAAAAATTTTAGAATTAATTTCAGTTTACATACTTGAAGTTTGGTTGAATCATCAATTCAGTCCCTATACTTTTGATTTCATCAGCTACACCCATGTACTTTCTAAATTAATCAACTGATACCAATTTTGTAAATTCCGTCCAAACGATCTATCAATACCAAAGGCTTTTTGGTACCATTTTCCTACATTAATGCACCGTTACCATATTAAAATTATAAACAAGGCTAAACAAATCATATAATCAAGTTGAACAATAGAAAACAAACAAAAAAAAATCATATATGGTAAAATAAAAAGAAATCACCATATATGATTTGTTTTCTATTGTTCAACTTGATTATATGATTTGTTTAGCCTTGTTTATAATCGTAATATGATAACGGTGCATTAATGTAGGGAAATGGTACCAAAAAGCATTTGGTATTGATAGATTGTTTGGACGAAATTTACAAAATTGGTATCAGTTGATTAATTTAAGAAGTACAGGGGTGTAGCTGATGAAATCAAAAGTATATGGACTGAAGTGATGATTGAGCCAAAGTTCAAGTAGGTAAACTGAAATTAATTTAAAATTTTGAGTTTATGACTTCTAGTGTGTCTGTTGCTAATGAAAAGGGAGCAACTGTCTGTGGGAAGGGAAAAATCAAAATTTTGTCAGAAAAAATCATGTCTGATGCTCTCTTTGTGCCAACCTTTCCATTTAAACTTCTTTCAGTAGGGAAGATCACTAGGTTACTACAGTGTTTTGTTATATTCACTCCTAAAAAGATTTTCTTCCAGGATATTGCCACCAAGAAGATGATTGGTGAAGGGGTGCTTAGGGATGGTCTCTATTACTTCTTAGTGGAGACTTCTGCGTCTGTGGCTTGTCAAGCTTCTGCAAAAGTGTATCCAGATTTCTCTCTTTGGCAAAGAGATTAGCTCATCCATCAGACAAAATCTTGTCTGTTTTGTTCCCTAGTTTTTGTAATGATCATAGGTATTGTGATGTGTGCTAGTACTTTAAATTTACTTGTCTTCCTTTTGCTCAGTTTGGTTCTAGAGCTAGTCATCCATTTGAAATCATCCACTCAGATATTTGTGAAATCTGTTGATGGCTTCAAATATTTTGTAACCTTTGTTGATGATTTTGCAAGGATAATGATAGGAGCATAAAATGCGATGTTTTTAATATGTTTTACCCTCGTTTATACTTTGTTTTTACCCTTAGTTATGTAGAATCGAGTCATAATATAGATTCATGAGCTTTTGGTAGAGTTTAAATGAAAATATGCTCAAGTGTCGGAAATTTACAGAAAATCGACAAAGTGCTAAAAATCAAAGTCACTAAATGTTTTGTTGATTCTGTAAAGTTTTCATGTTGCTTTTGATGGGTTTTTCTTCTCTTATGAGCAGTATACATATTGATGATCGAGCAATGGAAAGAGTTATAAAAATTGGAGCCAAAGAAGCTGCCGAGAATTTCAACACAAATTCAGATTCAGCGAGTTTCATGAATTTCCTAGGCACATCACTCAATTTCCAGAATTTCTCAAGAACAGCTCATTTGGAACTAGATGACGTGCTATATATGCATGAAAAGATCTCTGAATCTAGTTTCCACAGAATTTAGAATCGTATCGATAACTATTTTGTGGAGGAAGTTATGCTTGATTGAAAATACAAATGTCAAATATGCCGAGAAGAAACCACGTATCAGACACTCAGCAAGCAAGCGTACGCACACTCGTGCGCAAGAGCGCAACGCAGCCGCCCAACAAAGGACCCAAGCCGCCGAGACGTATCGAACACGGACATCTCTTGTCCGACTCGTATCCAAGACAGGCCCAGACGTATCCGAAGACGTATCCCAGGCGTATCCGCCGAGGTTTAGCCTATGATGTACCGTATCCGATACTAGCATCTCGTATCAGATACGGGCACTCACTTCCTCACCTAAACCACACACGCTCGCGCTTTGCTCCTTCCTACCGATGCTGCTGTCACGCCTTACCGATGCCACCATCATGTGCGCGCGTCCGCCTGCTGCCCTGCGTCAACTTAATAACGCCATGCGCGCTGCATGCCCAAGTATCTGAGAAGCTGCCGAGAAGCCTGCGCAACAGCACGCCTGCTGTACCATGCACCCGAGAGCTACCCTTGCTGCTGGTAGTGTTCCTATGAGGCTGCAAAGGCTCCAACTATTTTCCTACATGACTGCAAGTGGCTGCGACCTATCCTAGGGATACTAGGATGAGATGGGGATGTGTGAAGACCAAGAAAAATCAATCAGCCGAATGCAATCCTAGGAAGACAAGGCAATCCTATCGGAAGAAGGAAAAGTAATCCCGAGTAAGCTAGGGAAGGCTGCAACCGATCCATGGACTTTTTATCCAGCAAAGTATGGGCTGCCGACCTACTTAGGGAGTCCACGAAGCAATGTAGCCGGTCCACAAGGAAAATGCACGGAAGATTCAAGAAGAAAAGAAGAGTGGCCGGCAAGTATCCTAAACCTTATCGGTTTAGGTTTTGTGTTCCCTAGTTGCTGCCAGTTTTGCCCTAGCTTTCTCCTATATATAGAGGCCGATTTTCATACAGAAAAATTAGCTCATCTCAAGCACAAGTACTAGCCAAAATCTTTACCAAGTCTCACAACCACCAAACACCAAATACTTAGCCGAAACCCTACCACCACCATCCAAATTTCCATTCCCTTCATACTGCTTTCTACAGTGCAGCCGAGCATCCTTCCACCACTTTGAGGAGTCTTCCAAGGTTTCTAAAGTGTGATCCACTCCCTCTATGGCTTATGTATTCATTCATGTTTGTGTAGTTTGTAAGCACTTGTTTCAATTCTTGGTTTTTGTTAAACTCTTATATGAACTCGGTTTGATGTTTATGTAAAGTTGTTTTGCGATGTTAACTTGTAAATTTTGTGTGTTAGATAATTATGACAGTGGTATTAGATGCATGATTAAAGTTTAAAACTGGTTAGTAATCTAAGGATTATGACTTAAAAACCGAAACATTAGTATTGGCTTGAAGCATGTAAATCTAGATGGTAGGTTTCATCAAACCAAGGGTAATAACGAATATAGCTAATACTTAAAAGGTTGTTTTGATTTGTGTTGCTCACCTAGGGTTTGATACTTTAGATAACTTGCATGTTAAAATAAGATGATTGACAACCTTACTTGTTTTGCATGTCTCTGATTTAGACTATTGCGCAAAATTGCATGTTAAGTCTTACCCTGATTAACATAACTTTAGGGCTTATAACCAAAAGTTTGGTCTTAAAACTTGAGAAGTCTTACAACTAAGTTGTAGTCGGAACTAAAATTGAATCTAAAACATGTCGATACTTGTTCCTTACTTTCATACATACGAGTCTATTCGTTAAAGAGTCTTTCGTGTGAATGTGAAAGATGATGATCAACTTGTATATAGTAAATTAGGTTTAAATTTCGTGTTCTTTAGTTTAGGGTAGCTTGCGATCCCAATTCATCCCTAATTGTGACGTTTTTAATATGTGTATATGTGAATATTTGTCTAATATTCTTATGTTTCAGGTACCCTTAATCTTCAGCTAGAACGATCCATACTTATTGCTATACTAACGATCTTTTGTAGGGTTATTATTTGCGAAGTTCTTAGGCAACTCGTCAATTTATTGCGCCGTTGCCGTGGATTATAAAAGCTTGACTTATGCGAATGTGTTGTATATATATTGCTGGAAAATTTTTCGTTTGTTGTAAAGTTTGTATTGTAATTTTTGTGATAATTGCGGTTGTAAAGTACAAATATGCTTCGACATGTAGAGTTTAAAATTTGAAAGTTGCATGATGTATGATGAATGTATGCTTGTAATAACTTAGTTTACATTGCTAGGAAGTGTAGAGGATTATTTGTGTTTGATTTGTTTTGAGTTTTAAGGGGAAGAGGAATAGGCAATGTCATTTTTTTTTATATTAGCCTTAACTCTTCATGTTATCTTTCGAGGTCTTATGAGGTTGATGACGGCTTTTATTGACACTTGTGGTACTGTCAACACGATTGTTCTTAACTGAGTAAGGGGCATAAATGTTCGCCTATTAGTGTGTGTTATCCCGACTTAGTATTGAGGTTTGTCAAACTAGATCTCAGAGGCCCACAGACTGATCATTCTTCTCGGTGAAGGGATCGATAGGGGACTTGTCCTCCGTGGAACCAACAAATGAGTCTTGTCTTGAGCTATTTTCGGATGATACATACTAGTCTTCTGAAACCACGGAATGATTGTGTCTAGACAATATTACCTAGGCCGCATGTCCACCGAGGTTCAAAATGTTGAGATAGATACGACATGAGTGAGTTTTTATGCTTAAAAGAAAACGTTTTGTGTGGTTCAAACTCTCGAGGTATATCGGATAAAGCATGATACTACCGGGGGCTGCATCAGTCCATTACACCGTTATCTCCTCTGCTCCACGTACCTTGAGAGTTAGAATAAATTTAAAAGCAATTAGACTTAGAAATTTCAACATCACCATAGTAATTTTCGGATACTACTTGCCCGCCACTCTTCTTTTCTTTTTTGTTGACAAGTTTACATTTCAGATAGCTGCTAGGGTTACATTTTAGCATTTATATTCCAGTTGAGGGATTCAGCCGTCATGCTTCCATTTAGAATTAATAAATGGCTGTAAACTTGTAATAACCCAGACAGTAAAAAAAAATCTAACTTAACTACTCAAGCTTGCCCAGCAGGTGCACATAACTTTAACCAAACTTAGTTTAACTACTCGTGCACATAGCTTTACTGTCAATAACAAAGGTGCACATAACTTGGCCAAAACGATGCGTATGAGCACACGACTAACCTCTCCTAGTTACATTGGGTAATCAACTATTACAAATTGATCCTCATCCTCCATTTAGTCCTCGCCGTCGTTGCCGGGACTGTCGGTATTCTGATTCTTCAAAGCAGCCGGACCTTCTCCATGGCGTCCATTCTCTTAAAGTGGACCCAGGAGCAGGTGAATCTGGACGAGGGCACAGACTTGGCTCTATGGATCTCGGTGAGATAGCGCTTGCGGAGCTTGTCCATCTTGAGGCGGCACTCGACGGCGGTCTTGGCGGGGGAGGCGGTGGGGCAGAGGATGGAGACGGCGTTGGCGACGTCCTGCCAGTGGTTGGCTTTGAGGTTTGGCGACGGAGGGAGTACCACTTGTGGCGGTAGGAGTCGATGAGTGCGATGGTCTCGTCGTCGGACCAGTAGGGCGGCGAGGGCGGCGGCGGGAGGTGGAATTGGAGGGGATAGGAGGAGTGAGGGAGTCGGCTTGGTGAGAGGAGGGAGAAGAGGAAGCCATATGGCTGAGGAAGGAGGAGGAGATGGGGGAGTTTAGGCCGGGTTTGGAAGTGTTAAAGAGGGAGGAAGGAGATTGGGTGCGTAGTATAAGAGAGAGGGAGGCGCAGGATGAGGGGGTGTTTATATTGGTGGCGTGGGTGGGTGGACTGTGGAGTAGTTTGCGGCTGATTTTGAGATACTGGAAGCGGTGGATGGGGCGATGAGTTCTAACCTGCGCCAGGTGGAAAATATATAACTCAGTCGTTTTTTCTTTTTTCTTTTATCGGACCCTCGTTTTGTTCTTGAACATTCTTTTTAAGGGATTGATAATATAATTTTTATATATATTATTTTATCAAATTACTGGTTCGCATGTATGAGTGAATTACAACTTACTACTTACAAGTTCGCATTTTTGTGGTTGCTTTCTATATGCTTCTGAGGTGAAGTTAATAGTCGGCTGTTGATCTGTTGTCACTTCTGAGGTGAAGGTTTAGGGTTTACTGTTTTTGTTCAAGACTTAATTTTATAAGGGGACAATCAGGTAGTATATTAAGTCAAAGCCTGTTTCTCCTTGTTGAGTGCTACTAAGCACAAGAGGAGGATACATACTTACTGTTGACAGTAGCCACATAAGGGCTACAACAGGCCCACAGACCCGCAACCAGTGCACCCGGGGCCGGTCTAGGGCCCGCAACCGGATCGCCAGCACCCGGAGCCGGGGTCTAGCAGTCTACCTTGCGACCAGGGACCCGGGGACTGGGGGCGCCAGCCTGCCAAAGAGGTCACCAGAGCTGCCCTTTGGTGTACGAACAGAAGGAAACCAGTCCCACATCGAAGAGTGAGGCCAGACCTCACGCCCGGCTACCTATATAAGGGCCTCAACTACCCTCATTAATAGGTAACTGATCTTTCCTACTGCTTATCATACGTGCTTAAGTTATCTATTCATCCAACCTGTACTAAATTAGGCATCGGAGAGGAGAAGACCGGCCCACCCGGTATTCCCCTTAGTAAGCAGGTTTACAGGAGATCACACTTGGGTTCATCTGTCTCTGCCGGGCCTACGGGTTTTAGGTACGAACAATTGGCGTCGTCTGTGGGAAGAAGTTCAAAAAGTTGTGTTGCTCTACCGGAGGGTAGAACCCGACCGATCCTTTGAAAGACAGTTAAATCCACAATCTGGAGGCCATGGAAGGAAGGAAGATAAGAGCTAGTGAGGGAAGGTTGAAAGAACGAGTCCAGATCCCCGGCCGGGCCCAAAACATTAAATCCGAAGTTAGCGCGAGGTTCGTCCCATCTCCCGACCAGGACGGAACTCACGGTTGCCAAGGGTCAGACAATCCTGACCAATACGATGCGGGGGAGGAAATAAAAAAAATGAAGGCAGAAGTCGCACGGTTGCGAGAGGAGGGCGATCGAGACCGACTAAGGGCGGGTGCCCGGTGCCAAGAGTTGGAAGCGGTGAACGTCGCCTTATTAGCGGCCCTGGAAAAGGGGCACCAGCAGGGCACTTCTCGGGCGGCATCGCGGCCCGAAAATAAAAGTAACGAATTCCCGCACCTAGAGGTGGGACAGCCTACGGGAAGGAGAAAGACTGCGCATGTGCCCACACCTCTCTTTCCGGAAGCTCTGAAGAATTCCGTCCTGGTTGAGCCCCCATACCGCACGAGTCTGGCATCGAGCAAGCAGGACAGCTCCACCGTAAGGACGCTCCGGACGCTGTCCGCCTCTGTGTCGGACATGAGGGACCGGCTAGAAGCCAACGAGAAAAAGACGGGGCGACTGCAGGACAGTGCACGATTCAACGAACGCACTGGACCTTTTCCACACCGGGTTAGGGAATCAGGAAGATCTGGTAACCAAAAGCCCCTGAAACTGACGTACTCAGGAACGAGCTGCCCATACCAGCACCTGGACAGCTTTAAGTCACAAACGGGCACAAGGGGCTACTCAGACGCCACGTGTTGCAATGTTTTCCAAGAGACGCTCTCGGGAGAGGCGTTGAGTTGGTTCTACGAGCTGCCGGTAAACTCGGTGGAAACCTTCGAACAGCTGGCTGATAAGTTTGTCGGCCGGTTCGTCCTCAGAGCCAAGGCGGCCCAAACATCAACGATCCTTTTCGACTGCATGCAGACTGACCACGAACCGCTACGCGCTTTCGTTAACCGGTGGCATATCGCCACGGCCGGGGTCAGGAACTTGGATAAAAAGATCGCTGAGATGGCATTCAAGCAGGGGTTAAGACCCGGGGAACTCTCGTACGCCCTGCGGGTAAAGGAGCCGTTGGGGTACGACGAACTGATGGCCGTGGCCATCAAGCACGCCCAGGCGGAACATGAGACGTATGAGGATAAGATGCCCAAGCGAAGGCCGGATGACCTACTACCACCGTCTTCCCGTGAAAGCAAAGTGGGGAGGCAGGATCGCAACCGCACACCTACGACCAGCAAGAAAACCGAAGTATGGGAGGACTGGCGACCCCGCCGGAGCGGCAACAACGGTTCACAGTCAGGTAGAAGACCGCCGACTTCGCGACCGGCGCGGCCCGCGGCAGCGGCGCCAGCGGGGCGACAACCGCGGGCCCTGGCCATTGTGCCCGCAGGAAAACGCGAGGACCCAGCCGTCCGGACTAGCGACCAACGACCCCAGAGAACGGTTGTGGACGGCCGAGTCCGGACAGACGACCCACAAGGAGATAGGCAGGATGCCCGAGAAGTGGGAACCATAAGCACCCGAGTCCCGTGAGGGATTGAGGTGCACGGGAGCATAAATATGATACATGGTGGGGACCACATAGATCGACTTACCCGGAGCTCGAAGAAGCGGTGCTTAAGGTCGATCCGGGGAAAGGAGGTATACGCCTTCGGAGGTGGAAGCGGCCAAGCCGCTAAAACCGGATGGAACTCGGTTACGTTCTATGAGGAAGAAGAGCCGGAGGATCTGATCCAACCGCACAACGACCCCTTCCTCGTTACGGTCCAAGTAGACCACTGGATAACCAGCCGCATGCTGATCGATACCGGAGCTTCTGTCAATGTGATGTTCCGAGACGCATACAAGGGACTGCAGAGAGGAAGGAACAAGTTATCCCAGGATAACGAGCCGCTGATAAGCTTCTCCGGTGAGGTGGTCCAGCCTTTGGGATCGGATTACCTACCGCTAATCTTCAGCGAGGGAGACAGGATGAGGAAGGAGCACTTGGAGTTCATCATCGTGGACTGCCTGTCCTCGTATAATGGTATAATCGGTCGGCCGGGGTTGTGGAAACTGAAAACGTTTATAGCCGGCCATATGCTGATGTTAAAAATGCCTTCACCCGCCGGCGTCATTACCATACGCGGGGACCAGAAGATCGCTCGCAGGCATTACGCGGAGGCCCTGACCCACGGAAGAAAGCGAACCGAGGTCTTCACGGCTACTCAACAAGCGCCAGTGCCGGATCCGAGTATTGACCCCCGTGATGACACCGATTCCGACGACGAGAAGCTAAAACGACCGTCGGCCGTGGAAGAAACCGAAACAATCTCCATTTCAGAGGATCATCAGGAGCGCAAGGTGGTGATAGGAACGAAGCTCATCCCGGCTGTCAGGCAAGAGCTCATCACCTTTCTCCGAGACAACAGTTCGGTCTTCGCATGGTCCTACGAGGACATGCCAGGCATATCCCTGGAGATAGCTGTCCACCGGCTAAATTCGTTGCCCAACGTTCCCTCGGTGAGGCAGAAGAGGAGGTCTTTAAGCCCAGCGAAATATGAGGCGATCAGAGAAGAAATGCAGAAGCTGAGAGGCATAGGTTTCATCCGGGAAGTCCAGTACCGCTGATGGCTCGCCAACGTGGTTATGGTCCCAAAGAAGGGAACCGACCGGTGGCACATGTGCGTGGATTTCACCAACCTGAACCGGGCGTGCCCAAAAGAGAGCTTCCTGCTCCCCCGAATCAACCAGCTTATAGATTCCACGTCCGGTTTTAAACTACTCAGCTTCATGGATGCCTACGCCGGATACAATCAGATAAGGATGAGCCCGGACGACGAAGAGCACACCTCGTTCACAACTGACCGAGGCACCTACTGTTACAAGAGGATGCCGTACGGTCTAAAGAACGCCGGGGCCACATACCAACGGATGGTAAATCGCATGTTAGAGCAGGAGATGGGTAAAACGGTGGAAGTGTACGTAGATGACATGCTGGTCAAGAGCTTGACCGCGGGGGCCCACGTCTGAGACTTGGCGGTAGTCGTCGGTAAGATGCTCAAGTTTGGAATGCGCTTGAACCCGAAGAAGTGCATTTTTGGGATTTCAGAGGGCTTGTTCCTAGGTCACGTTATCAGCCATCGAGGGATAGAAGCTAACCCGCTGAAGGTCCAGGCGATCCTAGACATGGAAACACCAGGGGAAAGAAACCAAGTCCAGATGCTGACCGGCCGACTGGCCGCCCTGGCTAGATTTATCTCCAGCCTGACCGATAAGTGCGCCCCATTCTTTAAACTGCTCAAGGCACAGTAGTTCAAGAAAATTCACTGGGCGGTGGAGCACGAAGTGGCATTCCAGTCCATCAAGACATACCTGTCTGCAGTTCCTCTCCTATCCAAACCAGTGCCGGCCGAGATGCTATACCTCTACATAGCTGCGTCAGGAACGGCCGTCTCCGCGGCTCTCGTCAGGAAGGAGGGCACGATCGATCTCCCGGTATACTATGCAGGGAAGGGACTTACCGGAGCCGAAAGCCGGTACCTGACATTGAAAGACTAGCTCTGGCCCTGATCGTCAGCGCCAGAAAGCTCCGGCACTATTTCCAGGCTCATTCCATCACCCTATATACCAATCACCCTCTGCGGCAGATTCTGCAAAAACCGGATACCAGCGGCAGGCTCGTACGCTGGGCAGTTGAATTGGGAGAGTTCGACATCACTTACGCCCCGCGAAAGGCTATCAAGGGTCAGACCGCTGCGGATTTCATATGCGAACTCACCCCGATGGCGGTAGAGGCGCAATCCGGCCGGTCCAAGGGCACCGAAGCAGTTCAGGCCATTAAGATCGAACCAGGCCTCCCTAGCGGTTGGAAACTTTATGTGGACGGCTCCGTAACGGGTAAGCGGAGCGGAGCCGACGTCATGCTAACCTCGCCCGATGGCCAGTCGTACGAGTATGCCCTACGGTTCCTCTTCAATACCTCCAACAACGCCGCTGAGTACGAGGCCCTCATAGCCGGCTTGCAGCTAGCCAAGGAGATGGGGATACCATCCTTGGAAATATACAGCGACTCGAGCCTGGTAGTGAACCAGATGAACGGGCTGTTCGAAGTCAAGGAACCCCAGTTAGCCTCCTACCAAGCTTTGGCCAAAGTCCTGATCGAGCCATTCCAGGGCGCCACGATTCAGCATGTACCCCGCGAGGCGAATAGGCATGCAGTCTCCCTCGCAAGGTTGGCAACCGGAAATTACCCACCGGAGTACCGAAGAGCTAAAATCGAAACCCTCTAGAAACCGAGCATAAGCAAGACCATCTCCGAGATATTTGCGGTAGAGGAGGCACCACCGAGCTGGATTGATCCGATAGTTAGATACCTGGCTGACAAAACCAGCCCCCAGGGTACAGTGGAGGCTAGGAGGCTACACCTCCGGTGTGCTAGGTACAGCCTCCTCAGCGGCAAGTTGTACCGAAGAGGGCACAACTTCCCCCAGCTAAAGTGTGTGACTAAGGAGGAGGGAGAAGCCATCATGCGAGAAATCCACGAAGGAGTGTGCGGTAATCACTCTGGCGCCCGGTTCCTATCTCACAAGTCGCTACGGGCAGGGTACTTCTGGCCAGACATGGCAGCAACGTCGAGAAAAATATCAGGCAGTTGCCACAAGTGCCCCATGCCCCGGCAATCGCGCTGTCAATTCTGTTAGCACCATGGCCATTTGCACAGTGGGGGCTGGACATCATCGGCCCTTTCCCAATTGCTGTGGGACAATACAAATATGCCATCGTAGCCTTTGACTATCAGACCAAGTGGGTCGAGGCGGAACCCCTAGTAAAGATTACCGAGGAGCGGGTAAGAAAATTCATATGGAAGAACATCTACTGCAGGTTCGGGGTGCCGCAGACCATAGTCACGGATAACAGAACACAGTTCAACAATGCTGATCTTATCCAGTACACGGCCTCCATGGGGACCCGGATGTTGTTCGCCTCAGTAGCGCACCCGCAGACCAACGGCCAGGTGGAAGCGGTCAACAAGATCATCAAGAGTCTCCTCAACAAGAAGCTGGATGACAAAAAGGGATGTTGGGCTGAGGAACTCCCTGCGGTTCTATGGGCCATCCGGAGGACAGCAACCAGGGCAACAGGGGAGACCCTGTTCTGCATGGCATTCGGAAGAGAAGCGGTGCTCCCCATAGAGACCGACATGCCCAGCGGAAGAGTTGAGAATTACGACGCCGAAACAAACGCCGAAGGCATACGGCTCAACCTGGACCTCATAGAGGAGCGGCGCGACCAAGCGCATATGCGAAACCAAGCGTACAAGCAACGGGTCGCTCGGTACTACGATGGAAAGGTCCGGGAAAGAAAATTGCAAGTGGGGGACTGGGTCATGAAGAAAATTCAGAAAAAACCGCTGGCCTTGGAGCCAACTTAGGAAGGGCCCTACCAAATCACCGCAGCAGCGGGTCCGACAACATTCCACATCATAGACGCCGAGGGCATCTACTCTACTCGCCCATGGAATATCTAGCACCTGCGGTTCTACCCTAAATGAGATTAGTCTTGGAGGGACAATAATGTATTTGGTGCCAATGTTGCAATACACAGTCACTGCCTCTAGAATGAGCTACAACTGGTTACAAAGTATATACATCTGCCAGGTATATATGTAAAACAAAAAACCGCTAATCAGCGCCGCCGACGCCTCCAATCCCTGACCCGCCAGCCTTCAGAGACCGCTCTTGCTCCAGCTTCTCAGCCAAGGCTACCTCAACCTCCATCCGCTCAGCATCAAGCCATCCTTTCTCCCTCCACTCCAGATAGGCATCATTTATACCCTTCGCATGAGCGGCCTCCAGCATCTCTTCAAGCTCCACCGACTCCCGGAAATCGTCGATAGGCTTATCAGCGACTTCGGCAAGTCGGGATTCTACGAGTTTCTCCCCTCCTTTGGCGACTGCTGTTATTTGGGTCTGCAATTCCAAAACCTTCGCCTCCAGCTCCGTTTTCTCCTCTTCCCGAGCGGTCGCCAGCCGACCAGCCTCCTCCCTCTCCCACGCGAGCTCAGCTGTCAGCCGACCGGCCTCCTTCCTCTCCTGCGCAAGCTTAGCCTCCGCCAATGACAGCTGTATGGTGAGGTCCTCCACTTGCCTCTCCAAAAACAGAGTCTCCTCACTAGGCTCAGCCAGGGTAAAGGTTGTGAACCAGCTGTTACAAGTGCACAAAAGGAACATTAGCTCGTACCACAAAAGGGGACAGGGAGCACAGAAGAACCTCAATTCCACACAGGTACGCAACCAGGCTTACCCGAAGACCCAACTCCACAGCCTTCTTCCTGCTCTCGCCCGGCCACGCAGCCCCCGGAGCCTCCCGATCAAGTCCCAAAGCCTCAATGGTAGATGCCACGAAACTACCAAAACCACTATCACCAGAACCGCGATCGGCTTCCGGCTCCTGACTCCTTCGGCTGCCGGTTCCCTCTGGCAGAACCAGTGCTGACCCCCCACCAGCCGAGCTCGATGCCCTAGCATCAAACGTCCTTGCCCTCTTCACCGGAGCTTCGCCAAGACCGCTTCTGCGGTACCCAGTCATCTCCGCTGCCTCTCTCTCCTGCGGGGCTCGTGTCACCACTGGCCGCGCTAGTGGTTCCGGACCTTGCGAGCCCGCCGATCTTGCTTCCAGAATAACAAGTGGGGCGTTATCCTCACCGCCTGGCCGCCTACCATAGTGGGAGTCCGGAAACATGAGCGGCACAGGGTTATTATGCACCGTCCTCTCTAAAGTAAACGGATCTACAACGGTTTTCGAGGCCATCTCCCCCATCTCCATCAACCTCTGGGCCACAAGCTCGTCATCCGGCTCGACAGTCTCCTCGCTCCGAACAGCGAGCCGGGGGGCATTAGCTGCAAACCAACAAACCGAGTGGTCAGAATAAAATGCGACCCCACAAAATAACAGTGCAAGGTACCTTACCATGTTTCTTCCCCATCTCGCATATCTCCAGCACATTCCACCGGATGAAATTGTAGGAACTCCGGCCCAGATTGTCCCAGCAAACAAAAAGCCGAGCTAACCATTGCCTCTCCAAGTCGACCAACTGGTACGACTGATCCCCGATAGCTTGATAAGCCCCGGGCACCCGAAAGCTCCTCGAACTACGCTGCCACCTGCCCCCGGCCAGCACAACCACCCTCCTCCATACATTCGAAACCGACGACGGCAGGTGGGTGACGGCAGGATCGAAGTCCTGCGCGGTGAAATTAACACAACCACAGGCCTAGGCCTTTTTGCAGTAGACAATCTTGTACAGCGCCCGGAACTCATTTACCGTGGGCCAGTCCATGTTGCTCAGACTGAATAAGCACCCGAGACCAAGCAACTGCCTCCACTGGTTGCTAGGAAGCTGGGCTGGGGAGAGGTTTATCATGCTCAGCACGTACTGGACAAACTTCGGCAGCGGCATAGATAGCCCGTGCCGAAATTGATCCTAAAAAACGGCAACCCAACCCGCCTCCGGGTTGCAGGCCAGTTCCCCGGGATACAGGCCCCGGAGCTTAAGGGAGGAGTCAATGTCCCACTTCGCCCGAAAATCCCTTATCTCGGTATCAGTCATGCTTCTGGTCGGCTCGTCACAGAAAATCACCCTGCCGCCATCCAACAACTGATACCTCACGGGCCCTCCCATCGACCCACTACCGGCATCGACAGGGTTCGTTGATCTCTCAGATGCCATAAAGCCTAAACAACAGAATTTAGCTCTGTAGCAAGATAACAACACAGACAGGAGCATGCGAAGAGCCAAGCTTCGGCAAGGTACGACAGGAGGAGAGGAGAGGGGGGGGGGGGGGGGGGGGGGCGAAGCATCTTATAGGCGGCAAAACTACACCTTGATAATTAGGGCAAGCATAAAAGAGAATCAACCCCAGCCGCAGATCCCCTCCATCTCACACCGCTCCTTGCTGACACGCGTCCCAGCATCGATAAGGCTCCCATGCCATCATAACTGATGGGACTGATGGGCTCTCCCCTTCATTGCATGTCAGCCACCTGTCCCACCTACAAGCGACAGTTTGGGGAAATAGGAGCACAAGCCGAGGCGTCCACTCCCCCCACTTCCCCAAGAGTCAACCTCAAACCAAGGAGCAGCATCTCACCGGTTATGAAGTATCCAACCGGCTCCGCAGCATCTAACAGGTTATGAAGTATCCAACCGGCTCCGCAGCATCTCACCGGTTATGAAGTATCCAACCGGCTCCGCAGCATCTCACCGGTTATGAAGTATCCAACCGGCTCCGCAGCATCTCACCGGTTATGAAGTATCCAACCGGCTCCGCAACATCTCACCGGTTATGAAGTATCCAACCGGCTCCATGGCACCTCACCGGTTCCGTAGCATTCAACCGGTTCCATGGCATTCCACCGATCATGTGACATTCAACCGGCTCCAAAGCATTCCACCGGTTTAGTCACTTTCCTTCGCCTGCGGGCAGGGACGAGCCAGCAACAACTCAAGGCTTCCAAACGCATGGGCTTTATATACTCGGGCGAGTTTACATCTAACACATGTACTCTTTTCCAGCAGAATAAAAACCCTGCATCACACTGAACTGTGATACATTTGGGGATACATGGCGAGACTCGTTATCTCAACGCCTCCCCACCGGGCAGATTGTTTCTCTAACACAGAACAAGTCTCCCCGCAGGCTAACAAACCTGCACATTACCTCACGCTTATTCCAACACAAGCTGAGAAGAACTAGCAAGTGTTAACCGGTGCTTCAACATGGCCGCAACACCGGGGTACCTATTGGCTTATTCCACGCTCCAACAGGCCTCCCCACACGCTAGTAATCCTACCCCACACTTATTCCAGCACAAGCTGGACCGAACCACCGGGCTATTCCCTGGCCTGCCCCACCATTGGCAGCAATTTCGCCTTGGGAGACTCGTTCCGATATGGCAGAACGCCCTGTCGAGTTCCCATGCATTCTCCGACTCGATACGGTATGGGGGTCCACCGGTCGGTTCGGCAATTTCGCCTTGGGGGACTCGTTCTGATATGACAGAACGCCCGGTCGAGTCCCCATGCATTCTCCGACTCGATACGGTATGGGGGTCCACCGGTCGGTTCGGCAATTTTGCCTTAGGGGACTCGTTCCGATATGGTAGAACGCCCGGTCGAGATCCCATGCACTCTCCGACTCGATACGGTACTCACCGCACCTCGTCTGACCGAACGCCCGGTCACGCCCAATCTTCAATACGGACTTGGGGGACTGGGTACAGTTGGGTTTGGTAACTGCGGGTCTGCGGGACAGAAGCAAGACATTAAATCCCCATTCAAGATTGCACTTGACCGGGAACTTGGGGGACTTGTTGACAGTAGCCACAGAGGGGCTACAACAGGCCCACAGACCCGCAACCAGTGCACCCGGGGCCGGCCTAGGGCCCGGAACCGGATCGCCAGCACCCGGAGCCGGGGTCCAGCTGTCTATCTTGCGACCAGGGACCCGGGGACTAGAGCTGCCCTTTGGTGTACGAACATAAGGAAACTAGTCCCACATCGAAGAGTGAGGCCAGACCTCACGCCCGACCACCTATATAAGTGCCTCAACTACCCTCATTAATAGGTAACTGATTTTTCCTACTGCTTATCATACGTGCTTAAGTTATCTATTCATCCCAACTGTACTAACTTAGGCATCGGAGAGGAGAAGACCGGCCCGCCCGGTATTCCCCTTAGTAAGCAGGTTTACAGGAGATCACACTTGGATTTATCTGTCTCTGCCGGGCCTACGGGTTTTAGGTACGAACACTTACATAGTTACATAGCGTGCTTTTTTGAAACATACTTTTGCGCCGGTCTTGTTGAGTGCTAACTTTTGTTTTGTGATATAGAGTGCTTGCTCGAAAGTTCTATCTACAAAACTGCTGGTCAGATGGTTTGTACAGGCCCTACGGGAAATACACTTCAAAATCTATATATCTGTTTCATTGAAGAGCATGTCTACTTCTCTAAATTGGATATATTACTTGCATATAAGGTTCAGAGGGATTTCTTTATTTTTCTGTAGTGAGTGAAATGAACACTAAAATTGAAGAAAATTAGGATATATTCCCATATATAGGGCACCGCACGGCAAAACTAGCTGAAATTAGAAACATAAACATTACATCCAGTGGATCACTATCTATTGAATTCAGAATAAATAAAACTAAGCCTATAAAATGCAAACGAACACTTGACACATTGCTACAAGCCTTACGTAGTTACAATTTTCTTCAAACCCGAGGAGTACTAAAAAATTATACTCATACCAATACTAATACTTAAAACCAACCCAACATCTGATCCTCCTAAAGACAGCATTGACCCCGAGTTCTTCAGAGGTGGTGACGTTGGTGGTTGATTCAAATCCGATGGATTGATACCGGAGTTTGGATAAGCAACCGGAGAAGGAGAGGGTACTAGTGGAGCGGTGCCATGGTCAGATTTGTGTCTTAGGGCCAACACTACTGCTATCAGTTTCTGACCATTTTGGCAATCGTTGGCATTGCCGCTGATGAAAAAAAATGGACCAGAGCGTTCAAATCTGAAGACAGAGTCACCATCGTTTAAGGACTGTATTGGCTTTTGGTTATTGCATGAGTAGTAGTCTTCTTTTGTTACAACCATGACAGAGTTTGAACCCTTTTTGTATTTGAAAGCTGCATACAGAAATAAAACGCAGATGAAAAAACAGCTTAATTCTTATGTATTCGTATGATATATTCAATTCCAACCGTTTCATTATTACTTTCAAATCAATTTATATGAACAGAAATGCTGTGTGTGTGTGTGTGTGTGGTGAGAGAGAGAGAGAGAGAGAGAGAGAGAGGCCTACAAAGTGTATCATTGACTTGAAACCTAAGCCTTTCGGCCCAGTGATTGAAGTTTTCAGAAGGGTTCACTACCCATCCATCTTTGCCACCCACAGCGAACTGGTGTGCTTGAGAACAGCTAGCAGCCACCAGCGCCATGCAAATGACAGCCAAAACGCTCAGAAACGTTCTAAACCCCATCGCAGAAGAAAACCAACAAAAGCTCTCAACAAGCACACTTAGCTAATTTATATATATGATAGATCGGTAGAGAGAGAGAAAAAAGAGAAAGATTGGATCGAGTATTACGTACACACTTTGGCTACCTTCTATGTCTGTGAGGAGGAGGTACTGTACTGTACTGTACTAGTCCATATATAGAGAGAGAGTGATCGAGGACGAGGTGACCGTTTAGGGTTAACGGTTTAAAAGGTGACCGTTTAGGGTTAACGGTTTAAAAGGTGACCGTTTAAGCAGAAATATCGGAAATTGGAGAAGTGAGGGCTTTCAAAAATGAATATCTGTGTAACTCATCTAGTTAATACCCATACGCCGATTGTTTTTCCAAGTTTAACGTACGTAACTTAATTAAGATATCAAGCTAAACGGTCAATGCATTATGTTTCACTTACGGTCAAACAAAATCTAATGCACTAATTGATTATGTGTGTTACAATTGACCTACCTTTAATTATTTCAATGAGCAAAATTTGGCCATCAATTCTTATATCTAGCATTGAAGCTAGCTGTTAGTACAGAGCTATAACTAGCCCTGTGAAAAAATACGATGTATATATGAAGAAATTGATTGCTCTTTCGAATTGGAATATTGATATATATACACTAACATGTATCGTTCCACGTCATTATGATTAATAGTTCCTTAACGGTGTTAAGTTTGTGAGAAAATCTATAATTTTTAAAGATAATTAATTACAATATATTGTAAACTAATATATGTTGAGATATAAATCCCACATGGGAAAATGAGACCTATCTCATTTCAAAGTATGAATGCTCCCCTTGAAGGGCTGGATCATCCGAGGTAAAATAGCTCATCTCCTCAAATAAAGTAACATCCATGGTAACATACTATTTTATGGTATGTGGATGATAACACTTGTATCCCTTCTTATGTCTCTCATAACCAACAAACACACACTTGATCGCCCGGGGATCTAATTTAGATGATCTCTAGCTCTTAGGAACATGAACACAGGCCACACAACCAAAGACCCGGGTATGTATATTATGATAGGAAGGAAGAGAGGCATGAGATGCAAGAACCTAAAACGGAGTTTTTTCTTGAAGAACACGAGATGGAAGGCGATTGATAAGATAAGCAGAAGCTGCGACAGCATCACCCCAAAGATTCTTAGACATATGGGCACTAAAAATGATGGAACGAGCGATTTCAAGAAGATACCGATTTTTCCTTTCAGACACCCCATTCTGCTCTGGTGTTCGTGGGCAGGTTGTTTGATGAACAATCCCATGAGCTCTGAAAAACTGGTGAAAAATACGATTGACATACTCTCCTCCATTATCAGAACTTTAATAGTGCTATTATATTGTGTTTGGACCTGAGAATAAATGGCTTGAAAAGCAGGGAAGACTTCATCTTTGGTTCGAAGAAGAACAATCCACGTCAACCTTGTGCAGTCATCAATAAACGACACATAATACCTCATACCCGTGACTGTAGGCTCTTTAGAAGGTCCATAAACATCAGAATGAATCAATTCAAAGGGGATGCTGTAAAGACCCGTCCCAGGATTTCCCTCGGAAACCCGAAACAGGTCCAAAATAGCATCCATTAACCAACAATTAAATCCCTTTGCTCCCATACCGCAACCTCTCATCCACTGGGAACAAAACGGGTCATACATTTATTTTTAAATAATATGCTTCACAAATAATATAATTAATAATCTAAATCAAGCAATATCATTTCCATCGGCCCATTCTCAATAATTTTCATAACCAAATATCCAGCTCAGTTGGTTCATGAATTTATTAAATGAATGGAAGCCTCATAAAAGGAAAATATTCCCGAAGTCCAAATAATAAATATCAAAATCATTCTCATCAACTATAACATCATATTAAATACATCAGGGGAAAGTCAGCACCACCATATAACAGTAAGCCTCCCAGACTCAGGTCGGAACCTCCCAGGACTACTAAACCAGCGTGGACAATAAGACAACCTAAGCCTCTCCTAGGCTAAAGGTCGGAACCTCCCAAGGCTACTGAAACAATGTTCCACGCTACCGCTAGCTAGCTCAAGACGACCCAGATGTAACAGTGAGCCTCCCAGACTATGGGTCGGAACCATCCCAGTGGCTACTATGTAGCGTCCCACGCTACTGCTAGCTAGCTCAAGACGACCCAGCCCCTCAGGCTAAGGGTCAGACCCTCCCAGGGCTACTAGTAACGTCCCACGCTACTACTCGCTAGCATCAAGACGACCCTGATATGGTGAATAAAATTCCGAGCTCACGTTTCCCCTAATATGTCCAATATACAAATATCATTGTAAACATCTCCTCAATATATACATGTATTTCACATAAATCATTTGCATATAATAATAAATATACTAAAATTAAACTCATATTTAATATTAATACTGTGAGGTTTACTCACCTTAATTTACCAGAGGTGGTAAATATCCAATTAGAGTCGCTTCGGATCGCTGCAGGATCGCGTCGGATCGAATCGCTGCAGTTCTGGAAATCGGGTCAACGGTCAACACTTGGTCAACAGTCTGGTCAACAGTCAACTGACGGTCAACGTGGGCCGGTTCGGTCAACGTGGTCCAGATCAGGTCAAAGTGGGCAGGGTTGGGTCAACTCCTGGTCGGGTCGGGTCGGATCTGGGTCGAACAGTGGAAAATGGGTCAGCTGGGATCGATTTTTGATCCGATCAATCGAGCTTGAATCGGCGAAAACCACCTCCAAAGGGTGGGGCGCACGGCCGAGACGAGCAAATTGATGTGTGGCTCAAGCCTAGCGCCACCTTCCTCCGCCGAGTACGGTGGCCAGAAACTTCCGATCGACGCAGTGCCGCCTACAACCATTCCGCCGGGTCGCGCCCTAGCTGGAAATGAAGAGGACGTGGAAGAGAACACGTTGTTGGGTGGCGCACGCGACGTGATGGCCGGACTGTGGAGATCGGCGCGTCGGCGATCCAGATCGGGGAGAGAGACGATGAATAGTAAAATTGCTACAGTAAATATGAATAGTAAAATGGTAAATACCCCAAATTGGAAAATCCTCTCCTCCTCCTCCCTTTTATAACTATCCTTCCAAAATAGTAAATAACTTCAACATGTCATAACTTCTTCATACGACGTCTGTTTCACGCGTGCCATGTGTCTACGAACTCGTATCGTCGCGCTCTACAACTTTCATGAAGGAAACTTTTCAAAAATTACAACGAACTATAAAGTCAACGTTTTCCCCAATAAAACTTAATAATTTAGTTAAATTGGGTTCGAGATGTGACATATGCTACTCTTGGAGAAACTCGGAGAATAGGTAGAACGATGGCTCTTAGCAAGAACACATGTTTCACAGCGCAAGGAGGACTCATCCACACCAATAAACAAAGTCGGCATGGACTGTTTCACAACATGGAAAGATGGATGGCCTAATCGGCGATGCCATAACCAAACTTCACTTAGCTGGTTCGAACTTGCAGTCAAAGCAGTGCGTGAGGGTGCTCTTGGTTTCTCTCCCGCATATGTCTGATCCAGGTGAAACAATCTGCCCCTCATATCCCCCCGACCAATTATCTCCTTGGTGAGAAGATCCTGAAAAATCACATACATGGGATAAAAGGTTACAGAGCATCGAGACTCAGTATTTAACTTGGGAACAGATCAAATAGTGTGACAAATTAGGTACATATAGGACATTGTGAAGGGTTAAAACAGAGGTAACACGAATAGTCTGTATCCCTAAGACAGGAAACGCTTCACCATTGGCATTAGTAACATATGACATAGGTGGAGGAGACAAATCAGTAATATAATGAGAATTATCATAAGTCATATGTTCCGAGGCACCATAATCAATAATCAAAGTATCAGAACCAACAAAGCTAGAAACTTTTAAAGCCATACCGATCTTACCACATGCTGGAGTCTTATTAGTTATGGGAGTATTACCATTAATTGTTGCAGTATTGACCAACCGCATGTATAGATTTGTGTGAGAACTCTACTCTCCAGCCATTCTTGCCATCAAACTCATAAACGGCCTTCTCTGCATCTTTACTGTGCACAAATTCGATGAAAGCATAACCCAGTGGCCTTCTTGCAACCCATATTCTTTTGATAATTCCGAAGCCACGGAACTCATTTTTGAGTTCTTCTTCTGAAACCCAATAACTCAAATTTCCAACATACACCAAAGACATTTCGTAAAGGATGAATAGTAGAGAGGGTCGAATCGACTGGGTCGGAGTGAACCAGATTTGAAATCGGGTTAGACTGGATCGAACCGAGTCGAATCGGGTCAGGCCGAAGCAGGAGTCGGGTCGGGTCGGGTCGGGTCGTAGCAGGAATCGGGTCTAGTCGTGCCTTGACTCAGGTTTTGTCAAAACTTGAACCAGATCTGATTTTTGCTGGGTTTCAGAGCAGGTGCGACCCCGGAGGAGGACGACTCGTGGTCTAGGCTAAACCCTAAACGCTGGATGGGACGACTCGATCTGAAAGTCGGCATAAGGCGAGCCGGTGCAGGCGTCGAGGAGATGGGACGGGTGCCATTTCAGGTGCAGACGCCGAGAGCAGAAGGGGCGACCCAGAGCAGCAGGACGAGACGTCGGATCGGAGACGCAGAAGCAAAAGAGAGGAGGGCCGACGAGGATGTTGTCGGCAAAAGAGTGCAGAAAACAAAGGCCCTTCTTTCCCGACGAGTCTGTTGTCGGCAAAGAAGAACACCGGACCAACGCAGGTGATCTGATTAGGAAGAATTTAACAAACCCTAACAATGGGGTTTAGTTGGAAGAAGACAAACCAACTTCACACATCTGACAGAGAACCAACGCCAGATGAAAAATTGCAGCCGAAAATAAAGAGACAAAGTCCTTTCGGATCTTTGCTTTGATACCAAGTTGAATATAACACAATTTGGGAGAATAATTTTCTGATCTATTATTCGTCTCACATTGGAGGCTATATATAGAGGATACAAGGAGTACTACAACCCTATTTACCATGTACTACATATACAGAATATGTAAGTACTAACTACCTAATTTACATTCCTAAATAACATGACTCACGCTAACAATATCAAAACCGACAATCGGGAGTTCGGACGAACACATATGTCAAAGTTTTAGATTTTCAACATCAGTCCCTGAATCATATATACCATGGGATACATCAATATATCAGAAATTCAAAATTCATACTCCACATAAAACACTAAGGATGGATGGAGAAAAATTCATACACATTGACAATCAAAAAATCAGAAACAGAAGATCGTTTGATCAGTAACTGTAAACAAGTGAGAGCTGAGAACCCAAGGGTGAACTTCTATTTAGCCCTCATGAACTTAAGATCAACTACATGTTTCCATTGGAACTATTCTCACTAACTGACCACCTTCTGAATGTGCAAGGAACAAAACTAGCTCCTACCTGAAAAAACCCAAACTTTGTTCTAAACAGCGCCAATGGATTATTGCTACTTGATGGAGCAATCGTAACCGCGACATTATCAAGTGGAAACTCTATCGAGCTTTCTACACCTCCACTCAAACCAGCAAGAGCAGCATCAGCACAGTCTCTCCACAATCCCAATTAACAGTCAATGATCCTCTCCTTTCTCGCAACCACTCCGCAACCTCACCACTACCCTTTGCACTTCTTGACCTTAATCTTGGCCAAATTGGGGCACCCCTAAGTAAGTGTCTCAAGCCCCACATTCCAAATCGGACACCCTTTTATACACAGCTTCTTCAATGCCACACATTTGGCAGCAATACAAGCAAACTCAGCATCTCCAATATTCCCACTCCCGCTAAGCGCCAACCTCTCCAGTTTCTTGCAATTGGGAGCAATTGCAGTCAAGCTCAACGACGTCAGATTAACCCGAATCAACACAATCTCCTGAATATCAGGGCAATCTCTAGCTATAGCAATCAAACCCTCGTTCACAATTCAATATCCATCAATGTGGAGTTTCCTCAGCAACTTACAATTCTCAGCAACACAAATAAGCCTGAAATTCGAACACTCAGGCGCCTTAACAATGTGCAACACCTCCAAATTCACACATTTTGCAATCGCCGAAAGCCCCAAATCACTCACCTGAATCCTCTCAAGGCAAATCTCAGTCACTCCTCTATTCCCATTTCCAAGTATTTCCAAACCTTTGTCCCAATCTCCCAAACACCTAAACAATTTCAAACTCTATCCCTTTCTTCCCTCCTTACCAAGAGTGGCAGGG
Source organism: Potentilla sterilis (assembly GCA_963682095.1). NCBI lineage: Eukaryota > Viridiplantae > Streptophyta > Magnoliopsida > Rosales > Rosaceae > Potentilla > Potentilla sterilis. The sequence goes on along the minus strand of OY821765.1, from coordinate 10,507,220 downwards.
AACTTTGAGATATGGGTTCGTCCCGAATCGGATTTGATATTAGTTCACAGTATATTGTAATTAATTATAGTGACGTAGAACGACAGATGTTAGTATATTAGTTGGGGACAGAGATGGAGACAGAAAAAAGGGACATAGGATCAGCATGAATGGAGTGTGTGAATAACTAAATAGGATGGGTTAATAGCACCACCCTATTTATAGGATGTGAACCCTATATATATATATATATATATAAAGAGGGTTCTCAGGTGCGGACATCCGCACCGTGCAGATTAGCCATTTCCGGCCGCCGTTGCAAGCCAACGATGGATCAGATGCTACCGGTCACCCTCCTCTCCTCCCGACGCTCATGTCTGTGTCGGCCGGAGCTCCAGCGTCGGCTCACGCCAGCCGAAATCTGGAAATTTCAAGTTTAACTACCAGATCGGACAGAATAGCCGAAGAAAAAAATTTCGTCTACTATTCAAAATTTTCGTCGGGTATTCCTTCTATTGACGAAAATTTCGTCGGCTATTATTCGTCGATAAAACGGCGTCGGTAAAAATATACCCGACGACAATAACGAAATCGTCGGCCACTCCAAAGTTATCACCGACGAAAATACATTTCGTCGACCAAACCTTGGCATAATGCCCGACGAAATTCGTCGTATATTTTCACATATGGCCGACGATATCGTAAAATATAGCCGACGATCTCTTCTGTTTCGTCGGTTATTTGTTCTGAAATATAGCCGACATGCAGATTTCGTCGAAATATATTAATATTTTAAGAGGCATTAATTAGTTATAGCCGACGAAACCGTCACTATTTAACATAGACCACCGACGAAATAATGTCATTTTCGTCGGTTATAACAGTTATAGCCGACGAAATTTGGTAAAAATCGTCGGCTATAGCAGTGATAGCCGACGAATAATGTCAATATTGTCGGCTGTTCTTACATTTTGGGAAAAAAAATTAAATTAATTTCTAAATTACCATTCCAAGCAACCTGCAATTCACAATGACAATCCAACAAGAAACACGTTTTTCATTAATTATTTAATTTGTTCCATCCTGGCCACCATCCTGCTGTCCATCATGCTCGTCATCCTGCTGAATGAACTCGGGAGCTCTCGGCATTCGAGGTTCATCTAACGGCTCAAACATGGGCGGGGGTTCAAGGCCTTGTTGTTGTGCCGCGAACATAGCATACCACCAGTTTTTTTGGCCGGCGTAGTTCTGTCGCCGAATTCTCTCGCATTCAGCATGCCAACTCTTCATTTCCATCTGATACTGCTGTGTTCTACGTTGTTGCTCCTGTGATCTCTGGAACTGGGCCGCCAATATTGAATTTTCTTCTGCCAATCTCTGCATTTCCCCCTTCATCTTTTGGGTGTCCCCGCCTCCCCTCTTTTGAGCTCCCTTAGTGGTTTTCAGGACCCCTATTCCAGAACTTCCCAAACCCCGGCAGTAGTAGTCGTTTGACCGTTTTGGGAAGGCTGCGTCGAATATCCTCGCTGCAGTTTGGACATTCGATCGGTCGACCTGGCTCAGGGCTTCTTGCAGATGTTCCTCTGAAATGTTCGGTTGTGTCTCCCGAACTACTGCCTGCAACATTTCTTCTTCGGCCCGGTTCACCCTCTCCTAATTGAACGGGAAAAAAAAATTAATATTCTAACAAATATATAATTAAGTAAAATTAATAATTAAAATTTTAAAATCGTAATCAACGACATACAAGCTCTGCTGTCGCTAATGGATAAGCTTTCTTGAACGTCTCTACGTACGGGTTGCTTAAAGGATGATCTCTAAGCGCCTCCTCCTGATATTGTGAAAATGGCCTAGAACCACCATGATGGGGTTGTGTTATGGCGGCGGTTCGCAGAGTTCTGCCGAGACCGTTCATTCAAACAAATAATAAAATATTAGAAAAATGCATAAAAAAATATTAGTGTAATAATTATAAAATAATTAAAATATTAACAAAATAAACATTTATAGTTAAGTTTAGTATTTACCTGCATAACTGGGTAGGTGAAGTCTACTGTCTTCAACCAACGCCACTCGTACTCCCTGAACATGAACTCTCTTGGAGTACCCATACGACCATATTTGTCGTATTCGGTAAAGTGGGTACGGAGCTCGTTCTTCCACTCTTTGAACCTACGGAAAAAACAAAAGTGCATTAGAAATATTATTAATATCATAAAATATTTCAAATTATAAGATGAGGAATTCCCAACGTACCTCGAGTTCTGCATCGCGTACGCCCAAGCCTGCTTGTGTTCGGCAATCTCGAAGTATGCCTGAAAGATAATATTTTATTAGTTTTAAAATTATAACAATACCGAAAATTATTAAATATTACGATAAAGAAATTAAATTTTTTAAATTACTCACCGACGCTGCGTTGTTGACCTCCCTCTTGATCTCTTCCGGCACATCAGCCCACCGTAATCGCGGCGTTTTTTCCCCTTAACATCCTGATTAGGGGGTTCGTTGATGTGGATCCTCCCGCTGGTCTCAACACTTTTCCTGAGCGTATCAAAACATATGACACCTCTCGTATTCCTGCTTGAACTGCTAGCGGCGGTCGCTATCACATAAACGACGATTGGTTAATAAAATTAAATATTAGTGCGTTAATTTTAATAAAACATTTAATTAATAAAATCAAATGTTACCTGAACTCGATGACCCTTCTGTCGACTTTCCTTTTAATCTCGCCGAAATCAGGAGCTCAGGTCTCTCAAATGGCTCATAATGGTATGCCTCCGCAACACTCACGTACTGAGGCCAAGCAGGCCATATGGGCACACCACGCTCGTCGACCTCAGGTATGGCAGGAATGTTGTATGGCAGGTATAGCTGATTAGGGAGAGTAGGCCCCTCAGTAGAGTCAGCAGCAGATGACGCAGGACTCATCATCGGCTCCAGATGAACCTCAGGCATACGGACCTGATGAACGTCTGGAGCTATGTCGTCCTGAAATAGCTGCGTACAACATCGTCGGAGAGTATGGAAAGATTGAACTGTGAAGGTACATCTTCCGGTATGCTTTCCTGTAACGCTCCTAAATACAGCTTCATGTAGGTGACGCACTCGTGCGCAATATATGCTTCAGCTAGACATCCTTCAGGTGCAGATATGTTTTAGACAAAATCACCGTATTGTCCAAGTTGCCTATAAATCAAGTTTTTCAAGTGTTATGATAATACATTAATACTAAATCACATATATTGATGAGGAAATTAACATAAGGTGTAAAATACGTACCTTTCCATCGGATACATCCAAGTGAAGTGCACAGGACCGGTAAGCAACAACTGCCGAGGAAGATGGATCATGAGGTGAGGCATGATGTCGAACAATTTTGGAGGAAATATCATCTCAGATTTACACATGATATGAACGATGTCTTGTTGCATTTCCCAGAGGTCAAATTTTCTCACTTCCCGTGTGCATACCTTCTGGAAAAATCTTACCAACGCTACTAACGTCTCCACAAAGTGACGGGGAAGGAACGGTCGAATGAAAACAGGGAAGAGACATTGTAGCAGGATATGATTGTCATGACTTTTCAACCCGTAAAGATTGTTGAATTGTCTGTTCACACACTTGGCTATATTTCCAGCAAAGCCTGAAGGATACTTGGCCCGACTTATCCAATGGAAAATTTCTGATTTATGCTCAGGCTTGACGGTGTAAGGAGCTTGAGGTATTTTCTCTTCCCTTGTTTCAACCATAGTTGTTTTCTGATATTCATGTTTTGCAGATCAGTGCGAGCCTTAGGACCGTCTTTCGTCTTCCCCTCCAAGTTCAGTGTTGTGCCCACCACACTTTCAGAAATATTTTTTTCTATGTGCATAACGTCTAGGAAGTGAAGGATCAACAACTCACACCAGTACGGGAGTTCCCACAATATGCTCTTATGTGTCCAGAATTTGTACTCCTCAGGTCTTTCAGGTACCGCTACAATATATGGATGATTGCTGAGGGGCCCAAAATCGTACTCATTAAGCACTACTAAAATTTCTTTTCCCGTCCATCTTCTGGGAGGACCACCGTGTTCTTCGGTTCTATCAAATGCGGCGGACTCGTAACGCCAGTGGTGATCCGCCGGAAGGAACACACGATGACCCATTCTGCATATCTTGTTGCAATGAGGGGTGCTCCCATAATCGCTGAGGCACTCTGGACAAGCCTTGTATCCCCTAACAATGCTGCCCGACAACATCCCATAAGCAGGAACATCACTGATGGTACCAATAACCATGACATGGATCTGGAACGTCTCCTCCTTGTACTTGTCAAAAGTGGGATGACCAACATCCCACAATACCTTAAGCTCTTCAATCAATAGTCTCATATACACATCGAGACATTTCCCTGGGTAACCAGGCCCCGGAATCAACAACATCAACATATTATATTCCTTCTTCATGCACATCCACATAGGAAGGTTGTAAGATACCAAAACCACCGGCCATTTACTATATGAAAGACTCATGGTGCCGAAAGGGTTGAACCAGTCGGTTGAGAGCCCGAGCCTGACGTTTCTGACATCTGATGCAAAATGAGGAAACTCATTGTTTATATGCTTCCAAGCGGCTCCGTCAGAGATGTGTGTCATGATATCTGCGTCTCCCAAGTCCCGCTCACCGTGCCATCTCATAGCTTTTGCATCTGTACCCCAGAAGAGAACGCAGTCAAATGCGCATGCATGGATCTTAATGTAGGAAAGCCCTAGATCTTTGAGGATACTTCGGACCTTACGGTGATTGGTAGGATTACGATGACCCTCCTCCAACAACGAAGAAGTGTACTGTAGATATTCATCCACTTGCCTGATAGTCGATTTTGTCTCGACTTTAATCCTCATTACCTCCATCACACTTTCAAGAACTGTCTTCTCAGAACTTGAAGACACATGGATCTGTTGCAATGCAATCAGTTTGTTGTACTTGTCACAGGCAGCAGTGTTGACAACTTGTGGGAAGGGCTGCACCGGGTCATACATATATTGTTCCCCACGTACACTGCTTTCAAAAGGAAACATGTCTTTGACGAATACCATTGTTGGATCGTTGGATGTAATACTACTGCCCGCCTAAAAAAACTGCCCATGATCATGCGATCCATCTAATGATGGCTCACCATGATATATCCAACGTGTGTACTTCGGCCAAAATCCATTACTCTTTAGGTGCTCCCATACTGTCCTAATCAGAAATCGACACATATCACTGCGACACCTACATTTATTGCACGGGAAATAATGGTATTCATTCCCGTTTGCATTTTTCTCGACGAACTGCAAAAAATTCACAACTCCTGTAGTGTATCATCGGTCATGCCTTGGAAGCGAAATCCAACTCTTTTCTGGATCCATATATAGCCTGAAAATAATATATATATATATATATATATATATAAATCCTTAATAATTAATTACATTACAATATATATTATTATCAACATCAACTCATATATATATATATATATATATATATATATACCATTAACAACCATTATTTAAGTTACACTATATATCAACCATTATTTAAGTTAATTACACTATCAACAACTATTAATTAACATATATATATATATATATATATATATATATATTTTAACACTAATTAAAATAACATCAAATTAAAACACATAATTAAACTCTAACTTAAAATCAACTCAGCTACAACTCAAAATCAACATATATACATACATTCTAACACTAAAACAACAACAAAACAAAAAATCACTAACTAAATCAAAATCACTAAAACTCAAAATCAACTCAACTAAAACTCAAAATCAACATATATACACATATGCATACCTATATATAGCTCCACAATGTAAGAGAGGACGGATTTCAACAATACCCACAGATTTTTCACTCTATCTCCCGTTTTTTTTTTCGTTTTTTTTAAATGAGCAGCTGCTGTCTAGATCTGAAAATATATAGACTTATAGCCGACGAAAATGTCAATTTCGTCGGCCAAAATTTCAAAAGTTTTCGTCGGCTAATGTTTCAGAGAAAGGCCGATGAAAATCCAAATCGTCGACTGAAATATGAATATAGCCGACGTTTTTTGTTTATACCAACGAAAAAAACAGTATCGTCGGCTACGGTTAAACTATGGCCGACGATTTTGTTTTTCCACCGACGAAAAATAAAATCGTTGGCTATTCGTTGGAAGTACCGACAAAAATTTTAATTCGTCGGCCGTTTTTTAAAATTTCGTCGGGAAAAACCTTTTTTCTGGTAGTGTTTCTGGGCAGAAACTTGAAAATTTCTGGAATTTTCAATATTCCGGCCGGCGTGGGCCAGCGCTGGAGCTTCCGCCGACATAGACAGGAGCGCAGGGAGGGTAGGAGGGCGACCGGCAGCATCCGGACCGTCGTTGGCTTGCGGCGGCGGCCAGAAATGGCTAATCCGCACAGTGCGGACGTCCGTAGCAGGGACAGACTGTATATATATATATATATATATACATATATTATAATAGGAAAACTAAATCAGTCTACTCATTTCATTAGACAATCCCTTTATATTGAGCGATGATTACAATGGTAATAACAATTACACTTATGATCATAATCCCTAATTTCTTAATCGTCATTACTTTGACGAAGGCACACTAATGGTAATTTTATTTAACACTCCCCCTTGTGCCGAGGACGAAATGGTGCATAGATCGTTGCCTCATTAAAAACCTTGCCAAGTAACAAAACCCAGTGGGGCAAAATAAAACTTAGTCGAAGGGAAAAAGAGCACAACGCACCTTTAACCTTTAAGGATAATATGTGTGTATTAGACTCTCTCTGAAGTCTAGACCTCCCCCTGATCCTTAAATCAATCAAGGAAGCTTTGAAAGCTTTTGCATTCCTATGTTTTTCACATGTTCCTCAAATATTGCTTTGGACAATGATTTGGTAAACAAATCTACCGCATTCTCCTCAGACCTTACTTGATTCACTTGAATCTTGAGGAGGGCTTGTTGTTGCTGATTATAGAAACTTTGGCGTTCTGTGTTTTGTATTATCATCTTTGATATATCCTACCTTCATCTGTTCGATGCAAGTTGCATTATCTTCACAAATGCAAGTAGGCTCTTCAGTGGTAGAACTTAAACCACTAGTTCCTCGAACATGTGTAATGATGGACCTCAGCCATATACACTCACGAACCGCCTCATGTAGAGTAATGATCTCATAGTGATTCGAGGAGGTAGCCACAAGGTTTTGCTTAGTTGATCTCCAATATATCACCGTGTTCCCAATGGTGAATACATAACTAGTTTGAGAATGACCTTTATGTGAGTTAGAGAGGTACCCAGCATCAGCAAACTCAACCAGAACATTATTTGGGTTTTCAGTGTATGGGGTTGTACTTTCTCTATAGACATTTCCTTTAGGGGTTACATTTCCATTTGTGGTTACATTTCAACCGAGTTTTCCCAAGATCTTTTATTTCAAACTCGGATTTCAAATAGCTCGCGGTTTCTCTTATTTCATTAAGAGTACCTATTATGTTCATATCATCGACATATACAGCTACAATTGCAAATCTTGAACTCGTTCTTATATCCCTTCACAATCAAGTAGTCACTTAGACGGGTATACCACATCCGCCTGGATTGTTTCAATCCGTAAAGTGAGCGTTTCAATCTGATTGCAAACGCACTCCGTGGTTTAGAGTCACTTGATTTGGGTAATGGAAGGTCATCAGGCATTTTCATATATATCTCTGAATTAAGATCTCCATAGAGATATGCTGTAACCACATCCATGAGCTGCATTTCCAGTCTTTCGGAAACTACCAAGCTAACTAAGTAGCAGAACGTTATAACGTCCATTACGGGAGAATATGTCTCTTCGTAGTAAATTCCAGGGCATTGTGAGAAACCTTGCACCACAAGGCGAGCCTTGTACCTTAGGACTTCATTCTTCTCGTTACGCTTTCTGACAAAAACTCATTTATGTCCTACAGGCTTTACACTTGGTGGGGTTAGCACTACTGGACCAAATACCTGTCTTTGTCAGAGAATCTAGTTATGCCTGGATTGCTTCTTTCCATTGAGGCCAATCTGCTCTTTGTTGACATTCTGCAACAGAGCGTAGTTCGATATCATCGTGCTCTATGATTTCTTGAGCAACAGTGTATGCAAATACATCATCAATTTACATGGAAGATCTTTCTATAAACTCATATGCATTCTCATAATCCATTGAGATTTCTTTGTGCTCTAGAATCATTTCAAACATCTGAGCGTCCTCCAGTTTTGATTCATGGACATAACTATAGTCAGAGACAATCTCATGGGAGGGATTCTCTACATTGATGATTAATGAATCAGGTTGTGCCTTACTCACCCTCTTCTTTCTTGGGTGAGTGTCAGTCGAACCATGTGGCCTTCCCCTCTTCCTTTGGGGAGCCACGGCCTCAATCACACCTCCACTAAGTGTGGTAGCAATGCCTCTATCTGCGGCGTTGTGCCCCTTTTTGGGAATTTCTAACCTTGTAGTCATATTTGCAGCTGGTATATGTAATCTTGTCACTTTAGCAATATCAGAAAACACATTAGGCATCAATCAGCTACGTTTTGAAGATTGATTATTCTTTTCACTTCACTTTCACATTGTGAAGTGCGGAGATCAAAATGAGACTGAGTGGGGACAGACCACGACAATTCCTGTCGTTCCCTTAGAAAATCTTTTTTCTTATCTCCCCCTAACGACGGGAAGACTGTCTCATCAAAGTCACAATCCGCAAATCTAGCGGTAAAAAGATCGTCTGTCAAAGGTTCCAAATAGCGGATAATAGTTGGGGATTCATATCCAACCACTACCAGAAAAAAAGGTTTTCCCGACGAAAAAAAAAAAGCCCGACGAATTAAAATTTTCGTCGATAATTATAAGGAATAGCCGACGATTTTATTTTTCGTCGGTGGAAAAAAAAAATCGTCGGCCATAGTTTAACCACAGCCGACGAAATTGTTTTTTCGTTGGTGTTTTTAAAACATCGTCGGCTACATTCATATTTCAGTCGACGATTTGTATTTTCGTCGGCCTTTCTCCGAAACATTAGTCGACGAAAATTTTTGGAAGTATGGCCGACGACTTTGACATTTTCGTCGGCTATAAGTCTATATATTTTCAGATCTGGGCAACAGCTGCTCATTTAAAAAAAACGAAAAAAAAAGGCGGAAAAACGGGAGAAAGAGTGAAAAATCTGTGGGTATTGTTCAAATCCGTCCTCTCTTACATTGTGGAGCTATATATATATATATATATGTACGTATATGTGTATATATATATGTTGATTTTGAGTTTTAGTGATTTTGATTTAGTAAGTGATCGATTTTTTGTTTTGTTGTTGTTTTAGTGTTAGAATGTATGTATATATGTTGATTTTGAGTTTTAGTTGAGTTGATTTTGAGTTTTAGTGATTTTGATTTATTAAGTGATTTTTTGTTTAATTTGTTGTTGTTTTAGTGTTAGAATGTATGTATATATGTTGATTTTGAGTTTTAGTTGAGTTGATTTTGAGTTTTAGTTTAATTATGTGTTTTAATTTGATGTTATTTTAATTAGTGTTAAAATATATATATATATATATATATATATATGTTAATTAATAGTTGTTGATAGTGTAATTAACTTAAATAATGGTTAATATATAGTGTAACTTAAATAATGGTTGTTAATGATATATATATATATGAGTTGATGTTGATAATAATATATATTGTAATGTAATTAATTATTAAGGATTTATATATATATATATATATATATATATATATGTGTTAATTAATTTCTTATTAATTAAAGTTAAACATATATATTATTATCAGGCTATATATGGATCTGGATAAGAGTTGGATTCCGCTTCCAAGGCATGACCGACGATACACTACAGGAGTTGTGAATTTTTTGCAGTTCGTCAAGGAAAATGCAAACGGGAATGAATACCAATATTGCCCATGCAAGAAATGTAAGTGTCGCAGTGATATGTGTCGATTTCCGATTAGGACAGTATGGGAGCACCTAAAGAGTAATGGGTTTTGGCCGAAGTACAAACGTTGGATATATCACGGTGAGCCATCATTAGATGGATCGCATGATCATGGGCAGTTTTTTTAGGCGGGCAGTAGTAGTACATTCAACGATCCAACAATGGCATTCGTCAACGACGTGTTTCCTTTTAAAAGCGGTGTACGTGGGGAACAATATATGCATGACCCGGTGCAGTCCTTCTCATAAGTTGTCAACACTGCTGCCTTTGACAAGTACAACAAACTGATTGCATTGCAACAGATCCATGTGTCTTCAAGTTCTGAGAAGACAGTTCTTGAAAGTGGGATGGAGGTAATGAGGATTAAAGTCGAGACAAAATCAACTATCAGGCAAGTGGATGAATATCTACAGTATACTTCTTCGTTGTTAGAGGAGGGTCATCGTAATCCTACCAATCACCGTAAGGTCCGAAGTATCCTCAAAGATCTAGGGCTTTCCTACATTAAGATCCATGCATGCGCATTTGACTGCGTTCTCTTCTGGGGTAAAGATACAGAAGGGAATGATCTTGCTAGCCTTGACGCATGTCCGATATGTCAGTCTGACCGATATAAGTTGATGGGAGCAGGCAATAGGAAACCTGTGAAAGTGCTTCAGTATTTTCCGTTGAGAGATAGGCTTGAGCGGTTGTACATGTCACAAACCACCGCAAAAGCTGTAAGGACCCGTCCCGGAAATTCCCCTCGGAAACTTCCGAAACAGCTCCTAAGTAACCCAAAACAAAAGAAAATCACTTTGCTCCCAAACCGCCAACTCCCACCCACTGGGAATAAAGTTCGATCAATTCTTTGATCGCTAATTTTGTTAATAAATTCTACTCGCTAAATACCCAATTTTTCCATATAAATCATTCTCAAAATAAAACGATAATTATACTAACTTTTACACTCATAAATAATAATAATGCAAGGAAGTTTACTCACCTTAATTTACCAGAAATGGTAAATATTCATTCGAGATCGAGCCGGACCGCTGGAGGATCGCGTCGGACCAAATCGTCGCAGTTCCGAAATCGGGTCAAATCCGGACACCAGTCAACGCCGGTCAACGTCGGTCGCCGGTCGTCGGTCAATGTTGACGGGTCAACGGTCTGGTCAACGTTGACTGGTCAACATTGACGGGTCAGAGCTGGGTCCGGGCCGGGCCGGGTCGAAGCTACTGGAAACGGGTCGGATCGACCCGATCGGGGTCGATTCTTCTCGGCCTCGATCCGCTCGTCTCTGCCGGAAATGGTTGTCGCCACCACACCAGAGAGGACCGCCATGACAAACCCTACTGATCGGTGGGTGGCGCACCTCCGGGCGTCGCCTGCAGCGCCGCCTGCCACGGTGGCGATACTTCCCCGCCTCGCCACGCCGTCCACCGTCGCTCCCTCGAGCTGCGCCATAGCTCGATCGAAAGAGGAGAGGGAGCTGAGCATGTTGATGGGTGGCACGCGTGACGCCGTGACCGGACGACGGAGATCGGAGCAAAAATCGATATGAACAGTAATCGGAATCGGGGGGAGAGAAGGTGAACAGTAATTTTGCTACAGTAATTTAAAATCTACCCGAAATGGAAAGTTACCATTTTCCGAAATTTTTCCCTTTATATAGTAAATTTTATGAACAGTAAATAACTTCCTCTGGTCATAACTTTCTCATACGATGTCCGTTTCATGCGTGCCGCGCGTCCACGAACTCGTATCGTCGCGCTCCACAACTTTCGTGAAGGAAACTTTTCCAAATTTACGAAGGATCACAAAGTCGACTTTTCCCCCCATTAAAACTTAAAACATTTTTCAAATTTAACCTCCGAAAATACTTCCGACATCGCGTGACAATTAAAATAAAGCGTACGAAATTCCAATACTCATAATTCAGTTAAATTGGGTTCGGGATGTGACAAAAGCTATGAGATGGCACGGTGAACGGGACGCGGGAGACGCAGATATCATGACACACATGTCTGACGGAGCGGCTTGGAAGCATATAAACAATGAGTTTCCTCATTTTGTGTCAGATGTCAGAAACGTCAGGCTCGGGCTCTCAACCGACGGGTTCAACCCTTTCGGCACCATGAGTCTTTCATACAGTATATGGCCGGTGGTTTTGGTACCTTACAATCTTCCTCCGTGGATGTGCATGAAGAAGGAATATAATATGTTGACGTTGTTGATTCCGGGGCCTGGTTACCCAGGGAAATGTCTCGATGTGTATATGAGACCATTGATTGAAGAGCTTAAGGTATTGTGGGACGTTGGTCATCCCACTTTTGACAAGTACAAGGAGGAGACGTTCCAGATGCATGCCATGGTTATTGGTACCATCAGTGATTTTCCTGCTTATGGGATGTTGCCGGGCAGCGTTGTTAGGGGATACAAGGCTTGTCCAGAGTGCCTCAGCGATTATGGGATCACCCCTCATTACAACATGATATGCAGAATGGGTCTTCGTGTGTTCCTTCTGGCGGATCACCACTGGCGTTACGAGTCCGCCGTATTTGATGGAACCGAAGAACACGGTGGTCCTCCCATAAGATGGACGGGAAGAGAAATTTTAGCAGTGCTTAATGAGTACGATTTTGGGCCCCTCAGCAATCATCCCGATATTGTAGCGGAAATACCTGAAAGACCTGAGGAGTATAAATTTTGAACACATAAGAGCATATTGTGGGAACTCCCGTACTGGTGTGAGTTGTTGATCCGTCACTTCCTAGACGTTATGCACATAGAAAAAAAATGTTTCTGAAAGTGTGGTGGGCACAACACTGAACTTGGAGGGGAAGACGAAAGACGGTCCTAAGGCTCGCACTGATCTGCAAAACATGAATATCAGAAAACAACTATGGTTGAAACAAGGGAAAAGAAAAATGCCTCAAGCTCCTTAAACCGTCAAGCCTGAGCATAAATCAGAAATTTTCCATTAGATAAGTCGGGCCAAGTATCCTTCAGGCTTTGCTGGAAATATAGCTAAGTGTGTGAACAGATAATTCAACAATCTTTACGGGTTGAAAAGTCATGACAATCATATCCTGCTACAACGTCTCTTCCCTGTTTTCATTCGACCGTTCCTTCCCCGTCACGTTGTGGAGCCGTTAGTAGCGTTGGCAAGATTTTTCCAGAGGGTATGCACACGGGAAGTGCGAAAATCTGACCTCCGAGAAATGCAACAAGACATCGTTCATATCATGTGTAAATTTGAGATGATATTTCCTCCAAATTTTTTCAACATCGTGCCTCACCTCATGATCCATCTTCCTCGGCAGTTGTTGCTTACCGGTCATGTGCACTTCACTTGGATGTATCGGATGGAAAGGTACGTGTTTTACACCTTATGTTAATTTCCTCATCAATATATGTGATTTAGTATTAATGTATTATCATAATACTTTAAAAACTTCATTTATAGGCAACTTGGACAATACGGTGATTTTGTCCAAAACAGATCCGCACCTGAAGGATGTATAGCTGAAGCATATATTGCGCACGAGTGCGTCACCTACATGAAGCTGTATTTAGGAGCGTTACAGGAAAGCATACCGGAAGATGTACCTTCATAGTTCAATCTTTCCATACTCTCCGACGATGTTGTACTCGGTGGAAACATGTCAGTTTCCTACAAGTTGAAAGATTATGAGGTAGCCATTGCACATTGGTGGGTACTAATTAACTGTTTAGAAGTTCAGTTTTGGAAGAACATGCATCTAAACTGTGAACAAGTAGGAGGTGATCTCGATTACCACAACCGGACATTCGTAGAGTATTTCGGCCGCTGGATACGTAACTTTAACATTATTCTATATGTATTTATATATTATTCTGTATAATTATTCATATTTATAGTTGATTCTGATGGTTGCAGATGGATCTTATTAAAAATGATAATCACCCAAATTGGTCGCACGAACTCCGACTTCTGGCGATGAAGCCGGTCTATTCAAAAGTTTATGCGACGTGCAAGGTGAATGGTGTGTTATTTCGATGTGAAGAGAGAGACGTCAGACTGAAAACACAAAATTCAGGGGTTATGGCACATGGTGGGGATGATGGAGTTGACTATTACGGTGTTCTCCATTCAGTTGTGGAACTGCATTATGGGGAAGGCATGAAATTGCACCTTTTCAAGTGTAGATGGTTTGACACACGGCCGTAGAGCATGAAAACTTATCAATATGGCATAACTTCTGTGAACACTAGTACATCATGGTATGAGGATGACCCGTTCGTTTTAGCCACATGGGTGAAACAAGTGTTTTATCTTGATGATCTCCCCAAGGGTGACCCGTGGAAAGTAGTCAACACTATCTACCATCGCAACATTTACCGGGCGTCTACACTTGGAGTGGCTGAAGAGAACGAGGAAGGTGGCACCGCGTATCAAGAGCCCAACGCAAACGGTATTCCTGACTCCTCTTTTATTCGCCTAGACACGCCGGTGGGAATTCGACGTGAAGAGCCACTGTTTGTTGATGTTGATCCAAATGAAGAAACTAACACACTACCAGATACGGAAGAATAGCCGACGAAATTTTTTTCGTCGGCCATTCCATTTTTTCGCCGGCTATAACCTCTGCCGACGAAAATTTCGTCGGCCATAAGTCGTCGGTAATACGCCGTCGGTAATACCAATGGCCGACGAAAAAAAAAATTTCGTCGGCTATAGTTAAGTATGGCCGACGAGTCAAAAAATTCGTCGGGCAAAGGTGGGTGAAATAGCCGACGACTTTCGTCGGGTATTTTTGAGTATGGCCGACGAAATCCATTAAGTATGGCCGACGATTTAATAAAATTTCGTCGGCTATGATGTTTTAACTATAGCCGACGATTTACCAAAATTTCGTCGGCTATGGTGTTTTAACTATAGCCGACGATTTACTAAAATTTCGTCGGCTATGGTGTTTTAACTATAGCCGACGATTTAATAAAATTTCGTCGGCTATGTTGTTTTAACTATAGCCGACGATTTAGTAAAATTTCGTCGGCTATGTTATTTTAACTATAGCCGACGATTTAATAAAATTTCGTCGGCTATTTCCTCGAAATATATTACTATTTTTATAGGTATTAATTAGTTATAGCCGACGAAATAAGGCACTTTTCGTCGGCTATACAAGTTATAGCCGACGAAAATTGGTAAAATTCGTCGGCTATACTTGTTATAGCCGACGAAATAATGCAAAAATCGTCGGCTATTCTTGCATTTGGAAAAAAAAAAATTAAATTATTTTCTAAATTACCATTCCAAGCAAGCTGCAAATCACAAAAACAATTCATGCATTTGCACCAACAAGAAACACGTCTAAACACCATTTTTATTAAATTCGTTCCAATATACATAAAATATAACCCTAATTATCCCCTAAACTACTAAAGTCTAGGATGTCATCTACAGCATCAGGCGCATCATCCTGCTGACCGAACTCGGGAGGTTGAGGCATTGGAGGCTCCACTAACTGCTGAAACGGGAGCGGGGGTGGACGGCCTTCTTGTTGTGCCGCGAACATCTCATAAACCCACTGTTGCTGGCCGTCGTTGTTGTATTGCCGAATTCTGGCGCACTCAGCATTCCAACGGACCATATCCAACTGATACTGCTGGTACTGATATTGTCTGCGGCGCAGCTCCTCTACTGTCTGGGACGAGGTCGCCAATTCTACGGCCAATCGCTGCACTTCCCCCCTCATATGTTGGGTCTGGCCACCTCCCTTCTTTTGACCTCCCTTAGTGGTCTTCAGGAGCCCTTGTCCAGAACCTCCTAAACCCCGGCAGTAGTACTCGTTGGACTGGTGTGGGAAGGCTGCGTTGAACATCCTCGCCGCCGTTTGGATATTGGTGCGGTCGACCTGGCGCACGGCTTCCTCCAAATCTGCCTCTGAGATGTCCGGTTGTGTCTCCCGAACTATTTGCTGGAGCACCTCTTGTTCGGCCTGGGTCACCCGCTCCTAATTGGACGGGAAAAAAAAATTAATATTCTAACAAATGGATAGTTAAGTAAAATTAATAATTTAAATTTTAAAATCATAATGAACGACTTACGAGATCGTCTGTCGCTTGTGGATAAGCGATCTTGAACGTCTCCACGTAGGGGTTGCAATCAGGATGATCTCTAAGCGCCTCCTCCTGATATTGTGCAAACGGCCTTGAACCGCCGTGATGGAGGATTGTGTTACGGCGGCGGTTCTCCGAGTTTATCCGAGACCGTTCCTTCAAACAAATAATAAAATATTAGAAAAATGCATCAAAAAATATAACTGAAATAATTATAAAATATTTAAACTAATAATTAAAATTTTAATAAAATAAACATTTATAGTGAAGTTTAGTATTTACCATCATAGCCGGGTTGTCGAAGACTACGGTCCTCAACCAACGCCACTCGTACTCCCTGAACATGAACTCTCTGGGAGTACCCATACGACCACGGTTGCCGTACTCGTTATAGTGGGAACGGAGCTCGTTCTTCCACTCTTTGAACCTACGAAAAAAACAAAAGTGCATTAGAAATATGATTAATATCATAAAATATTTCTAATTATCAAATAAGACATTCCCAACGTACCTCGAGCTCTGTTGGGAGTCCGCCCAACCCCGCTTGTGTTCCGCAACCACAAAGTATGTCTGAAAGATAATATTTTATTAGTTTTATAATTATAAAAATACCGAAAATTTTTAAATATTACGATAACTAAATTAAATTTTTTTATTTACTCACCGACGCGGCGTTGTTCAACTCCATCTTGATTTCTTCGGGCACATCAGCCCACCGAGCCCACAACATAGGGACTCTGTCCCTAATGAGTGCACCCACGCAACCCGAGTAGTCGCGTTTCTTTTTCGCCCCAACCTCCTGATTAGGAGCTTCGTCAATCTGGATCCTCCCGCTCCGTTCAACCGTTCTCCTGAGCGTCTCAAAACTGATGACACCTCTGGTATTCCTCTGGGTTGAACTGCTAGCGCCTGTCCCTATCACATAAACGACGATTGGTTAATAAAATTAAATATTAGTGCGTTAATTTTAATAAAATATTTAATTAATAAAATCGAATGTTACCTGAACCCGATGATTCGGTTGCCGTCGACTTTCCTTTTCTCCTCGCCGAAATCAGGAGGTCAGGGCTCTCCCATGGCTGCTGCTGGTATGCCTCCGCAGCACTCACGAACTGAGGCATATCAGGCCACTGGGGCCGACCCTGATAGTCGACCTCGGGTATCGCAGGAATGTTGTATGGGAGGAAGAGCTGGTTTGGGAGAGTAGGCCCCTCAGTCGAGTCACCAGCAGACTGAGTCGGACTCGGCATCGGCATCGGCTCTCGATGAACCTCAGGCATACGAACCTGAGGAACGTCGGCAGCTATCTCCTCGTGAAACAGCTGCCGACTAAACCTCGGCGCCACAGAGGGACCGACATTCGGAAGTGAAGTGCTCGACGGCCGCCCCGCCTGGAGAAGGGTCTGGTGCTGAGCACTCACACTCCGCCGCGGCTGGGCTGCATCCACACTCCTCCGCGGCTGGCTGGTGGTCCTCTCAGGCTGGCTAGCCGTCCTCTCGGAGTCTGGGGAACCCGCGGCATTTCCAGAACCGGCGGCATTTCCAGAACCTCTAGATCTAGAACGACGACCTCCGAACAACTGCCTAAATGCATCGGCCATCTAAAGCCAGACGCATTAATACATTAATTAATATTAAATTATATTATATTAAATAACAAATTCTAATTAATATAATACCCAATAATACTAACATATTTTAATATTTACCGATTTATATAATAACCAATTTATACATATAAATTATACAATTACACCTAAATTATATACAATTAAAATAAATTTTACAAAAATTACCTAAATTAACATAAAAACCTAAAAATTACATACATTAACATAAAAACCTAAATTATAACTAAATTAACATAAATACATAAATTATACCTAAATTAACATAAATACATAAATTCTACCTAAATTAACATAAATACATAAATTATAACTAAATTAACATAAATACATAAATTATATCTAAATTAATATAAATACATAAATTATACCTAAATTAACATAAATACATAAATTAACATAAATACATAAATTATACACAAATTAACATATAAATACATAAATTATACCTAAATTAACAATTATATCTAAATTAACAATTATATCTAAATTAACAATTATATATAATTTATTAACCATAATTTAATTTATTAATAATTAAATAACAAAAAAAAAAAAAAAAAAAGGAGGCCGGCCGGTACCGAATCGGGGAGGAGGAGAAGGGGGAGGCGGCCGGAACAGGGAGGAGGAGGAGGAGGGTCGGCCGGGGCTGCAGGAACAGGGAGGAGGAGGAGGAGGAGGGGCGGCGGATCGAACCAAGGAGGAGGATCGGAGTCCCGGGCTGCCGAACCAAGGAGGAGGAGGAGGAGGCGCCGGGCTGCCGGAATAGGGAGGAGGATCGACGGATGAAGGAGGGCCGGATTCGAGGAGGAAGATTGTTTAGGGAAAATCGGGCAAATGGAGGCTAGGGTTCGGCTGCATTTTACTTATACCCGATAGTATAGCCGACGAAATCGCTTTATTTCGTCGGCCATGATATAGTATAGCCGACGAAATAAAGCTATTTCGTCGGCCATGATATAGTATAGCCGACGAATACAGTGATTTCGTCGGCCATACTATGTCATAGCCGACGAAATCATTTTTCGTCGGCCATGGTATGGCATAGCCGACGAAATTACATAATTCGTCGGCTATAGTCTTCGTCCCTCAGAATCCGTCCGATCTCCCCCATCCGACGGTGGATAATGGGAAGGCGCGGATCACCAGACTTTAGCCGACGAAATATAACTTCGTCGGCTATACTTTTGGTCAAACTACAAAGTCAAACCTCTAAACGGTGTAAAACGGAAATTGGGCCGTCTAAATGACGTTTTTTGGCCTGACCTTCAACAGAGAATAGTTTCAGATCGATGCGACGCATCTAATCGTATAAAAATTTCCCCCAAAATATTTACCGCCCGTCAGGCTACCCATAGGAAAACGGGAGTGAAAAACAGCAAACCGCAACATTCGGCACACAGATTTTGTCGGAATCTTCCCATTTTTCAACCGTAGCCGTATTTCAATATTTCGGTCATATCTTATTTCACGACACATTTGCATTTGAAGGGTCTACGTATAGTAGGTATTTGAAACTATACATTCACTTAAACACTTAGTAAACAAGTTAAGGAACATTAGTGCATATATTACGATTTTGAATCTAAAAGTTTGGAAAATCTATTTCAACCGTCAGATATCACCCTTAAGATGAAATACATGTATGAAAAAAAATCCAAGGTTATCGGACAACGTTAAAGGCTCGATCGGGACGGTCAAACTGCAAAGTCAAACCTCTAAACGCTGTAAAACGGAAATTGGGCCGTCTAAATGACGTTTTTTGGCCTGACGTTCAACAGAGAATAGTTTCAGATCGATGCGACGCATCTAATCGTATAAAAATTTCCCCCAAAATATTTACCGACCGTCAGGCTACCCATAGGAAAACGGGAGTGAAAAACAGCAAACCGCAACATTCGGCACACAGATTTTGTCGGAATCTTCCCATTTTTCAACCGTAGCCGTATTTCAAGATTTCGGTCATGTCTTATTTCACGACACATTTGCATTTGAAGGATGAAGCAATGGTTTGTCGATAGTGATAGAAAATAGAAACAGCTCTTTTTTTGTTTTTTTTTTAATCATAGCCGACGAAATCAAACCTAGTATTCGTCGGCTATTGTTTTGTCGTTTTCTGTTAAAAAATTATGGTCGACGAAATATATAATGTTCGTCGGCTATTGTTCGTAATATTATTATTTTTTTAAAAACTTATGGCCGACGAAATAGTTATTTTTCGTCGGCCATTGTTCGTAAATAATTATTTTTAAATAACTTATGGCCGACGAAATAGTTAGTTTTCGTCGGCCATTGTTCGTAAAATATTTTTTTTTAATAAATTATGGCCGACGAAATAATTAGTTTTCGTCGGCCATTGTTCGTAAAATATTTTTTTTTAATACATTATGGCCGACGAAATAATGCATTTTTCGTCGGCCATTCTCTGGAAAAAAAACCTAAAAAATCAGTGGTTTTACACCTCTCCTATTTCGATGTCCTGTTCACATATAACCAAAATTGAACATAAAAAATCAGAAACCCAACAGTCAACATATTTCAAATTTTTGTTTAAGGGGTTTGGAACCCAGCCTAGCTGGGAGGCTCATCCCCACGCCCGGTCATTAGAAATGAGTTGATTACAAATGAAAGGATTACATCATTTAAATTACTTAATCCGTCGGATTGTAATCGGAATCATCGGATGAGTCTTCTTCGGTTTCTGAATTGCTCGATAGGGGTAATCTATGTCTTTCCTCACCACTAGAGTCCTCGTTAGTTTCTTCAATTGGATCAACATCAACAAGCAGTGGCTCTTCACGTCGAATTCGCACCGGCGTGTCTAGACGAATAAAAGAGGAGTCAGGAATACCGTTTGAGTTGGGCTCTTGATACGCGGTGCCCCCTTCCTCGTTCTCTTCGGCCACTCCAAGTGTAGACGCCCGGTAAATGTTGCGATGGTGGATAGTGTTGACTACTTTCCACGGGTCACCCTTGGCGAGATCATCAAGATAAAACACTTGTTTCACCCATGTGGCTAAAACGAACGGGTCGTCCTCATACCATGATGTACTAGTGTTCACAGAACTTACGCCGTATTGATCGGTTTTCATGCTCTGCGGCCGTGTGTCAAACCATCTACACTTGAAAAGGTGCACTTTCATGCCTTCCCCGTAATGCAGTTCCACAACCGAATGGAGAACACCGTAATAGTCAACTCCACCATCCCCACCATGTGCCATAACCCCTGAATTTTGTGTTTTCAGTCTGAGGTCTCTGTCTTCACATCGAAATAACACACCATTCACCTTGCACGTCGCATAAACTTTTGAATAGACCGGCCTCCTCGCTAAAAGTCTGAGTTCGTGCGACCAATTTGGGTGATTATCATTTGCAATAAGGTCCATCTGCAACCATCAGAATCAACTATAAATATGAATAAATATACACAATAATATATGAACACGTATAAAATAGTGTTAAAGGTACGTACCCAGCGGCCGAAATACTCTGCGAATGTCTGGTTGTGGTAATCGCGATCACTTGCTACTCCTTCACAGCGTAGATGTATGTCCTTCCAAAACTGAACTTCTGGACAGTTGATTAGTACCCACCAATGTGCAATGGCTACCTCATAATCTTTCAACTTATAGGAAACTGGCATGTTTCCACCGAGTACAACATCGTCGGAGAGTATGGAAAGATTGAACTGTGAAGGTACATCTTCCGGTATGCTTTCCTGTAACGCTCCGAAATACAACTTCATGTAGGTAACGCACTCGTGCGCAATATATGCTTCAGCTATACATCCTTCAGGTGCGGATCTGTTTTGGACAAAACCACCGTATTGTCCAAGTTGCCTATAAATCAAGTTTTTAAAGTGTTATGATAATACATTAACACTATATCACATATATTGATGAGGAAATTAACATAAGGTGTAAAATACGTACCTTTCCATCGGATACATCCAAGTGAAGTGCACAGGACCGGTAAGCAACAACTGCCGAGGAAGATGGATCATGAGGTGAGGCATGATGTCGAAAAAATTTGGAGGAAATATCATCTCAAATTTACACATGATATGAACGATGTCTTGTTGCATTTCCCGGAGGTCAGATTTTCTCACTTCCCGTGTGCATACCTTCTGGAAAAATCTTGCCAACGCTACTAACGGCTCCACAACGTGACGGGGAAGGAACGGTCGAATGAAAACAGAGAAGAGACGTTGTAGCAGGATATGATTGTCATGACTTTTCAACCCGTACAGATTGTTGCATTGTCTGTTGACACACTTGGCTATATTTCCAGCAAAGCCTGAAGGATACTTGGCCCGACTTATCCAATGCAAAATTTCTGATTTATGCTCAGGCTTGACGGTGTAAGGAGTTTGAGGCATTTTTCTCTTCCCTTGTTTCAACCATAGTGGTTTTCTGATATTCATGTTTTGCATATCAGTGCGAGCCTTAGGACCGTCTTTCGTCTTCCCCTCCAAGTTCAGCGTTGTGCCCACCACACTTTCAGAAACATTTTTTTCTATGTGCATAACGTCTAGGAAGTGTCGGATCAGCAACTCACACCAGTACGGGAGTTCCCACAATATGCTCCTATGTGTCCAGAATTTGTACTCCTCAGGCCTTTCAGGTATTTCCGCTACAATATCGGGATGATTGCTGAGGGGCCCAAAATCGTACTCATTAAGTCTTGCTAAAATTTCTCTTCCTGTCCATCTTCTGGGAGCACGGCCGTGTTCTTCGGTTCCATCAAATGAGGCGGACTCGTAACGCCAGTGGTGATCCGCCGGAAGGAACACACGATGACCCATTCGGCATATCTTGTTGCAATGAGGGGTGCTCCCATAATCGGTGAGGCACTCTGGACAAGCCTTGTATCCCCTGACAACGCTGCCCGACAACATCCCATAAGCAGGAAAATCACTGATGGTACCAATAACCATGGCATGCATCTGGAACGTCTCCTGCTTGTACTTGTCAAAAGTGGGATGACCAACGTCCCACAATACCTTAAGCTCTTCAATCAATGGTCTCATATACACATCGAGACATTTCCCTGGGTAACCAGGCCCCGGAATCAACAACGTCAACATATTATATTCCTTCTTCATGCACATCCACGGAGGAAGGTTGTAAGGTACCAAAACCACCGGCCATATACTGTATGAAAGACTCATGGTGCCGAAAGGGTTGAACCCGTCAGTTGAGAGCCCGAGCCTGACGTTTCTGACATCTGACGCAAAATAAGGAAACTCATTGTTTATATGCTTCCAAGCCGCTCCGTCAGAGATGTGTGTCATGATATCTGTGTCTCCCGCGTCCCGCTCACCGTGCCACCTCATAGCTTTTGCGGTGGTTTCTGACATGTACAACCGCTCAAGCCTATCTCTCAACGGAAAATACCGAAGCACTTTCACAGGTTTCCTATTGCCTGCTCCCGTCAACTTATATCGGTCAGACTGACATATCGGACATGCGTCAAGGCTAGCAAGGTCATTCCCTTCTGCATCTTTACCCCAGAAGAGAACGCAGTCAAATGCGCATGTATGGATCTTAATGTAGGAAAGCCCTAGATCTTTGAGGATACTTCGGACCTGACGGTGATTGGTAGGATTACGATGACCCTCCTCCAACAACGAAGAAGTGTACTGTAGATATTCATCTACTTACCTGATAGTCGATTTTGTCTCGACTTTAATCCTCATTACCTCCATCACACTTTCAAGAACTGTCTTCTCAGAACTTGAACACACAGGGGTCTGTTGCAATGCAATCAGTTTGTTGTACTTGTCAAAGGCAGCAGTGTTGACAACTTGTGGGAACGGCTGCACCGGGTCCTGCATATATTGTTCCCCATGTACACTGCTTTCAAAAGGAAACACGTCGTTGACGAATGTCATTGTTGGATCGTTGGATGTACTACTACTGCCCGCCTCAAAATACTGCCCATGATCATGCGATCCATCTAATGATGGCTCACCGTGATATATCCAACGTGTGTACTTCGGCCAAAACCCATTGCTCTTTAGGTGCTCCCATACTGTCCTAATCGGAAATCGACACATATCACTGCGACACTTACATTTCTTGCACGGGCAATAATGGTACGGTCCTTTTGCATTTTCTTCGACGAACTGCATAAAATCCACAACTCCTGTAGTGTATCGTCGGTCATGCCTTGGAAGCGAAATCCAACTCTTATCTCAATCCATATATAGCCTGATAATAATATATATGTATAACTTTAATTAATAATAAATTAATTAACACATATATATTACAATATGTTAAAGGAAAATACCTTTTGTGTGCCTTCGTCAAAGTAATGACGATAGTAAATTAGGCAATTAGTTATCAATAAGTTGTAACGTTTCAATCAGTGATTATGATCATCAATGTAATTGTTATTACCATTGTAATCATCACCCTATATAAAGGGATTCTCTAATGAAATGAGCAGACACATTGCGATTTACTTTTACACGTTATCAGCACGATGCCTAACCGTGAGTTTTTAGAAAAAAAAGAGAGAGAGAAAAAAAAACAACACAGAAAAAAAACCCTATTTTTTTTTTCTCTGTTTTTCTGCCTCCGCCGCTGCCCCTCCCGAAGTCCACCGGATCCACCAAAGTCAACCGGATCCACCCACACCAAACCGGATCCACCGGCCCTCCCTCCTTCGATCGACGCCCTGATCCGGCCCTCCCTCCTTCGATCGACGCCCCGATCCGGGCCTCCCTCCTTCGATCGATCCCCTCCGATCGGCCCCCCCCCCCCTCCGATCCAGCCCCCCCCCTCGATCGGCGCCCCCGATCCGGCCCCCTAGACGCCAGCCCAGCCCCGATCCGTCGACACCGGTCCATCGCCACCACCTCACGCTCGGTTTCCGACCCAGAACCGGCCTCCAATCGGCTTGTTACTCCGGCCTCCGATCTCGAGCTCGATCGGCATCCCCGATCCCGATCCGGTTCCCCCATTCACCAGCACAGCCCGAAAAAAAATCAGATCCGGTCTCTACCGACGCCAACTCGTCGGGAAAGGATTGCTCCAGAAGATTCTGCCGACAACAAATTCGTCGGCAGAGATTGTGCGACCCGACCCGGTTGTTTCCCTCGACCCGACCCGACCCGCGAACAGAAAACGAATATTTACCATTTCTGGTAAATTAAGGTTAGTTTTCTGAAAACTTACTGA
Source organism: Potentilla sterilis (assembly GCA_963682095.1). Taxonomy (NCBI): domain Eukaryota; kingdom Viridiplantae; phylum Streptophyta; class Magnoliopsida; order Rosales; family Rosaceae; genus Potentilla; species Potentilla sterilis. The sequence goes on along the minus strand of OY821765.1, from coordinate 10,482,300 downwards.
AGTATAAAATCAATTATTACTGTTTACTACTACTGTTTAATGCAATTAATTGTAAATGTGAAATTTGATTGTATATTTTGTATTTTTACTGCCTACATAAATGTTTATATATATATGTGTGGTAAATTAAGTATTAAAATTTATAAGTGGTAGACTTTATGCAATATTTTTCATTTATATGTTATCTCGAACTTAATATGACATCATTTTTATATGCGAATATTGTATGCTATTTTTGTTAATTAATTATCAAGCATGCTATATGTATTTTGTTAAATGTTGAATTATTCCGCATATATTATGTTTAGTATAATGCCATGATAAAGAAATTTCATGTGCGTTACAAAATAAGAACAAATTTACCATGTGACAAAGTATTGTCACAAAGCATCGAAAATGTGTGACCACTATGAATTCTGGTCTCAAAATCCAATTCACATTATTGGCAATTAATTATTGTGGATGTCTTACGACTACATAATTAATATATTCTTCACTCTTGTTTATGTAGATGGCTGATCCAACTCGACCCGAATTTGAAATACTGGACTCAGAAGGAATTGAGTACCACCGATGGGTTTCTGATGTGGAAACTGCATTTATTGCAAAAGATTATACTTTCACTATCCACCCCTCCACCGACCCTAAAGACGAAGAACCGTCTGCAAAAGTCAAAGCAAATGCCTTAATGTTTCTGAGGCGACATATTGACTCTAGCTTACGCTGGGAGTACCTTCAGTTAAAATCACCCAAAGAACTGTGGGATGCCCTGAAGGGACGTTTTGGGAATATTCATGACACTTTACTCCCAGAACTGACTGCTCAATGGAATGAAATCCGTTTGCTTGACTACAAAAGGGTTAATGAATTTAACAAAGAAATGTTGCGCCTTAAAGCACGCCTTAATTTCTGTGGCAAGGAACTCACAGAAGATGACATGATCCAGAAGACTCTTTCCACTTTTCCCACTTCAGCCCTTATACTAGCGAACCAGTATAGGTTGGAGTATGACAAGAAAAATATCACAACTTTCAACAAACTGATCAATATGTTGCAAGTGGCAGAGCGACATGATCAAGTTCTTCTGAACAATAATGCCAGACCTGTTGGGACAAAGAAAATTCCTGAGGTCAACTATGGCAAGATCAAAGGTGGAAAGAACCCCAGAGAAAAGGGGGTTGGACGTGCTGAGCCCTACCCACGTGGGCACAATACACCACGTGGCAAGGCACCCATGGGCCGTGGTATGGGCCATAGGATGGGCCGTGGAGGCCCTCCTAACGTATGGCGTAGAGAGGGTGGTGCTGGTCCTAGTGGCCATGGTGGTCCTAGTGGCCATGGTGGTCCTAGGGCAAAGGTGCAAAAGGCACCCAAGAACCCTGCACTCAAAAGGGATAGAGTTGGAAATGAACCTTGCTATAGGTGTGGAGCTACTGAGCATTGGTATAAGAACTGCCAGGCAAGCAACAAAGTAGCAGCCAATTACAAGAGGTATAGGGAGTCTAGAGAACAAGAGGCTCACTATATGGAAGATGGAGGCGATGACGCTGATGTCAACCTCACAATTGCAGACTTCAATGGCAACATGAACCCTGCTCAGTCTATGGATGTTCCAGACTTTGATTGATCTGCTTAATTTTAATTAGACTATGGTTTTTCGGTCTTAAAGTTTATTTGAATAATGGCCTGTTGAATTGGTTTTTGATGTCCAAGACTTTGATTTGATTATTGTTGGCTTATTAATAAATTTCGGATTTTATTCTAAAGTATTGAATTTTATTCGATTTTGTCCCCTATATATATACATGGTTCGAAAATAGCACTATTACGATGTGAAGCACTACATCTAGCAAATAAAAGAAAATATTATGAGAATGAAAAGAATATCATACTCTAAAGAATATGAGATATATTTTTCGACTTTATATAATAATCCCATCCCATTTAATTGTAGGAATGTATCGAGGAGAAATAGAGTGCTTAGCTGATAGTGGGACTACTCACACTATCTTAAGGAATCGACAATTATTTGTTGAATTAATTCCTTATAACACATCTGTGACTATGTTAGAGGGATCATCCCAAGTAATACAGGGGCGAGGAAAGGCCTCCTTTTTGATGCCTAATGGCACAATGATAAAAGTCACAAACGCCCTATATGCACCTAGAGGCAATCGAACCTTATTAAGTTTCAAAGATATTCGTGCCAACAATTATCATTTGCAAACTTACTGTGAGAATGGAATTGAATATTTGAATATTACTTCTTATGAATGCGGAAGAAAACGCATTTTAGAGAAACTAATGCGTCAAGATAATGGATTGTATTTAACTACCATCCGGATTATCGAATCTTATGCTGTCACCAACAAAGAAATTTGGGACACTGACGCATACAGGCTTTGGCATGACCGATTAGGACACCCTGGTCGGGACATGATGGTTCGTGTTTTAAAGAACTCACACGGACATCCATTCTTCCGAGGAAGAAATAAAATGGGACACAGATCCGACACAATGCAAAGTGCCGGTCGTAGTACTATTTCAACACACCCATTATCTTCTGAAGCACCAGAAGCGCTGTGTCCCTCTGCCTCATTGACTATTTCAAAGGCACATAACTCATTTTGCAAAGCCTGCTCCTTAGCAAAAACAGGATCGAGACCTTCCTATGCTAAAGACATGAAACAAAACATTCCATTCTTACAAAGGATACAAGGTGATATATGTGGACCTATCCATCCAGAATGCGGGCCATTCAAGTACTTTATGGTTCTGGTAGATGCTTCGACACGCTGGTCACATGTCGCATTATTGTCCACAAGAAATGCTGCATTTGCAAAACTCTTAGCACAAATTATACGTTTAAGGGCTCACCACCCTGATCACCCTATTAAGTCTATAAGACTTGATAACGCTGGAGAGTTCACATCAAAAGTATTTGATGATTATTGCATGTCAATTGGGATCGATGTAGAGCATCCTGTACCCCATGTGCATACACAAAATGGTCTCGCAGAGGCCACCATCAAAAGGCTACAGATGGTGGCTAGGGCACTGGTTATGCGCACCAACATGCCTATATCTGCTTGGGGTTATGCAATATTACATGCAGCTTTACTTATTCGTTTCAGACCCACTGCTAGCCAACCATTTTCTGCGTACCAGTTGGTCACTGGATATGAGCCTGATATTTCACACTTACGCATATTTGGTTGCGCAGTATATGTGCCTATTGCGCCCCCACAGCGCACTAAAATGGGTCCTCAGAGACGATTAGGTATTTATGTTGGATATGAATCCCCAACTATTATCCGCTATTTGGAACCTTTGACAGGCGATCTCTTTACCGCTAGATTTGCGGATTGTCACTTTGATGAGACTGTCTTCCCGTCGTTAGGGGGAGATAAGAAAAAGGATTTTCTAAGGGAACGACAGGAATTGTCGTGGTCTGTCCCCACTCAGTCTCATTTTGATCCCCGCACTTCACAATGTGAAAGTGAAGTGAAAAGAATAATCAATCTTCAGAACGTAGCTGATTCGATGCCTGATGCGTTTTCTGAGATTGCTAAAGTGACAAGATCACATATACCAGCTGCAAATGTGCCTGCAAGGTTAGAAGTCCCCAAACAGGGGCACAATGCCGCAGATAGAGGCATTGGAACCACACTTAGTGGAGGTGTGGTTGAGGCCGTGGCTTCCCAAAGGAAGAGGGGAAGGCCACTTGGTTCGACTGACACTCACCCAAGGAAAAAGAGGGCGAGTAAGGCACAACCCGATCCATTAATCATCAATGTAGAGAATCCCTCACATGAGATTGTCTCTGACTATAGTTATGTCCATGAATCAATACTGGAGGACGCTCCGATGCTTGAAATGATTCCAGAGAACAAAGAAATCTCAATGGATTATGAGGAGGCATACTTGATGGAAAGATCTTCCATGTACATTGATGATGTATTTGCATACACTGTTGCTCAAGGAATCATAGAGCACGATGATATCGAACCACGCTCTGTTGCAGAATGTCAACAAAGAGCAGATTGGCCTCAATGGAAAGTAGCAATCCAGGCAGAACTAGATTCTCTGACAAAGAGACAGGTATTTGGTCCGGTAGTGCTAACCCCACCAAGTGTAAAGCCTGTAGGACATAAATGGGTCTTTGTCAGAAAGCGTAATGAGAAGAATGAAGTCCTAAGGTACAAGGCTCGCCTTGTGGCGCAAGGTTTCTCACAACGCCCTGGAATTGACTATGAGGAGACGTACTCTCCCGTAATGGACGTTATAACGTTCCGCTACTTAGTTAGTTTGGTAGTTTCCGAAGGATTGGAAATGCAGCTCATGGATGTGGTTACGGCATATCTCTATGGGGATCTTGATTCAGAGATATATATGAAAGTGCCTGATGGCCTTCCATTGCCCAAATCAAGTGACTCTAAACCACGGAGTGCGTTTGCAATCAGATTGAAACGCTCACTTTACGGATTGAAACAATCCGGGCGGATGTGGTATACCCGTCTAAGTGACTACTTGATTGGGAAGGGATATAAGAATGATGAACTATGCCCCTGCGTGCGTATTCATAAAGAAAACAAGTTCCGGATTTGCAATTGTAGCTGTGTATGTCGATGATATGAACATAATAGGTACTCTTAATGAAATAAGAGAAACCGCGAGCTATTTGAAATCCGAGTTTGAGATGAAAGATCTTGGGAAAACTCGGTTTTGTCTAGGTCTTGAACTGGAACACCGAGCTTGTGGAATACTTATCCACCAGTCTGCGTATGTCCAAAAGATACTCAGGCAATTTAACATGGACAAAGCGCATCCTGTTAGCACTCCCATGATTGGTCGGAGTTTGGATGTAAAGAAAGATCCATTTCGTCCAAAGGAAGATGACGAAGAGCTATTGGGAGCCGAAATCCCCTACTTGAGTGCAATAGGCGCATTATTGTACCTAGCTCAATGTACTCGACCTGATATTGCATTCTCAGTGAATTTGTTAGCTAGATTTAGCTCAGCGCCAACGCAGCGTCATTGGAATGGTATTAAGAACATATTTCGATACCTAAAAGGAACCATTGACTTGGGCCTATTCTATCCCTACACAAAGGCAAAAGGGAACACAAATGAAAATGTAATCCCTAAAGGAAATGTAGATAGAGAAGGTACCACCCCCCACACTGAAACCCCAAATAATGTATTAATTGGGTTTGCTGATGCTGGGTACCTCTCTGACCCACATAAAGGTCGTTCTCAAACTGGTTATGTATTCACCATTGGGAATACGGCGATATCTTGGAGATCAACCAAGCAAACCCTTGTGGCTACCTCCTCGAACCACTCAGAGATCATAGCTCTACATGAGGCGGTTCGTGAGTGTATATGGTTGAGATCCATCATTACACATATTCGAGGGACTAGTGGTTTAAGTACTACCACTGAAGAGCCTACCTGCATTTATGAAGACAATGCAGCTTGCATCGAACAGATGAAGCTAGGTTATATCAAGGGTGATAATACAAAACACATATCGCCAAAGTTTTTCTATAATCAGCAACAACAAGCTCTCCTCAAGATTCAAGTGAATCAAGTAAGGTCTGAGGAGAATGTAGCAGATTTGTTTACCAAATCATTACCCAAAGCAATATTCAAGGAACATGTGAAAAACATAGGAATGCGAAAGCTTTCAAAGCTTCCTTGATTAATGTAAGGATCAGGGGGAGATGTAGACTTCAGGGGGAGTCTAATACACACATGTCATCCTCAAAGGTTAAAGGTGCGTTGTGCTCTTTTTCCCTTCGTCCAAGTTTTATTTTGTCCCACTGGGTTTTGTTACTTGGCAAGGTTTTTAATGAGGCAACGATCTATGCACCATTCCGTCTTTAACTCGGCACAAGGGGGAGTGTTAAAGGAAAATACCTTTTGTGTGCCTTCGTCAAAGTAATGACGATAGTAAATTAGGCAATTAGTTATCAATAAGTTGTAACGTTTCAATCAGTGATTATGATCATCAATGTAATTGTTATTACCATTGTAATCATCACCCTATATAAAGGGATTCTCTAATGAAATGAGCAGACACATTGCGATTTACTTTTACACAATATATATTATTATCAACATCAACTCATATATATATATATACCATTAATTAACAACCATTATTTAAGTTCATTACACTATCAACAACCATTAATTAACATATTTATATATATTTTAACACTAATTAAAATAACATTATTAAATTAAAACACATAATTATACTCTAACTGAAAATCAACTCAACTACAACTCAAAATCAACATATATACATACATTCTAACACTAAAATACAACAACAAAACAAAAAATCACTTACTATATCAAAATCACTAAAACTCAAAATCAACATATATATATACACATATATATATATATATACATACCTATATATAGCTCCACAATGTAAGAGAGGACGGATTTCAATAATACCCACAGATTTTTCACTCTTTCTCCCGTTTTTTTTTTAAATGAGCAGCTTCTGTCCAGATCTGAAAATATAAAGACTTATAGCCGACGAAATTGCCCACTTCGTCGGCCATTCTTCCCAAAGTTATATAGCCGACGAAAACTTTAAATCGTCGGCCATTATAGGATTATAGCCGACGAATAAAGCTGTTTCGTCGGCCATAGGATTATAGCCGACGAAAAACCTTAAATCGTCGGCCATTCTATGTGTATGGCCGACGAAATAATGAATCGTCGGCCATTCTATGTGTATGGCCGACGAAATTGTTTTTTTGCCGACGATTTTTAATCTTTACCGACGAAATAATTAATTTTCGTCGGCCATAAATGTAATATTTATTTTAAAAAAACTTATGGCCGACGAAATAATTAATTTTCGTCGGCCATTATTATTATAGCCGACGAAATGATGCATTGTTCGTCGGCTATTCTATGAAAAAAATAAAAAAATAATGATGATGTTAGTGACACTTCGGGTAGCATAAGTTCTCTTTCTCGTGCTTCGATGAAAGGAAAACAGAATGCCAAGCTCTCTGGAGTTTTTATCAAAACAGAATGATGATCAGAAGGTGATCCAGGCTGCTAAAATGTTCAAACCGAAAGATCCTTTTTTCGCAGTTATCTTGTAACCATTCGACTTCATTAACTACTTAATCCTCACCAGATAGCAGTTAATGAAGTTGAATGGTTGCAAGATAACTGCGAAAAAAGGATCTTTCGGTATGACCAATTTAGTAGCCTGTATGACCTTCTGATCATCATTCTGTTTTGATAAAAGCTCCAGAAACCGTCAGATATTCTGTTTTCCTATTATCGAAGCACGAGAAAGAGGACTTATGCTACCCGAACTGTCACTAACATCATCATTATTTTTTTAACACTAATTAAAATAACATCAAAACCGATTACTCTTTAGGATTAAAATAACATCAAAACATATATTAAAACTCAAAATCAACTCATGCAACTAAAACCCAAAATCAACATATATACATATGTACGTACCTATATATAGCTTCACAATGTAAGAGAGGACGGATTTCAACAATATCTACTGATTTTTCACTCTTTCTCCCGTTTTTTTCAAATGAGCAGCTGCTGGCCAGATCTGAAAATATAAAGACTTATAGCCGACGAAATTGTAAAATTCGTCGGCCATACTCCAAAAGTTGTATAGCCGACGAAAATATTAATTCGTCGGCCATTATTAGAGTATAGCCGACGAAAAGAAAATTCGTCGGCCATTATTGGAGTATAGCCGACGATTTTTACTTTGTACCGACGAAATAAAAATCGTCGGCCATTCTATAGGAATGGCCGACGAATTTTTTTTTTTAGCGACGAAAAAATATTTTCGTCGGCCATTCCTGGGAATAGCCGACGAAAAATCATTTCGTCGGCCGTTGTTTTTTTTTTTCGTCGGCACAACTCATTTTTCTGGTAGTGACAAGGACTATAGTGGTGAGGAAAGACATAGACTACCCCAATCGAGCAATTCAGAAACCGAAGAAGACTCATCCGATGATTCCGATTACAATCCGCCGGATTAAGTAATTTAGATGATGTAATCCTTTCATTTGTAATCTCAAAATTTCTAATGAACGGGGGTGGGGATGAGCCTCCCAGCTAGGCTGGGTTCCAAACCCCTTAAAAAAAAATTTGAAATATGTTGACTGCTGGGTTTCTGTTTTCTTGATGTTCAATTTAAGTTATATATGAACAGGAAATAGGAATACGAGAGGAGTGAACCTACTGATTTTTTTTACCTTTTTCATAAAATGGCCGACGAAAAACACGTTATTTCGTCGGCTATATTAATAATAGCCGATGAAAAATTCATTATTTCGTCGGCTATATTAATAAAAGCCGACGAAAAATTCATTATTTCGTCGGCTATACTAATAAAAGCCGACGAAAAATTCATTATTTCGTCGGCTATAACTATATTGGAAAATACATATTTTATTTTAGACAGGAAAAGACAAAAGAATAGCTGACGACTTCGAGTCTCTCGTCGGCTATGATTTAAAAAAAAAAAACAAAAAATGATCATATTCCATTTTCTATCACTAACGATAAACCATTGCTTCATCCTTCAAATGTAAAAATGTTGTGAAATAAGATATGACCGAAATAATGAAATACGTCTACGATTGAAAAATGACAAGATTCTGATAAAATATGAGCGGCGAAAGATGCGGTCAAAGGTTTTATTCCTTCGTTTCCCTAATGGTAGCGTTACCTTCGGTAAATATTTTGAGGAAAATTTTTATAAGATTAGTTGCATCTCATCGATTTGAAACTATTATCTGTTGAAGGTCAGGCCAAAAAACGTCATTTAGACAGGCCAATTACCATTTCTAAGCGTTTAGAGGTTTGACTCACCCGGTTGACCGTTCTGATCGAGCCTTTAACGTTGTCAGCTGAAGTTGGATTTTTTTCCATACATGTATTTAATCTTAACGGTGATATCTGACGGTTGGAATAGATTTTATAAACTTTTAGATTCAAAATCAGAACATATGCACTAATGTTCCTTAACTTGTTTATAAAGTGTTTAAGTAAATGTATAGTTTCAAATAGTTACTATACGTAGACTCTTCAAATGCAAAAATGTTGTGAAATAAGATATGACCGAAATGATAAAATACGTCCACGGTTGAAAAATGACAAGATTCCAATAAAATCTGTGTGCCGAATGTTGCGGTAGACTGTTTTTTACTTTCGTTTTCCTATGGGTAGCCTGACGTTCGATAAATCAATTTTGTAAAAATTTTATACGATTAGTTGCGTCTCATTGATTTGAAACTGTTATCTGTTGAAGGTGAGGCCAGAAACAGTCATTTAACTAGACTAATTTCCGTTTTTAAGCGTTTAGAGGTTTGACTTACTGGTTTGACCAACAGTTTAGCCGACGGAAATTATATGTCGTCGGCTAAACTCTTGCGATCCGCGCCTTTTTATTGTCCGCCGTTGGATGGCTCAGATCGGACGGCTGTTGATCTTTCAAAGTATAGCCGACGATGTTCATAGAATAGCCGACGACATTCAAGGTATAGCCGGCTATTCTATGAATAGCCGACGAAATCTTTTTTAATCGTCGGCTATTCTTTCTGCTATAAATCAGACAGTCCCGAACCCTAACCGACTTTTTTCTCTCCTCTTCCTCCTCCTTCCTCAAATCGGCTGCGTCACTTCCTCCAATCCGCCGCTCTGCTCCTCCTCCTCCTCAAATCGGCGGCACCTCCACCTTTCCTCCTCCTCCTCCTTCCTCAATTCGGCCGGCCTAGCTCCTCCTCCTCCTCCTCCTCCTTCTCCTCCGCATTCCCCTCCTCCTCCGACCTCCTCCTTCTCCTCCTCCTCCGGCCTCCTCCTCCTTCCCCTCCTCCTCCGATCGAGCTAGGTTTACCATTTTTGTTTTTTTTTTTTCCAATTTATTTTCATTGTATAATTAAATTGTTAAATTTTTATATAAATTGTTATATAATTTGTTAATATTAATTATATAAATTGTATATATTTTTATATATTTGTTAATAAATTAATTATATATTTGTTATATATTTGTTAATTATATAAATTTGTAAATATATTTGTTAATAAATCGAGCTAGGTAATTAATTATATAAATTGTTATATATTTGTTAATATATACACATATTTGTATATATATATATATATATATATGTTAATGTATATTTTAATTGTTATATATAAATTGTTAAATTAATTATATATATAAATTGGTAGCCTAATTATATAAATGGTTACATTTATGTTAATATATAAATGGTTATTTGTATGTATATATATGTTAATGATGAAATATAGTTATATTTGTATATAAATTGTTATATTTATGTTAATGGTTAGTATTATTTAAAATTAGTTAAAATTTAAATATTAATTTGTTAGTATGTTTTAAAATATGTTAGTATTATTGGTTATTATATTAATTAGAATTTGTTATGTAATGTAATATAATTTAATATTAATTAATGTATTAATGCCTCAAGCTACAGATGGCCGATGCACTCAGACAGTTATTCGGAGGCCGTCGTTCTTCCAGATCTAGGGGTTCTGGAAGTTCTGCCGGTTCCGCAAACTCCGACAGGACCATTAGCCAGCCTGAGAGGACCACCAGCCAGCCGCGGAGGAGTGTGGATTCATCCCAGCCGCGGAGGACTGTGGATTCATCCCAGCCGCGGAGGACTGTGGATTCATCCCAGCCGCGGAGGAGTGTGAGTTCTCGGCACCAGACCCTTCTTCAGGCGGGGCGGCCGTCGAGCAGTTCACGTCCCCCTCTCGGGCTAGATACTCCGAGGTTCAGTAGGCAGCTATTTCCGGACGAGATAGCTCCAGACGTTCCTCTGGTCCGTATGTCTGAGGTTCATCGGGAGTCGATGACGAGTCCAGCGACGTCTGCTGCTGACTCGACTGAGGGGCCTACTCTCCCAAATCAGCTCTACCTCCCGTACAACATTCCTGCGATACCCGAGGTTGACTTTCGTGGTGTGCCCATATGGCATGATATGCCTCAGTACGTGAGTGTTGCGAAGGCATACCTTCAGGAGCCATTTGAGAGACCTGACCTCCTGATTTCGGCGAGGAGAAAAGGAAAGTCGACAGACGGGTCATCCAGTTCAGGTAACATTTGATTTTATTAATTAAATATTTTATTAAAATTAACGCACTAATATTTAATTTTATTAACCAATCGTCGTTTATGTGATAGGGACAGCCGGTAGCAGTTCAACGAGGAATACGAGAGGTGTAATATGTTTTGACACGCTCAAGAGAACTGTTGAGAGCAGGGGGAGGATCCAGATCAACGAACCCCCTAATCAGGAGGTTCAGGGGAAAAAACGCGGCGATTACGCGTGTTGCGTGGGGGCAATAATTAGGGATAATGTCCCTATGTTGTGGACCCGATGGGCTGATGTGCCCGAAGAGATCAAGAGGGAGGTCAACAACGCGGCGTCGGTGAGTAATTTAAAAAATTTAATTTCTTTATCGTAATATTTAATAATTTTTGGTATTGTTATAATTGTAAAACTAATAAAATATTATCTTTCAGACATACTTCGAGATTGCCGAACACAAGCAGGATTGGGCGGACGCGATGCAAAACTCGAGGTACGTTGGGAATTCCTCATCTTATAATTTGAAATATTTTATGATATTAATAATATTTCTAATGCACTTTTATTTTTTCCGTAGGTTCAAAGAGTGGAAGAACGAGCTGCGTACCCACTTTAATGAATACGACAACCGTGGTTGTATGGGTACTCCAAGAGAGTTCATGTTCAGGGAGTACGAGTGGCGTTGGTTGAAGACAGTAGACTTCAACAACCCACTTATGCAGGTAAATGCTAAACTTAACTATAAATGTTTATTTTGTTAAAATTTTAATTATTAGTTTAATTATTTTATAATTATTACACTAATATTTTTTTATGCATTTTTCTAATATTTTATTATTTGTTTGAAGGAACGGTCTCGGATAAACTCTGCGAACCGCCGCCGTAAGACAACCCCCCATCATGGTGGTTCTAGGCCATTTGCACAATACCAGGAGGAGGCGCTTAGAGATCATCCTGATAGCAACCCGTACGTGGAGACGTTCAAGAAGGCTTATCCACAAGCGACAGAACAGCTCGTAAGTCGTTGATTACGATTTTAAAATTTTAATTATTAATTTTACTTAATTATATATTTGTTAGAATATTAATTATTTTTTTTCCCGTTCAATTAGGAGAGGGTGAACCGGGCCGAAGAAGAAGTGTATGAGCAAGTAGTTCGGGAGACACAACCGAACATTTCATAGGCAGATCTGCAAGAAGCCCTGCGCCAGGTCGACCGATCGAATGTCCAAACGGCAGCGAGGATGTTCGACGCAGCCTTCCCACACCGGTCAAACCAATACTACTGCCGGGGTTTGGGAAGTTCTGGAATAGGGCTCCTGAAGACCACTAAGGGAGGTCAAAAGAAGGGAGGCGGGGACAACCAACAGATGAGGGGGGAAGTGCAGAGATTGGCCGCAAGATTGGCGGCCGAGTCCCAGAGATCACAGGACCAACACCGCAGAACACAGCAGTATCATTTGGATATGGGCAGTTGGCATGCTAAATGCGAGTGAATTCGGCGACACAACTACGCCGGCCAACAAAACTGGTGGTATGATATGTTCGCGGCATAACAACAAGCCCTTGAACCCCCGCCCTCGTTTCAGCCGTTAGTTGAACCTCCAATGCCTCAACCTCCCGAGTTCATTCAGCAGGATGACGAGCATGATGGAGAGCAGGATGCTGGGGATGACGCGGTGGACTTTAGTGCTTTAGGTGATGATTAGGGTTATATTTTATGTATATTGGAACAAATTAAATAATAAGTCATTTAGACGTGTTACTTATTGGTGTAAATGCATGGATTGTCATTGTGAATTGCAGGTTGCTTGGAATGGTAATTTAGAAATTAATTTAATTTTTTTTCCCGAAATGTAAGAATAGCCGACGATATTGGCATTATTTCGTCGGCTATAAGTACTATAGCCGACGATTTTTAACAAATTTCGTCGGCTATAACTTTTATTACCGACGAAGATGACATTAGTTCGTCGGCTATAACTAATTAATGCTTATTAAAATATTAATATATTCCGACGAAATAACCGACGAAATAGATGAATCGTCGGCTATATTTCAGAACAAATAGCCGACGAAACAGAAGATATCGTCGGCTATAGTTTATGATATCGTCGGCCATACTCGAAAATATCCGACGAATTTCGTTGGATATTTTGCCAAGGTTTGGTCGACAAAATTAATTTTCGTCGGTAATATCGTCGGCCATACTCGAGAATAGCCGACGATTTTGTTATTTTCGTCGACCATTGGTTTTACCGACGCCGTTTTATCGACGAATTATAGCCGACGAAACTTTCGTCGGCAGAAGGAATAGCCGACGAAAATTTGGCATAGTCGACGAAATTTTTGTCGTCGGCTATTCTGTCCGATCTGGTAGTGAACATAAATACCTAATCGTCTCAGAGGACCCATTTTAGTGCGCTGTGGGGGCGTAATAGGCACATATAATGCACAACTAAATATGCGTAAGTGTGAAATATCAGGCTCATATCCAGTAACCAACTGGTACGCAGAAAATGGTTAGCTAGCGGTGGGTCTAAAAGGAATAAGTAAAGCTGCGTGTAATATTGTATAACCCCAAGCAGATATAGGCATGTTGATGCACATAACCAGTGCCCTAGCCACTATCTGTAGCCTTTTGATGGTGGCCTCTACGAGACCATTTTGTGCATGTACATGGGGTACATGTTCGATGCTCTACATCGGTCTCAATTGACATGCAATAATCATCAAACACTTTTGATGTGAACTCTCCAGCGTTGTTAAGCCTTATAGACTTAATAGGGTGATCAGGGTGGTGAGCCCTTAAACGTATAATTTGCGCTAAGAGTTTTGTAAATGCATAATTTCTTGTGGATAATAATGCGACATGTGACCAGCATGTCGAAGCATCTACCAGAATCATAAGGTACTTTAATGGCCCGCATCCTGGATGGATAGGTCCATATATATCACCTTGTATCCTTTGTAAGAATGTAATATTTTGTTTCATGTCTTTAGCATAGGAAAGTCTCGATCCTGTTTTTGTTAAAGAGCAGGCTTTGCAAAATGAGTGATGTGCCTTTAAAATAGTCAATGAGATAGAGGGACGTAACTCATCTAGTGCTTCAGAAGGTAATGGATGTGTTAAAGCAACACTACGACCGACACTTTGCATTGTGTAAGATTTTTGTCACATTTTATTTCTTCCTCGAAAGAAGGGATGTCAGTGTGAGTTCTTCAATACACAAACCATCATGTCGCGACCAGGGTGTCCTAGTCGGTCATGCCAAAGCCTGTATGCGTCAGTGTCTTAAATTTCTTTGTTGGTGATAGCATAAGATTCGATAATCCGGATGGTAGTTAGATATAATCCATTATCTTGACTCATTAGTTTTTCTAAAATGCGTTTCCTTCCACTTCCATAGGAAGTAATATTCAAATATTCAATTTTATTCTTATAGTAAGTTTACAAATGATAACCGTTGGCACAAATATCTTTGAAGCTTAACAAGGTTCGATTGCCTCTAGGTGCATATAGAGCATTTTTTACTTTAATATTGTGTCGTTAGGCATAAAAAATGAGGTATTTCATCGCCCCTGTGTTACTTGGGATGAACCCTCTAACATAGTCACAGATGTGTTATAAGGAATTAATTCAACAAATAATTGTCGATTTCTTAAGATAGTGTGAGTAGTTCCACTATCAGTTAAGCACTCTATTTCTCCTCGATACATTCCTACAATTAAATTGTATGAGATTATTAAATAAAGTCGAAAAATATATCTCACATTCTTTAGAGTATTTCGACTGAGGTAAAATGATATTCTTGTCATTCTAATATTATTTTGCTTTTATTTGCTAGATATATTGCTTTACATCAGAATAATGCTATTTTCGAACCATGTATATATAGAGAATAAAATCAAATAAAATTCAATACTTTAGAATAAAATCTGAAATTTATTAATAATAAACCAACGATAATCAAAGTCTCGGACATCAAAATCCAATTCAACAAAACCATTATTCAAATAAACTTTAAGACCAAAACAATAGTCTAATTAAAATAAGACATGTCGTGTTCATGGCATTCTTGGAAAATAAATAAAAATACGCAGATGAATCAAAGTCTGGAACATTCATAGACTGAGCATGTTGCCATTGAAGTCTGCAATTGTGAGGTTGGCATCAGCGGCATCGCCTCCATCTTCCATATAGTGAGCCTCTTGTTCTCGAGACTCCCTATATCTCTTGTAATTAGCTGCTACTTTGTTGCTTACTTGGCAGTTCTTATACCAATGCTCAGTAGCTCCACATTTATAACAAGGTTCATTTCCAACTCTCTCCCTTTTGACTGTAGGGTTCTTGGGTGCTTTTTGCACCTTTGCCCTAGGACCACCATGGCCACTAGGACTAGTACCACCGTCTCTGCGCCAGACATTAGGAGGGCCTCCATGGCCCATACCACGGCCCATAGGTGCCTTGCCACGTGGTGCATTGTGTCCACGTGGGTAGGGCTCAACACGTCCAACCCCCTTTTCTTTGGGGTGCTTTCCACCTTTTATCTTGCCATAATTGGCCTCAGGAATTTTCTTTATCCCAACAGGCCTGACATTATTGTTCAGAAGAACTTGATCATGCCGCTCAGCCACTTACAACATATTGATCAGTTTGTTGAAGGTTGTGATATTTTTTTTGTCATACTCCAACCTATACTGGTTCGCTAGTATAAGTGCTAAAGTAGGAAAGGTAGAAAGAGTCTTCTGGATCATATCATCTTCGGTGAGTTCCTTGCCACATAAATTAAGACGTTCTTTAAGGCGCAACATTTCTTTGTTGAATTCATTAACCCTTTTGTAGTCAAGCAAGCAGATTTCATTCCACTGAGCATTCAGTTCTGGGAGTAAAGTGTCATGAATATTCCCAAAACGTCCATTCAGGGCATTCCATAGTTCTTTGGGTGATTTTAACTGAAGGTACTCCCAGCATAAGCTAGAGTCAATATTCAATATGTCGCCTAAGAAATATTAGGGTATTTGCTTTGACTTTCGCAGATGGTTATGCGTCATTAGGGTCGGTGGAGGGTTTGATAGTGAAAGTATAGTCTTTTGCAATAAATGCAGTTTCCACATCCGAAACCCAACGATAGTACTCAATTCCTTCTAAGTTCAGTATTTCAAATTCGGGTCGAGTTGGATCAGCTTTCTACATAATCAAGAGTGAAGAATATATTAATTATGTAGTCGTAAGACATCCACAATAATTAATTTCCAAGAATGTGAATTAGATTTTGAGACCATAATTCATAGTAGTCACACATTTTTCGATGCTTTGTGAAAATACTTTATCACATGGTAAATTTATACTGATTTTATAACACAGAAGCTTCTTTATCATGGCATTATACTTAACATATAATATGCGAAATAAAATAATCATTCAATATTAACAAAATACAGATAGCATGCTTTGATAATTAACTATAAAAATATAGAGCACACAATATTCTTATATAAAAATTATGTCATATTAATCACAAATAACTTCTAAATGCAAATATTGCATACATAAAATTTAATGCTTAAAAACAGAAATATATACATTTACGTAGCAGTAAAAAAATTTACAAATAAAATCAGGGTCAATTAGACAATTAAATTTCACATTTACAATTAATTTCATTAAACAATATCAGTGAAGCAGTAATTATTTTTTACTACAGTCAGTTTTGAAAACTAACCTTAATTTACCAGAAATAGTAAATATCTGTTTCCTGCAGAATTTCCGGGTCGAGCTTAGGTCGGATCTAGGTGAAACGGGTCGGGTCGCAACGGGCAGAATTCCGGGTCGAGCTGGATTCCGGGTCGAGCCGATCTGGAGCAGAGGAGGTCGAGCCAATCCGATGCGGGACGAGGTTCGAGCCGAGCCGATCCGGAGGTGGCGCTGCTGTGCGGAGGGCTGAAGCCGGCGAGGCGGCAATCCGGGACGAGCTTCAAGGGGGCTCCGGATCGAGGCAGTGGAGTCGTCGATTAGGAACGATTGGAGGGGGGGACGACCTGGGCCGGCGTCGACGGATGAGTTGTTGCAGGCCTAGCTGCTAGGCTAGGGCGGGGCGGCTGAAAGCGAGACAGACGCGCAAGGAGAGCGGCTAGGCGAGCTCAGGAGCAGACGTCGATCGGAGAAAGGCTGGCCTCGGGCGGGGCTGCTTCTAGTAAGGCTAGCGGCGGTGGCGGTGACGGCGGCGGCGGCGGCCGGGGGGGGAAAAACTAGGTATTTTCTTTTTTGATTATTTTTTTTAGTTTTTTTTTAGTTTTTTTTTTCTTGACTAAAATAACTCAGGAATAAAGTAACGTGTCTGATAACGTGTAATAGGAAAATTAAATCGGTCTACTCATTTCATTAGACAATTCCTCTTTATGATTATAATGGTAATAACAATTACACTTATAATTATAATCACTAATTTCATAATTTCACTACCGTCGTTATTTTGACGAAAACACAATGATAATTTTCTTTAATATATATATATATATATATATATATATATATATATATATATAATAAATTTTAGTCCATGCATAATTAGATGAAATTTCTTTGAAGTACATCGTGAAAACCATGCATCTAGCTAAATGCATTGCATATACATCTTGTCTTTTCATTTCCTCAGATATATTCTTCGTAAACCATAACTATTTGCAGAATGGGCATATGCGTTTGCTTGTTTTCGATCTCTAATAATGCTTACGTGAACAAGCCAACTCTTTCAGTATCTATGAATTGCACAAGATTTTAAGCACTATATGACTCGGGTAGTCCTTTGGTTTCTTCGTATAAGTTCATCGAATATGCTCATATATAGAACAAGAACGCTATATAAAATAAGCAAAACGCATCTCCGTAACAAGAACAAGAAGGTGCTAGAAGATATACGTACCATGGCATCAGGCAACAGCAACCAACTCGGTGACAAAGCAGTATCATTGATCACTACAAGAAACTTACATATTTGATCTAGACAAAGCCGGATTTATATTCTTTATCTTCTTAGGTTTCGATTCAGCAGCAGCTAATTAAGAAAAATAGTGGAGTACGTATAATATAGAAATGTTCATAGATATCGTCGTTATTTTCTTGTTATGGTACTCGAGCACAGACGCATCAACGGATCAAGCACCACCGATAGCAAAGTCTCATTGTCAACCGGTATGCGGAGATGTTAGCATCCCATACCCTTTTGGAATCGGCCCCTAATAAAGATTGTTACATTGACGTGGTTTGAGATAGAATGCAACAACTCTAGTGGCCTTCACAAGCCCTTTTTAAGGCAGGTTATTCCCAAGCTAGAGGTGCTGGAAATCTCTATTGATGGCACGCTTCGGGTTCAAACTGCAGTTCATTCTTTCGCAGGAAGGAAAGCTGGTCAATTAGGGCCAAATTTGACAGGAAGTCCTTTTGTTACTCTCAGCAATACAATAGATTTACCGCAGTGAGCTGCGGCTTCTTTGCGCAGATGAGGTCAGATAATCAAATTGTAGGCGGCTGCATGTCAGCTTGTGATGACAAGACAGGCACCAATGGTTGTATTGGTACTAACTGTTGTCAGACTACTCTTCCTCAGTATCTGACCGAGATAAGTACTGCGTTGCAATCTGAAACCGCTGAAGCAGATAGTCGACAACAACCAGCAAATGGAATACTAGGTTGGCATGACTATATATGCATTTCTGGTTGAGCAAGAATGGTTTCAGAATAATTTATCAGATTTCAGAGACGTCAAGAACATGAATAAGGTTCCTGTGGTGCTAGAATGGGCGTTAAGGTTTCACATAAATAGTTCAGATATCCATTCCTATGACGAGTACATTAAGTTTCTATTTTGGAATTTATTGGGTAAAATATACCCGCATAGTTACATTGGCTCAGAACGGGATGATGACCCAATTAAAGCAACACCCTCTTGCGTCGCCGTATCTGATATCACACCTCTGACAAACAATCTTTCGATGATTCAGTGTTTCTGTCCTCTCGGCTATGATGGAAACCCCTTTCTTCTCCAACCATGCCAAGGTACGTTGAAGTAACCTCTCCAATTTCATTAGCTTGTTTGGTTTCTTTGATATTCCCAGGCATGGCCAGACCTGACCATTTTTTTAGCCGGAGAAGGGTTTTCAATCTAGTCCATTCTAGTTTAAATATAAAATATATTAGTTTTATGTGCATCATTTCATTCATTTATCCATGGACTTTCAATTCCATTCTTGATCATACAGTTAGTTGTTTTCCAGATATTGATGAGTGTCAGCAAGATACTTCTTGTATGGGTGAGGATCCTGCTGCTACAAGATGGAACTTTAGTGGTGGTTATTGTCAAAATACTGGTGGAGGTCATATATGCTACTCAACTATAGATCGCGTTGCTTGTGAATTTTATGCTGGGGGGTCTGGTGCTGTATGTACCTCAATAGATTTCAATGGTCCATTCAACCAGAGGAGCCCCATTGTTTTTGGTATGCTTTCTATATTTCCTAGACTTTAGTACATTAAGCTTGTTAAAATGGATACAGATGATGAATGGTGACGAAGAGGCCTAGGAAGGAGATTGACTAACAAAGTGAACTCTAAATTATTGTTTCATAAACTGGCCACATTCTTGTTGTCATCAATTGATTCATGCTCCATGCCTAACATGATTGTGTTTTATATAGTTATTGCCGTGGGTTTTTCTCTGTTGTCACTGCTCATTGGTGCATGGTATGTTTACACAATCATAAATAAAAAGAAAAACACTATCCGCAAGAAAGTATTTTTCAAGAGAAATGGTGGCTTATTGTTAGAGCAACAATTACAGCTCTCTAAAATAAACGGCGGGAAGATCAGGCTCTTTAATTCGGAGGAATTAGAGAAGTCCACTGACAATTTTAGTATTAATAGAATTCTTGGACATGGTGGTCAGGGTACTGTGTATAAAGGGATGTTGAAGGATGGAAGAATTGTGGCAGTAAAGAAGTCTAAATTGGTAGATGAGAGCAAAGTGGCAGAGTTCATCAATGAGGTTGTCATTCTTTCAGAAATCAAACACAGGAATGTCGTTAAATTGTTGGGATGCTGTTTAGAGACTGCAGTTCCTCTTTTAGTGTATGAATTCATACCAAATGGAACACTTTTCCAGTACATACATGAGAAGAATGAAGAGTTTCCACTTACATGGAAAATGCGCTTACGTCTTGCAACTGAAATCGCTGGAGCTCTTTCCTGCTTACATTCTACAGCTTCATGTCCTATTTATCACAGAGACATTAAGTCTACTAATATTCTCTTGGATGAAAAGTACAAAGCTAAAATTGCTGACTTTGGAACGTCTAGATCAGTCGCCATCGACCAAACTCACCTGACCACACTTGTACATGGCACATTTGGTTACTTGGACCCTGAGTACTTCCGATCAAGCAAGTTTACGGAGAAAAGTGATGTCTATAGCTTGGGGGTTGTTCTCACTGAGCTCTTAACAGGGAAGAAACCGGTTTCTGCGATAAAAGTGATACAAAGAGAAGAAGAATTCCATTGTCTTGTTGCATGTTTCATTAAACTGATGCAAGAAGATCGTTTATTTGACATTATTGATGTAAAGGAGGGTTCAAAATGGGAGATTAGAAGAATAGCAAACCTTGCGAATTGATGCTTGGATTTGAATGGAAAGAAGCGCCCTACTATGAAAGAGGTCACAACTGAGTTGGAATATATCCAAATGTCAAAGACAAGCTCCATTACTGAACAGTGTTATGAAGTGGTTGAACTTCCATGTGACGAACATGCAGAAGTTGTTTCAAGTTGAATCGGCAAGGGTTCAGTTCAGTCGATCTAGGATGATGCCGTGCGTCCGTCTGATTTTGTCAATACTAGTATTCCATGTTTTATTTGATGTTGTAAAGAATTATACACTCTTTTATACTGCTCTTGAATTCTTGATCATGTCCATTGGTACTAGATGCAAAAGCTAAAGGTTCCTTGATTTTGCTCACATAGCTGGAATGCTAATTAACCATATGGATTATAAAAACGAAAAAAAAAAAACACATATAAACCTATTTATGCTACCACGTAGTGAGCATAATCAAAGGTAAACTTTACCTATTGTGTAAAATCACAGGTACGCATTGCATAGAAGGGAAATTACACACAAACCTAACACATAGGGTTCCAATTGATTCGAATCAACACACATACACATTGAGTAGAAACATCGAACTAATTACTTATTGAACAGAACTCAAAGAACAAAATATTAACCGTGCTCCATCAACAAAGGGATGTGTATACGAAGATGTGCCTACTACCAACCTCTAATTGGCGATTTGTCACAAACTAAAATTGTATGATCCCATGATTGAAGGTGGAGATATTGATAAGGAAAAATGACAATTTGATATATAAATTTGAGGGCCTCTTTGCCCAAACCAATGACGACTCTACTCCCCTACTCCCGATTCTGCTATAGGTTTCTTTGATGCTGTGAAGTTTTGAGATCCAGGTCCTTTGTTAGACCTGCAACTTAGTTTTTAACTCTTTGCTGACTATGGGTCTTTTGTAAGGTAACCAAAATATAGGCAGTAATAAACTTGAGTACGTTATGGTTGAATTTCTTACAGAATTTTTTACTTATAGGGTGCCGACTGTGCAGGTGACAAGAAACACCATTTGCCCTAAAGTGGAAAGAGTCCATAAGAGTGGTGTCCATATAGTTTGTAACACCTCAATGTGATCCAGTTGACACTTAGCTGTGGAACTGCCACACATTTCTGTTTGGGCCCAATTTGACATTTAACCGAGGTTATGGATCGAGGCCCAAGAGGTTATTCATTAATGAATAATCTGATATATTTTAGATTATATTCATTCTAGGAATAGATTTGGAGTCCCTCTAGGAATCTGATTCAGAGGTGGTTTCGGGTAATAGAATCCTAGTTGATCTCAGAATCTATTATGCTTGATACACAAGTATTGGAGTTTTGCATTCTCTATATAAAGAACTTATACACAACGTAAAAAAGGTTCTCAACCATCTAACAAACAAAAGCTTTTGCGCATCGCAAATCTTGCAAAACCTCTATGGAGCAATTTTACGCGAACTGCCTCCACTAATTGCAAACAACCACCGTTCCAACCCTGCCGCAACTTTACACCCACATCGGTCGCCGTATACCTGCCGCGGTTGTCGAAGTGTGCCTTGCATTCGTGTGAGTGTCGCTAAGACCTATCGCTTTCAGCATCCGTACGTCTGCACACCTGCACCAACCTGAGTCGCACACCTGCGTTGGTCAGAGCTGCAAACTTGCATCGTATCTGCGTTCGCTGAAGCACCCAGTGTCAGTCGCTACGCCAGTAGCAAATCGAGTCGTTACTCCGGTAACAAAACCCGAACCCAATGTGCAAGGGGTTGGACGACGAACAATCTGTAATAGGTTGGAAGCAAACTGTTTCCTACGGTCTTGATACTAGCTCTGCTTTGCATCTCAAGATCAAAGTAAGATTACTCAATCTGCAATAGGTTGAGAGAAAATCCTAATAGAAAGTTTATTAGGTCTTGTTCGAGCCCTTTACGCCAGCCTAGTCAACGCCCGCGTAACAGTCGTTTGATCCAGAAGTCAGGTATAGAGAGCAGACGAACACGCTGGTCAGAGGTCATCCGCTCGCCAGAGGTCTTCCGCGCCGAGGTTGTATCTAACCCAAAGATACTGGCACGCTCGCGCACATCGCTGAAGGACTGAAATCGATGTCCGCCATCCTCACGTGTTGACTGTTCGTCGGGTGCGAAATCCGACGCGAACAATTTCTGTATTTCATTCTAGAATTTAACCGTGGTTGTAATCTTTTGCTGGGCATGAATGAAAATGACGAAACTCTGAGCTGTTTTTCCTTTCCTTTCCTGCCCATGGTTACTCTTTCAATTATATGCCAAGGCAGAACACTACTCACTACTTACTGTCGTTTCGTTTTTTGTGATGCAATTAGAGCAAAAGTACGAAAGAAATTACTAAGAGCTAGTGAGAAATAATAGTTTTCTTAATTGTCAAGGAAACCAAGTTTGGATAATGCATATCCAACTAAACACGTTTCAGTCATCTACCAGTCCACACTAACTAACAGTCCCTCATATGCATATAACTGTTTCTTATCTTATCTTGAACTCTCTTAATTTTTTGTGTTATATAAGGAAGCTCCATTAGTTCCGTTCTCGAGTCTTCGAGTCTTTACCTAGCTAGCTAGCTAGCTCGCTGAGATCATTGAATTTTGGTTCTCCTTATATATGTTCTTCACTCTTATTTTAGACCCAGATCAGGTATAATGGGATTCCGAAGGCATCCACCGCCGGATCTCTTTGGACCGCCACCACCACCGCCGGATCTCTTTGGACCACCACCACCGCCGGACCTCTTTGGACCACCACCGCCGCCTCCTCCGCATCACCATCATCATGACCATGGGCCGCCACCTCCACCGCGTCCCGAGTTTCATCAGCCACCACCACCACCACCCAATCACCATCACCATCCTCCTGGTCCTCCTCCTCCACGACCTTATGCTCCAGGGCCTCCACCACCAGGTCCACCAGGACCTCCACCACCATACTTCGACCCCTACAGACCACCTCCCCCTCACCATCCTCCTCCACCTTACTAGCTAAATATACGTAGATATTGCTTTCTTCTCCAGTCTGCAACTATCTTTGGACGCACGATGGGATAAGTCTAGAAGCAAAGCTAGCAACGCCATTTCTAAATAAGGATCAACAGATGTTCATGTGTGTCTGTACTGTGTTGTATCATTTGTAACTTTGTATGTGTTGTTAATTGTTTTCCTTTGTTGAGTGTAAATAATATGATAGTAATAAATAACCATTTACAATAGCAATAAATAAGCATATATAATTCCATTAGCATATATATGGTTTTTTCTACTTATTCTTAATACGTATAAAGAAATCCTTCTGAGTATTCGTATTCTTAATACATATCAAGAGTATAAAGAAATCTTTCTTAATTTTCGTATTCTCAATAGATAAATTTTATATACTCCCCTCACTATTTGACACACATCGTATTTTTCAAATACGATTACAAAATAAATATGATTACAAATAAAATTTTGTAAATATGTTAAATAACGAAATGAGGTATATGTAATAATTAAAAAAAATTAAAATATTAAAAAAAGAAACATATTTTCAGAAATTAATAAAATAAGAAAATGAGCCTTCTATTAAAAAGAAAATAAGAAAATTAAACGGTGAATTCAAACATTTAGTTCCTTCCGTTATTTTCACAAATAAATTCATGATTTCGATTCCTTTTCTATAATTCCGAACAAGGTAATTAATTATGTTAAAAAATTACGATTTCACATTTTACTAAATTAACTAAAGAAGCTGTCTGTTTAAGAAAACAAAAAACAAAAAAAGCAAGGTACGCTACACTTATATATGAGGATGTATTTTTCATTTGCATATTTAAGGATTTGAAAAGAACAATAATAGATTTGTGATGATTCATAAAAACTAACACAAGTAATAGATATTAACAATTCTACAAAACGTCAATCTAAATAAACATATTAAGTATATTTAATTGTAGTCTTATTGTACGTAACTCATGTAGTGGAAAAAGGGTTTTCTTTTCTATCTAGCAATGTTGCCGCTAGGGTTTGAAGAAGAACAAAATTCTTCTAAAATCTATACAAATTCACATATGGCTCTCTTTCCTCTTGGAGAGTTTCATCGGCAGCACATCATTTTTCTTGGCCAAATCATCTACCAAGAAGAAGAACGCCACTCATTTCTCTTGGCCAAATCCTGGTGTCGGCGACTTAGCTTGCTGGTACTCAAATCTTGTCGGCTTTGACTTTTGTGTTCTTGATTGTTTTGGTCTTTACTTGTGTCATTAGCTTGGATTTTTTACATTGGGATTCAGACCTTGTCTGTCGACGGTGCTCTTGGAGAAAATTTAGATCTAGTTTTGAATTTGAAACTGAATTTGTTTTAGTGAAGGGTAGCGAAGCCATGATTCATAGGGGTGATGTACCAGATCATCATGGGTTTCAGATCTTTGATGGGAATGGTGATGGCCTACCTGTGAAGACCGAGTTCTTGAATTCCTTCGTCTTCATGGGATATGCGGTAGGGTGTGGTGGTGCCGATTGTAGTAACGGCAGCTTCTCTGAGGGAGGCCCTTTTCCAAGGGGTTGTGGAGTCTGCTAGGAATTCTGAGAGTTTGGACTTATATGCTCTTTTCTTGGGCTTCAATTGGTAAGCCTTTTTTTAGAGTTGGACTAGTAATTCGGTGATTGCTAGTCCTATGGTGTGGACTTGGATGTATTGGGTCTTTATGGCCCATCGTCAAATTTTTTTTTGAATCAAGGGCAGATTCAAATCATGGGTTGTTACCCTTTATTCCTGCTTCACCATGAGTGATTAGAGTATGTGAAAATAAAGGTGCTATAAACGATCTTCAGAAGGTGGATGTACTATTGATGGTTCAATTCTTAGATGCAGCTAGGTTCATAATTGTCATAGGGAGTAATTCTTATTGTCGCCCCAAATGGGAGTTTTCTTGCTTGTACTGTTTGCTGAGTAATATATATTGACCACTGATTTAAAAAAAATAAAAAATTGTAGTCTTATTGTAGCCTTATATAGTTAAATTATTTTTAATGTTTTAGGTTAAGGTTATTTTAGGTAGTTTGGGTTGTGTATTAAGTGAAAATATTTAAATGAGAATTTAGATATATGTGTATTAAATAGTTAATTAGTGGATTGTATTTAAAACTTCTCTACATAAAAAGAGCAAAAAAAGAATACATATAAAGAGGTGGGTCTCCCATGTTGACCCCTCTATCGAACAACGCAGCCTCCCAGCCTTGTCAATCTCTCTGGCAAGTTGGATCAATCAACTATGATCTCTAAAACCTCCACCAAGATTCTCAACTGAAATTGTTCCTCCGCCGTTGGGGTGGTATAGCCTTTTGGCGTTTGTTTGCTGGGATGGAGAATTCAGGTCGGGCCCGACCACGACGCGCGAGACTCAAAATTTTTGGAGCGTCCAATTCCAAATGCTTGGGTGTAAGGGCGACATGGATTAATCCACCATGTCATATCTATTATTCCGATCTGGTTTGCAGGTGGGTGATCAAGGCGGCGATCTTGATGAGAATTGAGGTAGCTAGCTTACATTGTCTTGGTCGGTGTACAAAGCTTCAAGCCACAAAATCATGAAAAGTGGCCGTCCTGGTGTGCGTCAATAAGCCAAAGTAATGCAAGAAAGAGACGACCAAGACGGGTTCGTGTTGCAGGGGCGGTGGCGATGGAGGCTGAAGATGTTTCGACGGCTAATGGAGGACTGAATTGAGTACCCAAATCTTTGGGTTAGCGCACCACTATTTGGAGACCCAAATTTATTGGGGTGTCCAAATCAGTATGAATGCTCATATTGTTTGACAAAAACATGTGGGGGAAGTTTTGGGCCCAACTATGGGCCCAACTATGGACTCTAGCTATCTACGATTTCGAATTTGGGATTCTGGTGGTTTGATCCAGCATACTAAATTCTATTTTAACATTTGTGGTACCATCGAATTTTCTAGAGTAGTACTAAAAGACGATTTGAGTTATTCTGTAAGAGTGGAGCATGGAGTGTTCAATTAATAGACTTATTTCTATATACCATCATGGGTACTATCACAACTTCTTGTTCTGTTTGTATATGGCAGCGGGAGGGTATGTAACAGTCATTCTGACTTAAGGCTCAAACAAGTTTATCTTGTTTTAATGATACTCCAGAATCTATTCTACATGTATTATGATACAATTGTATTCAACTCGCTAGATTGAGTCATATTTTACTTATTTATAAAGTTATTTCCTTGATTCAAAAAAATATATAAAAAGAGGTGGGTATGCACGTGCAGTTAAACCTCTATAAGTGAATATGTCCGGACTATGGAAAATTATTATTTTAGAACAGTTATTATATTATTGATTTATTCATTATCGATAAATATATATATATATATATATATATATATTACTTTATAGAGAGTTTTATTATTATTTCTACTTTAATTTAGTTTGATTGTACGTGTTGTCCATTTCTACATATGGATTCCTAATCCTATTAACTTTTCTATCCAATTGTTGTGCAATGAGATGACTATATATAATTATGTCATTTAAAAAATGGTAAGTTGCTACTAAAGAAAAAATATATCGTATTTGATACATTTGTTTGCATTAAGAATGAAGTTCAATTAGGCTCACATATAAGGAAAATCAGACACAAATTACTACATAACACACTGGGAAGCCCCTATTTTCTACAAACTTCCACTTCATGGCTGGTGTAGTGGATCAAATCACTCCACACAAAATCCATTTTTTACAAGCAAACTTCCCTACCGCAAAAATCAATGCACACAAGCCTAAAAGTTGATATAACAAGTTTTAATAAATAGACCCCTTTTTATCCTACCTACTACCTAGCAAGCACATGAAGGTTGGTCATAGTATGTCCTTGTCTAGCGGAAACTATTAGGATTATGTGTAAAACAGTACAGGGTACTATGGTCTTTTCATTTATTCAACCGAACTATATATATGTCACGCCCCAATTCGAGTAAAGGTGTAACCTCGTCTTAGGGCGTGAATCGCATTTTAATTACAGACAATTTAATATCTATAATTGAAATGAGACAGATATCATAACATGACATGAGAAAACAAACCCTCGTACCTTTATTTATTACAAGCCTTTAAAAAGGTGCAAAAAAAAAGTACATGCTTAAAGCATTTATTTACACACAACTAGAATAACGTTTCTTTTCAAAACGACTATTCCTTATTCAACTCTTAATTTACAAAAGGGAAACTAAAACTTGA
This sequence comes from Potentilla sterilis, assembly GCA_963682095.1. NCBI lineage: Eukaryota > Viridiplantae > Streptophyta > Magnoliopsida > Rosales > Rosaceae > Potentilla > Potentilla sterilis. Next base: position 10,454,231 of record OY821765.1, on the reverse strand, counting down.
AAAACCTTAGTTCACAAAATTAGGTACGCCTAAGACTTGTTCTACACGTCTGGTACCATACCTGCAATGAGTTTGGAAAAGAGGGGTGAGCTAAGCTCAGTAGGGCTAGCTTAAACACTAACAACAAACAACTCAACCAATCCAAAACATATAACAATGTATGTATGTAATGTTCCTCCTCACCCTATCCACCGCCCCCCAAATATAATATATATATTTTTTTTCTTCCTTTGTTAGTCTTCTTGTTATATTCATGGTCCCCAGTCCCGAAACCCGAAAAAAGATAATTTTATCGACTTCTGGCGACGAAGGGGCATTCTTTCCCCAACTCGTGCACATGTGGGCTGATCATAGCTACTGGATGTCCCCATGAGTTAACTCAACTACACAAAAGGTTTTATTTCCAATAATAATTCCTAAACACTCATGTTCCCTTCAACTTCCAATCTCACCATTTTCCCATCATGAAATGAGTGATCAGGTAATATAATTCAAATCAAAAAAAACATGCTTTCCCAACATTGTAGATACGTAATAACCAATCAAGAAATAAAATATCACCAACATTCATAATAAACAATGCCAAACAATTCCAAACAATGTCAAACAATGTCAAATTCATACATTAACATAATAACATATACCCCATCAAACCCTACATCGAATTGTCCAGCAGATACTCGAGATCAAACCTTGCTCTTAAACTTGTGAACTACCACCAACGTCTCCCAGAGCTTAGCGATCATATAAGTACATACATAAACAAATACCGAAATTAGAATCATACTACTATTTAATCATACCAAAATGTATACAACACGTACATTAGTTAAACCAAAGTACTTATAAAAGCCATTGGACTGTATAAATTTCAGATTACACAAAAGAATGATTTAAAACATTTCACTTTAACTATGTCCAAAATAGTGAGTAACTAGCAGCCTTAGTTCTGATCCTGTGGTTGTGGGTTTTGTCAATATAGCTTAGCTTCCGCGCAGTTTTATTCTTTCGTTTTCGATAATTTTCAAATTCAGTCTTTCCCAAATTCAAAATTCTCACTCTGATTTTCCAATTCACTGTTTTGATTTTGTGTTGTATATCAAAACCCAGCTATCTCAGTCTGCTTCTTCATTGTTGTCAATTTGGAGTTTGCGTCACACCAAATGAGCCGTTCTCTTTCTCAGGGCACAACATGTCATATATTTGGATCTTATGGGTTTGGGAATCTGTGCACAAGAAGAAGGGGGTGAGTTGAAGACAGATTAGAGATGGGTAGTCTTAAGTGCTATACTAGGATTCTATAGTTTTGGAATTGGAAACATCTTGTCTACTCACAGTCAATTTCATCAGCTATTATCAAATTTCCTCTCCGACAAATTGGGTAATACCTCTCCAATTTGGTATCTCTCACACTTGAATTGTGGAATTGATTCTTGATCTAGCTTGTTATGGTTCTACTCAATCAGTTTTCCATTTTCTTTATTTTATCATAGTTTTATCAAAGATCAAGAATGATGTTTAAAATTTTCAATTTAGTTTTTGGACTAGTGAGTGAGGCTTGATAAGTTGGATTATGGGTTGGTTGTGTGATTCAATATGCTAGTAGTGGTCTTTTTGGGAGATGCCTCCATATTTGGAGCAATATTTGTTTGCTTGAATGAAGATGTGAATTTGTTGTGTATATTGCATGAATGGTGATTATACTGCCAGTAAAAATGAGATAAATGATGACGTCGTGTTGCTTGTCAATGTGAAGAAAGTATAAACGCTCAAATTTTAAGAATTATGATCGTGAAGATGCAGCAAAATTATTGTGATACGCAGTGTGTAGTTTACTTAAAAAAATCAGTATTAGCATTTCAATTTGACACAGCCAATTATAGGAATTTTGATGATATTCATAAAATATTCTTGTGAATTGCTTGCTGCCCTGTTGCTATTGTTGTTGCCTTCTCCGCTGCCGCAACCAATACCACATCTTGCTAGAAAGGCCTTGGGGTTATTGAAATTGGGATGTTGGGCAGTTTTTTTTTTATGTAATTTTGCTTCAATTGTGTCATTTGTTCCAACCATTATGCTTGTTTCCAAGCATATGGTTGAAGGAGAGTATTATGATTATGTGTAAAATAGTGCAGGGTACTATGGTCATTTTCTTTATTCAACCTAGCTATATATATGTAATCTTGTAACTCTTCACTCTCAAGATCAATACAATGTAGCCTTCAAGTCTCTCTTGTGTTCCTTTTAATTTTCTGCTATTTCCTGTTCAATAATAACATGAATTTCTAGCAGAAACAACAGTTAGGGTTTAGTCTAGAAATAAATATAAGGAAAAATGTCAATTTAGTACAAATTTGACTCCTTCATTACCCATTCCAATGACCCTAATTTCTTCCGCTATTAAATATACGGTAACTGTTGTAGGAAGGTTATTTAGGTAACTTCCTGGATGTGTCTTGACCTAATTAGACTAGTATAGTTGATTCTGTATTAGATAAGGAATCTCTGATTTATCGAGATACTCATTGTAATGCCTATATAAAGGCCTCTCTATCAATCAATGAATACACAGTTCTCCCTATTATCTTTTCTCCTTGAACACGTTATCAGCACGTGACCTCCCTGAGCCCTAGAAAAACCCTAATAACTTTTTCTTCCTCCTCCTCCATCCCTTCCATCGGCCGCACCTCCCTCCTCGGGACCCGTGCCCCCCCCCCCTTTTCTTCTCGGTCTCTTCTAGGCTGCAGCCCTTGCCAGGACGCCTGCCTATTCACCCGCGCGCTCGCCAATTTGCTTGCTCGCCAAGCCCGCTAGCCAATCCGCTCGTTCGCCAGCCTACTTGCTCGCCAATCCGCTCGCCCGCTAACTCGTCCATTCGCGTGGCTGCCTGCACGTTCGCTCGCCATCAACTTTTCAAGATAGCTCCTCCAGATACTCGCGTAGGAAGAGGCTCGAGAACCAAACAAGAGTCGAAGAACAAGCTTTACGCTCTCGTTCCTTTAATCAAAAGGTAAAAATTTTATAAAAGTTTCTGCTTTTGAACTATAGATATATTATATCGGGCGCTATTAGCCTTTCTTCTACTTCGATTCCGGCCATTCTTATATCGCCGATGAGACCTAGAATGGGGATTTAATCACCCCTACGGTCGCAGTTTTAAGTGATGGTCCTGGGGGAATCACGTTGAAAGGGAAATTAAAAGAAAAAAAAAAGATGCTCATGTGGATGTCTGAGTACGCCACTGTTTGAAGGTGCGGTATGAAACCGCCAGTTTATGCATCAAAAAGAAAAAAATTTCGCATCGAAACTAGTTTTCATGTGACCGAATATATCCCTTATAATTCCAATTTATACTTGATAGTATCTGCTTAAAGCGATACTAATCCGACGTATTATTTTCTTGTAGATGTCGTCGTCGTCACCGTCACGCCCTGATTTTGAGATCTTGGATCTTCAAGGCAAAGACTACCATCGATGGGTTTCCGATGTTGAAATTGCTTTCCTAAGCAAAGGCTTTCCAACACTTCTGACTGATGCAGCCGCCACTACCGCTTTTGGGGACCATGCCAAGGCTCAGACCCTCATGTATTTGAGGCGCCATATCCACCCGACTCTGAAGCGACAATATTTGTCGGTAAAAGATCCCAAAATTTTATGGGACACGCTCCAACAGCGATTTAACAATGTCCATGACATGCTTCTTCCAGAGCTCACCCTTAAATGGGAACAAATCCGTTTCTCGGATTATGACAAAGTAGACAAATACACTCAGGATATGATTAATCTACAGGCGGATCTTGGTACGGTTGGCGTCATCAAAACCGATAAAGATCTTCTGGAGAAGATATTTAACACATTCCCCATGGCCTACGATGTCATCGGACATCAGTATAAGATCTCAGTTGATGAAGGCAGAATCAGAACATTCGCTGACCTTATGGCAATCACTACAACACTGAATACCTTAGGCGACGAAAATTTTTCGACACCTAAGAAGGATTTTCGTCGTCTAAGCTTTTAGGTGACGAAAATTTTGTCGCCTAAGTTTCGTCGTCTAAAGTTTGTGGTCTAAGTAAGTAGGCGACGAAAATAAAATAATTTCGTCGCCTAAGATAATTCTTAGACGACGAACAAATTTCGTCGTCTAAGAAAAATGGTGACAAAAAAAAACTCTGAGAGGACGAATTTTTTCGTCGGCTAAATTCTAGCTTAGACAAGCACTTGGATCTCACCGAAAGTGACTCCTCCTAACCCCCAGATCTCACCGCTGTTTCACGGTCCCAGTACGTTGACAAGCACTTGGGCTTCAGTCGGCTCGTCAAAAATAGTGAACGATCTGATCTTCCGGAACGTCGGGGTGCTCCTCCCTCACAGTGGTCATCACCCTCTCGAGCTCGACATTGATACGGCACTGCAGCAAAGACCAAGTAAGTAACATGCATATGAATAATGCATTCTAAATAATCCAAACATAATCGGCAGATACTCTTCATCAAACCACAACGGTTAAACATAATCCAAACATAATGCATTCACTAGGAGTTTTGAGATCGCATGATTAGAATGGTTTTAACTTGAGTAAATACACAAAGTTAGATAACTTAAGGGAAATATTAAAGAGCTTATGCATATGCTTATGAATTTCTTTTGATAACTTGTGTATTGATCATATTGGTGATGGATTTCCAAATTCGTAACATTTTATCTTTCTTGGTCTATTTTCTTATAACCGGCCATGTCTAGTTATGGGATAAGAAAAATATGTTTCGTCGTCTAAGAATAAAACCTGCCGACGAAAAAAATAATCGTCGTGCTCGTCATTTCTTAGACCACGAAAAAAAAGTTCGTCGTCTAAGATTTCTTTTAGGCGACGAATTTTGATATTTCGTCTCCTAAGTAAAAATCTTAGGCGACGAGTTTATTTTTTCGTGGTCTAAGATAATGCACGGACGACGAATATTTTTTTCGTCGGTAGGCTTTTGTCTTAGACCATGAAAAGATGAATTCGTCGCCTAAGACTGTTCTTAGACGACGAAAATGTTTTCTTAGGTGAGGAAAGTTTTTTTGTCGCCTAAGATAGCTTAGGCGAGGAATTTTTTTAAGTTTCGTCGCCTAAGGTTTTTTTCCTTGTAGTGAATATTGGCTAAAAAAGAACGCCATTCTGAGATTAGGCTCAATAGTAGCCAGAGACATGTTGGTACAAAGCCAATTCCAACACCACAGGCTCATTATGGGAAGGCTTCAAAGCAGAAAAATAAAGGCCGCCATACCCCGTATAATCTGGTACGTAGAAGAAATAAGAATGCTGGAAATAATGTGACACGACTCTCCAACACTTAGAGGCGAGAAGGTGGCGAATAGGCACCACCTTCAGGGGGAGGCCGGACTGGCCACGGATCCCGTCTAGGTCCAGTACCAAACCCTCCTAGACCTCATAGCAATAACCGGAATACTCAATTTGCTCCGTGCTACAAGTGTGGTTCCTCCAAACACTACCATCGTGATTGTCGAGCTAGTAAGGAGATGTTAAATGCCTACAAGAAATACAAGAAGTTTCTATCCGAAGAAAGCAATTATGCTGAGGACGAGATGATTGAAGCAAATTATGCTCATCATGTGGATTCTCCAAAGGCGCAACCACAAACTCTTGATGTCCCGGATTTTGACTAGCCTATGGCTTTTCTAGTTTATCAAGTATTGTAATGGCATTCGCCATTATAATGACATTCGCCATTATAATGGCACTCGCCATGTTTTTATGACTCTAGTTAGTCTGTTTATTTTGGAATTAGAAGTTGATGTATTCAAGTTGGCACTTAATAAAATTTCTCTGTTTTCCCATACTTTTGAGAAATTTTATGTTTTTATGCAATCAGGTTCGTGTATTAACAACTCACGTGGTTCTTGTGACGCCACCTTTGGGTCACATAGGCTCTATATTTTAGACTTATAATCCCACCTACGCTCAATCCCTAAAATAAAAAAAAAATAAAAAAAAAAGGTGGCGAACGGGCCGCCATCGGCTCACTAAGGTGAAGTAGGCTCGGCATCCGCCACACTCTGGTGCCACGACACCATGTGTCTTTGACATCCACAGCTTCGGCTAGTGTGCAGCCCGAGAGGTGTTTTCACACCGATCCTAGGAGGCTAGACCTCATTTTATTCCAGTCACCAAAGGTGTTCTACACCACAATGTGCGAAGCCCCGGTTTCGTTTTGGTTTCTGATGATGATTGCTTGGTTATGTAACATTCAACCTTGCACTTTCCGACTTTAGTCGACGTTATAATGTCCAAATGCCATGTGATACACTCGATGGGATTTTCATCCCCTTTTCTTTCTCTATCCTACGGCGTAGTGATTAGACTGTGTCCCGCGATAAACTAACCCAAGTTTTCGTCTCTTTGTAGATGTCTCGCGGTGAAGTTGAGTGTCTAGCTGATAGTGGAACTACCCACACTATTCTAAGGAATAGGCAGTTGTTTACGGATTTAATCCCGTATCGCTCATCTATGACAACATTGATAGGTACCTAGCCGGTTGTCAAAAGGCGAGGATCTGCTGAATTTATGTTACCAAATGGTACTGTTATCAATGTCATTGATGCTCTCTATGCGCCGAGAACAAATCAAACCCTGCTAAGTTTTAAGGATATCCGTGCCAACGGTTATCACTTGGATACCTATGCTGAGAATGGTGAAGAATACTTATGCATTACTTCTCAAGAACACGGCCGCCGCCGTATCTTAGAGAAGATGCCGTGCATTGAAGAAATGGCTTATATCTCACTACAGCCTGTGTCTTCGAATCATATGCTGTCACTGACAATTTTTGTGACACTAATGATTATAAGCTTTGGCATGCTCGACTAGGCCACCCTGGCCGTGATATGATGATCCGGATTCTAAAGAACTCTCATGGACATCCATTTTTAAAGTCGAAAAAGAGATTGGAAGAACCTCTTACCGCGACTCAACATCGTGATGTACGCAGGAGCCAAGCTCCCCGCCAGACTATGGCCTTCAAGCCAATTTGCCAGTTTCTGCTTGGGGATATGCAATACTGCATGCAGCGATACTTATTCGTTTTCGACCCATTGCCAACAATGCGTTTAGTGCCTACCAGATGGTAACTGGTTTTGAACCCAATCTATCGCACTTACGAACTTTCGGTTGTGCAGTTTATGTGCCAATTACGCCTCCTTTGCGTATCAAAATGGGTCCACAATGACTTTTAGGCATCTATGTTGGCTATGATTCACCAATGATAATCCGCTACTTAGAACCAACCACCGGTGATCTATTTACTGCGCGATTCGCAGATTGTCACTTTGAAGAGACACACTTCCCGCCGTTAGGGGGAGATAGGAATGCACTCATTCCGAATGAACGTCAGGAATTGACATGGTGTGCCCCCAATGATTTGTCTCTTCATGATCCTCGCACTGCTCAAAGTGAGCTTGAAGTGCAACGCATTATCGATCTTCAGAAATTCGCGGATTTGATGCCCAACGCTTTCACTGATATTGCAAAAGTGACAAGATTACACGTACCTGTTGCAAACGTACCGGCAAGGTTGGAGGTCCCGAATTACGGGACCAGTTCAGCCGCCCTACGACCTAGTGCCGTCGGCATATCCTCAAGTGAGGGTGACGCCGGCGACGGTGCCATCGTACGTCGTGGCGTCGCTGTTGTTGAATCGGATCGCAACGGTGCCCTGATGGACTTTGAAGGGGCAGCAGCTTCGGCCTCGGCTCCCACCAGAAAGAGGGGGAGACCGAAGAATTCTCGAGATAAAACCCTTGAAAGAAGCGAGCGAAGGCACAAAATCCGCTCATCATCGACGATGCAAATCCTTCGCATGAGATTATCTCTGACTATAGTTATGTCCATGAGTCAACTGAATCATTTCTGTGGGATGACACAGAACCAATGTTGACTCCAGAGAACAAAGAAATCTCGCTTAGTTTGAATAACGCGTGTCTCTTAGTGGATAGAGCCTCCACACACGTCGATGATATATATGCTTATTCCGTCGCACAAGAGATCATCCATGACGACGAAGTTGAACCACGCTCAGTGACTGAATGTCAACAAAGTGCAGATTGGCCGAAGTGGAAAGAAGCAATACAGGTAGAACTTAACTCATTAGACAAAAGGCAAGTCTTTGGATCTGTTGAATTGATCCCTAAAGGCGTTAAACCTGTCGGACATAAGTGAGTCTTTATTCGTAAGCGCAATGAGAAGCATGAGATCTTGCGATATAAGGCCAGACTTGTGGCGCAAGGCTTCTCGCAACGTCCTGGTATTGACTACGAGGAGACGTATTCTCCCGTAATGGACATCATTACTTTCCGCTACTTGATCAGTTTAGTAGTGTCCGAAAAACTGAGTATGCAACTGATGGATGTAGTTACAGCGTATCTATATGGGGATCTAGATACGGATATCTACATGAGAGTTCCTGAAGGAATTCATGTGCCCGAATCAAAAGACTCTGAACCACGGAGTGCTTATGCAGTTAAGCTGCAACGTTCACTGTATGGACTTAAACAATCCGGAAGGATGTGGTACAATCGCCTAAGTGAATACTTGATTCGGAGGGGTTACAAGAACGACGAGTTATGCCCATGTGTGTTCATTAGAAAGACCGACTCTGGATTTGCTATTGTAGCTGTCTATGTTGATGACATGAATGTCATCGGTACTTCAAGTGAGATTGAAGAGACAGTTTCATTCTTGAAATCTGAGTTCGAGATGAAGGATCTTGGGAAGACTAAGTTCTGCTTAGGACTTGAGTTAGAGCATAGAACCAAAGGTATTCTGGTTCACCAGTCTGCTTATACGCAGAAGATGCTCAGGCGTTTCAACATGGATACATGTACGCCGTTGTCTACTCCTATGATCGTTCGTAGTCTGGATGTAAACAAGGATCCATTCCATCCCAAAGAGGATGAAGAAGAGATTCTTGGTGCTGAGTACCCATATTTGAGTGCGATTGGGGCACTTTTGTATTTGGCACAATGCACTAGACCAGACATTGCTTTCGCTGTGAATTTACTGGCTAGATTTAGCTCAGCGCCTACGCATCGTCATTAGAACGGTATCAAACATTTGTTTCGTTACTTGAAAGGTTCCATTGACTTGGGACTGTTCTATCCCTTCGGCACAAAGAGAGAAGATTCCGTCAAATACCCTCCTCACACCAACATTTCCGGCTGCCTCGACAGTACCATTGTACGCTGTAGTACTGCCACTGGCGCTAGTAACGTGGCGGATGATAATGGCGAAGCGTCCGGCCATTCAAATTTGCCCTTCTCTGGGTGTCTCCCTTACTCAAAAACTCCCAACAACGTGTTAGTATGTTTTGCAGATGCTGGGTATCTCTCTGATCCACATCGTGCTCGTTCCCAAACTGGTTATGTTTTTACCATGGGAAATACAGCAATATCCTAGAGATCAACCAAGAAAACTTTGGTTGCTACTTCATCGAATCACGCAGAGATCATTGCCCTCCATGAGGCTGTTAGAGAATGTGTCTGGCTAAGATCAGTTATTCGCCACATTCGTGATTCGTGTGGACTAGTGTCTACCACCGATAAACCTACGTGTATCTATGAAGATAATGATGCCTGCATTGAGCAGATGAAGTTAGGTTTTATCAAAGGTGATAACACTAAGCATATATCGCCCAAGTTCTTTTACAATGTGCAACAACAGGAATTCCTGAACATCCAAGTTAATCAAGTGAGTTTAGAGGCAAATGTTGCATATTTGTTTACCAAGTCTTTGGGAAAATCTATGCATGTGAAGCATGTGAAGAGGCTAGGCATGCGCCATATATCAGAGCTCTAAAGTTTGTTAGACATCAGGGGGAGTCTACATCACATGTTATTCGCAAGTGTAGTGTTGGTGTGTTGTGCTATTTTTCCTTCGTCCATGCATTTTATTTTTGTCCAAGAGGTTTTTGTTTTGCTGGCAAGGTTTTAGTGAGGCAACATGGTAAGCACCATGAAGACATTAGGCACTCGCCACAAGGGGGAGTGTTGTAGGAAGGTTATTTAGGTAACTTCCTGGATGTGTCTTGACTTAATTAGACTAGTATAGTTGATTCTGTATTAGATAAGGAATCCCTGATTTATCAGGATACTCATTGTAATGCCTATATAAAAGCCTCTCTATCAATCAATGAATACACAGTTCTCCCTATTATCTTTTCTCCTTGAACAGTAACAACTTTTATTGTCTATCTAAAAAAATTTTGTCAACCCTAGTACAATTTTAATATTTTTCTTTCATTTTTGCCCTCACCCCTTATACACTCATATGAAAAGAAAGTGAAAGATGTAGAAGACTTTGCCGGAAATTCACCAAACTTCGCCGGCGTCCAATAGCCGGTCGCCGTATTCCGGTCACCCAATTTTTTTTCACTGGAATATTATTTTTCTCCTATTAAATTACTGACTCTAACTTTAAGCATGTTACTGACTCTCAGTAATCAGGTTACTGACCCCCAATAAGAGCATTTGCAGCGCAGGCTGCAATCCTGTGATTCTGCAATATAAATTGCAAATTGCAGGTGATGGCATCATGCAGCGGAAGAGATGGAGGTGGTGTACTCGTGTGGGGCCCACACATTGCAATTAAGCAATCATACCGTCAATTTTTGCATGCCGTTGTGATGGAAGCAATTGGTGGGGACCACGCACGTGGCACCCCCTACCACCCTTTTTTTTTTTTTAATCTGACAAAAAAAAAAAGAGGCTGACAGATTTTGTGGCAGACCCAATCATGGGCTGCCACGTCACCAACGGCTATATTGAGCCAACGGCTCTTCTGAATTTTTTTTTTTTTTTAATTTTAAAGAAATCTCTAATTTTTTACCCTATAAATACTCATTCATTTGTTTCACAATCTCCACCCAATATCTCCTCCCATCCTCTCTCATCTTCTTCCATTTTCACTTTAAATTTTTTGAGTGATTTTTGAAAGAAAATGGCTACTTGGCTTCCTTCCAAAATTGGCATAGTGCTCCTGAAGAACCTATAGTCGAACCTCGTTCGAAAATAAGTTTGGAATCGCACTTTCCCTGCTTGAAGAAATTACTCTTGAAGTGGCATAGTAGCCTAGGCCAAGCAAACAATCGTGCCGCTAGCGAAACAAATTTGTTAGATGAGGTATGTCTTAACCCTTTTTTTCAGCATTTAAGTCTCTTGTTTAACATAACTTAAATTTTCCCATACATCTAATTTGTGTTATTGTATTGTTTTATTTCCTCATGTAATTATTTGTGTGGCATAAATTAAATTTGCATAGAAATGTAATGTTCTTATTTTTTGTTTTTAGGAGACACAAGCTCAATCAACTATTTCAAGGATATCAAAAAAAATTTTAATAAATTTGCATGTTATGAATCTGTGAAGAATCATCCTCATTTTGTGAGGGTTGATAGTACTCCTACCACTTATGAGAAGAATTTCCTAAGTTCTCCCGAGACTCATGACACTGAGTCAGCTGTTGAATTGGAGGATGATGATGAAGGATTCACAACTCCACCGTCCAACCAAGAGCACATTCCCCGTGTCTCTAGACCGGTTAGGCCTATGGGAATAAAAGCGGCCAAGGAAGCGAAGAAGAAAGGAAAAAAAGGTATGGCAGAGAAAGACGAGAAGTTTTTAGCTATTTTTCATAATATGCAATGTAATCAAAAAATACTTTTGGAGGCTAACATGCGAAGAGATGAAGAAACACTTCGGTTGGCTAGGGAGACTTTGGAACTTGAGAAACGAAAAGAAGAAAGGATGGGACGACGTGAGGCTATGGATGTATTGCAAGAAGAAACAAGAATTATGTCAATGGATACTACCATGATGACCCCAAATACAAAGGCGTGGCACAAAAAGAGGAAAGCACAGATCATGAGGGGTGTGAATGAGAGTACTAGTACTAATGATGAGTGTTATATTCCTCCATTTGATGATGAATATTAGTTAGCTGTGTTGATGTTATTTTTTTATGTTCCTTAATTTACAGTTTTTTTTTATATAAAATAAAACAAGTCTATTATTGTTATTCACTTCCTTATTCATTGTTAATTATTGAAGTACAAATACATTAAATTATGATACAAAATAAAGTGACAGTACCTACTAAGAATAGAATACCAAATAAAATGACAATAAAATAACATAATTGATTACTCTTTGTTGGCTTACAATGCCCAATTGTGCTCCACTAAATCTTCTTGAAGAATTGTGTGTATATAAGCTGACTCGAGGTGGTCAATACGCTCCCAAAACGTATGTTGATTTCGTCCATCTCTTTGCACTGGTAGAAAAGGAATTCGATTCCCGTCACAATCTACTGGCCCATCATAAATTCTTGCCGCCAGTGGGTTCAGGAGGTCTTCTTCTTCTGCCTCGACAAATTCTTCTTCCACAAATTCATCCTCAATAATCATGTTATGCAATATGATGCAAGCTATCATTATGCTTCTTAGTGTGGACCTCTTGTGCAACCGAGCCCCATGACGAAGGATTGCCCAACGAGATTGTAGGATGTCGAAGCACCTCTCCACATCTTTGCGGTACGCTTCTTGTTTGTTTGCAAATAGTTTCTGCGCTTGTGACTGGGGGTTTGTAATAGTTTTACAAACGTAGAGTACCTAGGATAGATTCTGTCAGCAAGATAATATGCATTGCTATATCTCCTACCATTGACGTAAAACGTCACAGTTGGGGTCTTTCCAGCGATCAATCCTTCAAAGACCGGTGATTGATCAAGCACATTAATATCATTTTGAGCTCCTGGCACACCGAAGAAAGCATGCCATACCCATGTGTCATATGAGGCCACTGCCTCAAGAATAATTGTGGGACGTCCCTTCCGTCCAGTGTAAGCCCCCTGCCATCCGGTTAGACAGTTCTTCCACTCCCAATGCATGCAATCAATGCTTCCGATCATACCTGGAAATCCCCGGTGATCAGCTCTTGCTAGAAGCCTTCGAAGGTCAGCCTTTGTTGGAGCGCGGATGGTACTCTGGACCAAAAATACATTCCACTTGTTGACAGAACCTCTTCATGCACTCTAACGTAGTTGATTCCCCCGTCCTGGTTATCTCAGTACATTGATCAGCAGTTGTGCCGTACGCCAACATACGCAGGGCACCTGTCATCTTCTGTTATGGCAGCAACCCTAATACTCCAAGGGCATCTGCTCTTTGATGCCAATAACGGTCGTGGTTGCAGAGAGCCGTCATGATGCAGTTGAACAGATGGTCGTGCATCCGGTACCTCCGACGAAAATCTTCCTGTCCGAAGATCGGACGCTCGATGAAGTAATCTTCCATGAGATTTTTTCCCCTTGATAACCTGTATCTGGGGTGATTGGGAGAGCGACCAGGACGTGAACCACGTCCTTCTGGTTCATCTGAAGTGTCAAGATGTGCCATCATCATGGCCGTGCTATTCATCATCGTATCCATCATCTCAGCATTCTCTTGGCTGTGTTGTTCTCTCTGCTTCAACAATTTGCGCAAAAAACTCATCGTAGTGATAGGAAAATGAGGAAATCTGGCGAACAATTTGAGAGAATGTGTTTTAAAATATTTAGAACAAAGTTGTGAAGATTGAAGTGTATAGTTAGTTAGTGATGAATCTTATTTATGGTCAGTTTCAGATGATAAAATTTTATACGTGTTGAATCGTCATTTGTTGAAAATCTTATCAGAAATCCAATGACATGATTTGGCCGACAAAGATATGTGGTAATGACACGTGTCCCATTTTGATTGGTCGAAAATCCTATCAGAAATCGTATAACATTATTTCGGTGATAACAACATTTGGCAATGCCACGTGTCGTTCTGCGATTGGTTAAAATTAATTTATAAAATCTAATAAGTGAAATATTAAATCGATGAATAGTAATTGCCAGATTGACGGAGCTGCACCGCTGCATAAAAACTAGCACAGAAATGCAATTTGCAGTGAATAGTAATTGATGGAGGCAATTTAATTGATAGATTGATGGTGTGATGGTGGCTATGGGGTGTATATGCTCTAAGCAACTTACAGATTCCAGTAATCAAGTAATAAATTACTAACCATCAATAATTAGATTACTGACCCCAAATAACCTATAATAATTGTTGGGGACATATATGGTGCACCGCCAAGCATACTCGGCGATCTCGTGGACCGTGCAACCGGCGCCATAGGTCCTACTTCCGGCATCCATCGGGTAGACCAGCACCCCGACTACATCTCCATTGTTCCACATCACCGGTGCCGCACCCGGAGGGCGTGCAACCGGACACCTAAAGTAGCCTCCAGAGTAGGGAAATATGTAATAGTATGTTTGCACCCCACATTGGAGATGTAGTAGAGGTGGGAAGCCTCATTCCTTATAAATAGAAGGCTTCCCCCTTAGAGTTAGGGATCTTGGATACTTGCTACTCTTGGCATGTAACCACCCGATGGCTTATTGGCAGATCATACTATATTTCAAGTGGACGTAGCCGTGCCCTCCGATGGCACGGTGAACCACTATACCTGCCCGTGTCTATTTATAGCTTTATTATTGTGCTTCTGTGAGTCCTCCCAGATTCTAGCAGAAACAATAATAAATTACTAACTATCAGTAACTCGATTACTGACCTCCAATAACCACTAATAATAAATTACTGACCATCAGTAACTCTAATTACTCTACCCCAATTCAATTCAACCCTTTGGGATAGAAAACGAGGTTGTACCTGCATACTCACACACAAATAGACCATTTGGGATGAACTGGTCAGCAAACAACCCCACCCTTTTCGTTGCCCCTCACAATCTTCAACTTAACCTGAATCCTTCTCTGACTCAACCGATTCCCACAACTCAACCCACACCCACAACTCAGCTCACACTCGAAAACGACGCCGTCCATTCCACCAAACCCAACAACCCCTCTTCCCCACCCTCACATGCCCCCTCACATCCACATCCAGACGAATCAGAGTTCCCAGTTTCTTCGACAAAACACAACAACGATGTTTCAGTTCTTATCTCCGTGTCAGTTCTTGTCTTCGTGTTAGTTCTTGTCTTCGTGTCTTGGTTGTGGTGAGTGGAGCCCCACGACTGGCGTAGCAGTGAAGAACAAGAAGAAGGTGAAGAAGTGGGTTGGTAAAGGAGGTAGGCATAAGGGTGTTGGTTGAGGGAGTTAAGGAAGGGAATGGGAAGCGGCTTGAGGGATCAGGAAGTGTGGGAGGCGCGGCGGAGAGTGATGGAGTTAGAGAGGGTGTTGAGGGTGGTGTAGGTGATTGATATCGTCAGTCGGTTTCTTAGGCAAATCGATGTCGTCACTATTTGTCGTTGGATCTACAACTTGATCACAGCCGAGAGAGAGAGAGAGAGAGAGAGAGAGAGAGAGAGAGAGAGAGAGAGAGAGAGAGAGAGAGAGAGAGAGAGAGAGAGAGAGAGAGAGAGAGGTTTCAGATATGGAAATAGAATTGGATTAGGCTAAGGACTAAACTACATAAGTTTAGGTAGTTAAGATATTTTGCCAAGATTCATTTGAATGAGATATGAACATTGTACAGGGTAAAAAATGTCCTGTTTTTGACTAATTGGTCTTTTTTCCAAAATATACGTATCTATTGGTGATATATAATAAATGCCCAAAATGATTAAGAAATTAAACTCTACATTGGTGACATATACGAAGGTGAAATTCACACTCTCTCTTTAAGGGGATGTATTTAATTAGGAGTATATTAGATGTTATTTGGATTTTAAGAGTTTATAGGTATTTAATCAAGATTTTAAAAAGTCTTTTAAATTCATGTAGTGTTTTGATTAAAGTTTAAAACCTCCTTCTAAATCTAGTGATATTCAATAACTTCACGACTTTGAATGATTTATTAGATGGTACATTTTTAAGGATTCTAGGGTGCTAGGTATAAATACTAGATTCCATCAAGAATCTGATCTCTCACTATCAAATTTTAAAGTATTTTATCTTTCTCTCTCGATTTGATGATGAACACACGACGAACTAGCCTTGACAACGCATGAAAATATGATCAAATTCAAACCTCTAGGTAATCGTCTTCTCTTCTCCAGGTAATAGCAAAAATAAAATTGTGGTGCAAGTCCTACTTCATCTATTTGATCCACCTGCTACCATATATAAAATAAATAGCTGGTGGTAGTGTTGAATCTAATGGGTCTCCATACTTGGAGATCCATAGAGAAAGAAAAAAAAAACGATTTCTTCTTGCCGTGAAATATATCACTTATGTTATCGTTATTGGTATAACATTAATTGTGTTCTATTTCATCTGACATGGATATATGTTAACCTATTTGGTTTGTATTTGTAATATGATATTACAACCTGTACTAGAATACATAAATCACAATTTGTAGCCTTTTTTATTTTTATTTTTATTTTTTCTAATTGTTATTACAACAATCTATAAACTTTTGGAATCTAACAGAATACTAGCTAACAAATCAATCAAGTAAAATATGTTCATCTCTCTATAGATCGTTAAAACAATCCATTGGATTAGAAGAATCCATACGGCCAGAATCTTTTGAAATTTTGATTGAATATACCCCCTAAGTAACCTCCAAAATCCTAAAATTTCACCCTAACAAAGGTGTGAGAGAATAAGTACTCCAGAAATACTTCAGGGTTGTTGGTGTTACATTGGATACTGTAAGAGCATACTGAGCAACATAATTCTCATTGTGAATTTGAAGAACATTCATATACTCAAAACTGGTCATCATCTCATTAATATTCATATTGACATTTTCTTCTCCAACCGCTTTTAGGTTTTTTTCCACGACATGACTTTCAAGCTTGTTCATCATATTAATAAAAAATCATTGAAGTTGACTTAAAATGTTAGCTGTCACACAAGGTATTTTTAGTCCAATTATGAACTGCACAAAATAATTCCTATCGTAAAACAAAGGAAAAAATAATAATTTTCAATTCTATATATATATATATATATATATATATATATATATATATATATATGCGTATTGCGAAATTTGTTGTTAGTCACTAGGACACATTGATCCATCTATTTTATAAAATAAACTCATCTCTCTTACTAGGTTTTCCTTATCTAGCAAAACCTCCATCTCTCTATCTTTTTTTTTAATCCTCTAGCAAAAAATGTAAATTTTTTTTTTCTTTTTATAGTTACAACGACGGTATCCTAAAAAAATTTTTAGGTGTAGAGATTAATTCTCATAACTTCTATTATTAAAAAAGTATATAAAAGGCTCAGACAAGGAAGTAGGCCACTTTCTCTCAAACCCTAATTATCTTCATTCTACGGCTTCCATTCTACTTCGATCAGCATATGTTTTCTAATATTTTAGACTTATACTAGAACTCTCTATTTGTAAAGAAGGTACATACATACTTAAGAATATATATGTTCAATAATTAAATATCATTCAAGATAATTATAGTCACAAAACTGAAGTGTGAAAGACAAATCTGTAAGGACATTTAAAGAAAACTCGAGCATGCTCGGCTACGTCTGTCACAAGACGCTATTTGGCTTCAGTATAACCATATTCCACAATATTTTGCAAAGTAATACCATAGTTATAGTAGATAACTGAGAAAACGTCTTAGAGAGATAAATTAATTAAGCACTCTGATGTGGTGGTAGGTTAGATAAAAATATAGATTTTGTTCAAGGAGAAATTATAATAAGGAGAACTGTTACTTTATTCATTGATAAGGAGGCCTTTATATAGGCATTACAATAAATATCCCGATAAATCAGGGATTCCCTATCTATTACATAATCATCTAATCTAGTCTAATTAGGTCAAGACACATCCAGGAAGTTACGGAAATAACCTTCCTACAACACTCCCCCTTGTGTCGAGCGCCTAATGTCTTCATGGTGCTTACCATGTTGCCTCACTAAAACCTTGCCAGCAAAACAAAAACCTCTTGGGCAAAAATAAAATGCATGGACGAAGGGAAAAGAGCACAACACACCAACACTACACTTGTGATTGACATGTGATGTAGACTCCCCCTGATGTCTAACAAACTTAGAGCTCTGATAACTGGCGCATGCCAATGCTCTTCACATGTTTCACAAACATAGATTTTCTCAAAGACTTGGTAAACAAATTTGCAACATTTGCATCTGAACTCACTTGATTAACTTGGATGTTTAAGAATTTCTGTTGTTGCACATTATAAAAGAACTATGCGGGTCAGAGAGATACCCAGCATATGCAAATCCAACTAACACATTGTTGGGAGTCTTTGGATAAGGGAGATGGCCATTGAAGGACGAAGAAGGGCCCAAATCATCACATATGCCTGTCTCCACGTCGCCGGTGCCGGCGGCAGTTCCGCGGCGTACAGCGGCAGTTCCGCGGCGTACAGCGGCGCTGCCGGGGCTGCCGATGGCGATGGTGTGAGGATGACTGGTGGTGGAAACCTCTCTGGTGCTAAAGGGGTAGAATAGACCCAGGTCAATGGAACCTTTCAGATGTTTAACACCATTCCAATGACGATGCATAGGCACTGAGCTAAATCTAGCTAGTAAGTTCACAGCGAAAACAATGTTTGGTCTAGTATATTGTGCTAAATACAATAGCGCCCAATTACACTAAGATACATGTATTTAGCTCCAAGCATCTCTTCATCATCCTTTTAGGACGGAATGGATTCTTGTGCCTAGACTTTGTCTTTCTTATGAACACGCATAGGCATAAATCATTGTTCTTGTATCCCCTCCCAATCAAGTATTACAACAGACGTTACAATCTAGTTGCACAATGACTTTGTGGTTTAAAGTCACTTGATCGAGGCATTAGAAGTCCTTCAAACACTTTCGTGTATATATCTGCATCTATATCCCCATATAGGTATACATTAACCACATTCATAAGCTGCAAACTTCAGTTTTTGGGACACTACTAAACTGATTAAGTAGCGGAAAGTAATGATGTCCATTACGAGAGAATACATCTCATCGTAGTCAATACCAGGTCGTTGAGAGAAACATTGCGCCATGAGTCTTGCTTTATACCGCATGATCTCATTCTCCCATTAAGCTTACGAACAAAGACTCTCTTATGTCCAACAGGTTTAACGTCTTTCCGGATCAACTCAATAGATCCTAAGACTTGCCTTTTATTTAACGAGTCTAGTTCTGCCTGTATTGCTTCTTTCCACTCCGGCCAATACATTCTTCGTTGACACTCTGCAACGGAATAAGCGATTACATCATCAAGATACGTGTAATTTTAACCACAGAATACATGTGCGCACTTGTGTAATTGAGATTTATGTGTACTCTGACATCAACAAAGGTTCTGTGGCGTCCCACAAAAAACACATAGTTAATCATGGACATAATTATAGTTAGAGACAATCTCATTGATGATGAGCGGATTAATTTGTGCCATCGCAATTCGCTTCTTTCGAGGTTTTAAATCTCGACAATTAAACAGTCTCCCCCTCTTCTTGGTGGGAGCCGAGGCCAAAGCTGCTGCCCCTTCAAAGTCCATTAGTGGCACCGTTGCGATCCGATTCAACAACAGCGACGACGTTCCGTAGGGCAGCGCCGCCGCCGGCGTTACCCTCTCTTGAGGATATGCCGACGGCACTAGGTCTTAGGGCAACCAAACCGATCCCATATGATCGGATCTTCAACCTTACCGGCACATTTGCAGTATGCATGTGCGATCTCGTCACTTTCTAACTCACTTTGAGTAGTGCAGGGATCATGATGAGAAAAATCATTGGGGGCACACCATGTCAATTCCTGACGTTTATTCGGAATGTGAGCATTCCTATCTCCCCCTAACGGTGGGAAGTGTGTCTCATCAAAGTGACAATATGCAAAACGCGCAGTAAAGAGATCTATGGTGGTTGGTAGCGGATTATGGTTGGCGATTCACATCCAACATATACCTAAACATTTTGTATAGACCCATCTTTGTACGCAGAAGAGGCGTAATAGGTATATAAACAGCACAACCGAAAGTACGTAAGCGCGCAATATTGAGTTTATAACCAGTAACCAGCTGGTATGCACTAAACGTCTGGTTGGCATTGGGTCTTAAACGAATAAGCATAGCTGTATGCAGAATTGCATATCCCCATGCAGAAACTGGCAATTGGTTCCCATAACCAAAAGCCCTAGCTAATAGCCGGAGTTGCTGAAGAGTGGCTTCTGCAAGGCAGTTCTGAGAAAGAACATGAGAAACGGGATGTTCAACTTCAATCCTTGTGGATATGCAATAATCATCGAATGTCTTGGAGTTAAACTCTCTAACATTATCCAACCTAATAGATTTAATAGGATGGTCAGGGTGGTGAGCCCTTAACTTTGATGATTTAAGCTAAAAACTTGGCAAATGCAGCTTGTGGACAGCAAATCGACGTGACTAACGCATCGATGCATCAACCAGCACCTTAGAATACACAAGGAGTCCGCATTCTGGTTGATAGGTCCATACATATCATCTTGGATTTGTTGTAAGAATGGTTTCTATTGTGTCCATAACAAAGGAAAACAATGGATTCATCTTTGCTAGTGTACACGCTTTTCAATAAGAGCATTATGCAGCTTAAAATACAAATTCGCACTGAAAATCAGATTCACGCACAACATGACCTTTGTGTACTAAAACGGTTATAACTTCTTCATTACAGAAGGTATCGACAAACTGTAAAAAAATTTAGAAACTAGACATCGGTATATTTCCATTGATACAAAGTACACAACGTAGTTCGAACCGACCTGATCACCAAGCTCTGTCGAAGTTGATGGATCTACAGATTTCCGGACAGATCCGTTCTACGTTGCCGAAACGGCGATAACTGACTCAATATGATAGCTATGATCAAACAGTCAGTGTCTCTGGAAATTAGACACATAGACCTTTCCATCAATATAAAATATACCATTTTTGAATGAGTGAGCTATGATTTATAGGTCATGCAATATCAAAACTTGTATGAGTCATAAGATCCAATAACAAGAATTGGAATGAGGTATTCTCATTGAATCTGACTCAACTTCTTCTCTAGAATAATTCATTAGAGGAAATACACAAGTAATTGTTACCATTCTCATATATCCAAGTGATAACATATGGAAATTAGGTTTTGGAAGACACAACAAGATTCGATTTTTTTCTTGGTGCATAGAATACGTTCAATGACATCGATAACTGTACCATTAGGTAACGTAAAGTTAATGAATCCACGCTCTTTAACAACCGGCGAGGTTCTAATCGATATAGTCATTGATCATCTATATTGCACATAATACTTGTTTCTGCACAAACCCAGGGGCCTGGTAGAGATAGGTAAATCTTCGTACTATCTCTTGCAAACCTGCTTACTAAGGGGAATACCGGGCGGGCCGGTCTTCTCCTCTATGATGCCTAAGTTAGTATAGTTGGAATAGATATAACTTAAGCACGTATATAAGCGGTAGGAAGGATCAGTTACCTATTAATGAGGGTAGTTGGGGCCCTTATATAGGTGGCCAGGAGTGAGGTCTGGTCTTACCCTTCGATGTGGGACTGGTTCCCTTCTGTTTGCACATCAAAGGGCAGCTCTGGTGACCTCTTTGGCAGGCAGGCACCCCCGAACCCCGGGCCCCGGGCCCCTGGTGGCAGGATAGACTGCTGGACCCCGAGGCCGGGTGCTGGTGATCCGGTCCTGGGCCTCAGGCCGGCCCCTAGTGCAATAGCCGCGGGTCTGTGGGCCTGCTGTAGCCCCTCTGTGGCTACTGTCAACAAGTCCCCCAAGTTCTCGGTCAAGTGCAATCTTGAATGGGGACTTAAACTGTCTTGCCCTTGTCCCGCAGACTTGCAGGGTTACCAACCCCACGGTGCCCAATCCCCCAAGTCCGCGTTGAAGATTGGGCGTGACCGGGGTGAGTACCTGTTACCGATGGTATGCAACAGTTTGTGAGTATGTTTGCCATATAAGTAGTACTGTGCTCAAGTTTTTGTAGTGTTATGAGCATGGAGATGATAGTGGGGCGTTTAAATCCGCCATGCAATAGATGTGTGCATGGAATGAGTATGGGGCGTTGAAATCCGTCATGTAATAGATGTGTGCATGGAATGAGTATGGGGCGTTGAAATCCGCCATGTAATAGATGTGTGCGTGGAACCTGGACCCCGCGTTCTGCCATATCAGAGCGAGCCGGAGAGCATGGGATCTCGACCGGGCGTTCTGCCATATCGAGACGAGTCCACATTGCTAGGCTGCGACCTCGACCGGGTGTTCTGCCAAATCGGTACGAGTCGGAGAATATGGGACCTCGACCGGGCGTTTTGCCATATCGCGACGAGTCCATATTACTAAGTTGCGACCTCGACCGGGCGTTCTGCCAAATCGGTACGAGTCGGAGAATATGGGACCTCGACCGGGAGTTCTGCCATATCGCGCGACGAGTCCATATTGCTATGCTGCGGGGTGGTGGCCCCGGTGTTGCGGTCTGCTGAGGCGCCGGTCAACACTTGCTAGTTCTTCTCAACTTGTGTTGGAATAAGCGTTGAGACAATGGGGTGGCGTTGAGGTGACAAGTCTCGCCGTGGAGCCCCAGATTGATCACAGTTCAGTGCGATGCAGGGTTTTTATCCTGCTGGACAAGAGTACATGTGTTAGATGTAAACTCACCCGGGTGTATAAAGCCCATGCCGGTCGAATGTTCTCATGACCGGGGTCGTGCCATGGAGCCGGGTGGACCTCGACCGGGCGTTCTGCCATATCGAGACGAGTCCCCCAGTGAGATGCCATGGGGCCGGGTGGATCTCGTTCCCGGAAGAATACTCTCGAGCCGGTTGGATGATCATAACCGGTGAGATGCCATGGAGCCGGTTGAATGATACCTAACCGTGAACTGCCATGGAACCGGATGGATGGCTCATACCCGAAACAATGCTCTCGAAGCGGTTGAAAAACTCATAGCGGTGAGAGATGCCATGCAGCCGGTTGAATGATACCTAACCGTGAACTGCCATGGTACCGGATGGATGGCTCATACCCGGAACAATGCTCTCGAAGCGGTTGAAAAACTCATAGCGGTGAGAGATGCCATGCAGCCGGTTGAATGATACCTAACCGTGAACTGCCATGGTACCGGATGGATAGCTCATACCCGGAACAATGCTCTCGAAGCGGTTGAAAAACTCATAGCGGTGAGAGATGCCATGCAGCCGGTTGAATGATACCTAACCGTGAACTGCCATGGCACCTTAAGAGCCTGGGGAAGTGGGGGGGGGCCTGACGCCTCGGTTCCCGCTCCTAACTCCCTTACCTGTCGCCAGCAGGCGGGACAAGTGGCTGACATGCATTTAAGGAGGAAGTCCATCAGTCCCATCAGTTATGATGGCGTGGGCAGTTTACTGATGCCGGGACACGTGCTGGTAGGGAGCGGTCTGAGATGGAGGGTCTGGATTCGCGGGCGTTTGAGTTGCTCTGATTGCGTGTTTTGGGGGATTGCAAGCGCCTAGGGCACCGGACCTCTCAATAAAAAGGCCTCCTCTGCCTTCTCAAGTTCTGTTTTGCTGCTTGGTCAGAGAGAATAAGAGAGAGAAATCCGGCGAAAACTCTGTGGAGGTGCCCCGCGACATCCGTTGCCTCAAGTGCTCTTTTACTCTTCTCCTATCATTGCTCGCTGCTTTCGCAGGGCAGACTTTCCTCGGTTGAGCATACTAATCGGTAAGATCTTGCTTTCTTTGCCTGGTGTTGTTTTTGTTTTTCTTTCCGGTGTTTTTGCGGCGGGGGGGGGGGGGGGGGGGGGGATCTCTATCGCCGACCGAGTTGTTTTAAGCGGAGCGTCTGCGGTAAACTTGGGGAGGGGCCGCAGAGGGCGCTGTTCTAGCCTGTTGCTGACCAGCGCTAGGGTTTTGTTTTTTTCTTCCCCTTAGGTTAAAAATATCTTCTGCAAGTTCTGATGGGGCTTCTGAATCGACCGACAGGCGTCCCATTGTGGATGATGAGGAGAGACTGGAAGACTGGCTCGGTTCGGAATCCCCGGTGTCTGAAGCCGCTGACCGCTCCCGGAGCGGGCCTTCGTCTTCCAGGTCCTCAGATTCTGAGGAAATACCGCACGGGGTGCGCCTTGCTGGTGCTCCGCCCGTGAGCTACACCATCGGTAGAGGGAAGGGTGCCGTGGTGTGCGATGAGCCGGAGGGTAGCATGAACCCCGGAGAGATTGCTGCGTTTCGGAAGACGTGGAGTATCCCGGATGAGGTGGCGCTACGGCCACTGAATCCCGGAGAGTCAGCCTGTAACCCGGAGGCAGGTTGGGTTGCCGTGCATCTAGACCAGTTTCGCCACGGGTTCTCGCTCCCGCTGCCAAACTTCGTGCAGTACATGCTCAGTGCACTGCAAGTATCTCCCGCGCAGCTTCCAGGGCTCCAGTGGAGGCGACTGCTGAGCCTCGGCTGCCTGTACGAGTTTTCCGGGATGAGTATGCCAACGGTAAACGAATTCCGGGCACTGTACAGGTTGTCCTACTCGAAGAAGCGAGGGTCCCGGGGTTGTCTGTCCTTCAGCGCCCGGTGTTTTCAACCTATCATCACCAATATGCCTACTTGGGTGGATAACAACTGGAGGAAGAAGGTGGTGATGGCGGGCGGTAAGTGGCAGAAGAGGAGTAAGATGTACCGGGTTCCTGGTGCCTTCCAGCCCCCTGGGGATCAATCGTTCGAGCTGTCCGAGTTGGAGCAGGAGAGGATCACGACCATACTCGGATGTTTGGATGATCTCGAACGGAGCTCTTACAACTTCATCCGGAGAGAAATGTTGGAGTATTGCTGTCTCGGGCGAGATCCCGGTGCGTAGCGAGTGCTAGTGGTGACACTTTTGCTGACTTTTAAATACTAACCTTTGCTCGTCCTGCAGGTGCATCTTCTCGGGCGGTCATCAAACTCGAAACAACCCTATCCATGGACGGTGAAGACCTTCTCGCGAGGCTGAAGGAGAAGGGCGAGGCCGTTTCACGGACCTCGGTGGACGAGGAGTCCGGTCGGCTTACGGTTTATTCCGAACCGCGGGCCATGGATGTTGAGAACGAGGGCTACGTCCTGGCGCGTGTGAAGAGTCATCCTGCTGCGCCCAAGGCGGGACCCGGTAAGGGCAAGACTACCGGGGGGCCATTGAAGATTCCCGGTGGAGTGAGCCGGATTCCATACCGGCCGGGGTCAGTCCCACTTGTCACCCGGGTAACCCGATTAGGCGCACAATCTTCTTCGCCTGACGGCCAGGGTGAGAAGAGGCGGAGGATCATGGACGTTCCTCCCTCCACGCTGGTGATGCTGACCGGTGGGTCGTCCGGTGAGAATCTGGCCAAACAGCTCAAGGTAACCAGCGGTGCATCGAGTTCCGCTAGGGAGAAGGCTGCCGCTGCCCGGCAGAGTGGCCCCGCGCCTGCGGAGGCACGGAGGGGAAGCCCGGAGAGTGCACTCGCCCGGCAGCTGGCGGTAGACTTGGCCGGCCTTGGTCTGAACAGGGCTGAGGTCACCGGAGACTTAGCGGGCGGGAAGCGCCAAAAATTCAAGGAGTCGGTCCTGCAGGTGAGAATTGCCTGGTGCTATTGTACCGCTCGTAACTTATTTCCTTTGCTGCTTGCTTAATTGCCTCTGTTGTTATGCAACTACTGTACAATCTGTACCAGCCCGATCCGAGCGAGGAGCTGAAGAGGCAGGTGGCCGAGCTGACAGAAGCCCGAGAGCGGCTGGAAGCAGAGAGGTCTCGGCTGGAGCGGGAGAAGGCCAGATTGGAGGAGAGGGCCAAGAAGCAGGTGGCCAAGCTGGAGGAGCAGGTCCGGAGCCTGGAGAGGGAAAAGGAGTTGGCTGAGGAGGAGAAGGCCGAACTGGAGGCCAAGGTGGATGAGCTCCAGGTGGGAGCTGCCGCTGTGCGCGCCGCCTCTGCCGCTGCGGCCGGGGAAGAGGACCCGGAACTGTACGAGCGGGTTGTTCTCAGATACCATGAGAGCGATCAGTTCCTTCAGATCCTGGAGAAAGCCAGGGAATCGGGCATCGCGGATGCGTACACGGAATGGGAGCAGAAGGGGTACCTGGATACTTCCCGGATGTCGAAGGCTGCTGATGAAGATATTCATGAGCAGTCGGATATCCATGAGCAGTCGGCGGAAGAGCAACCGGAAGGGGAGGGTGGACCTCAGATTGCTGAAGGCGCGGCTGCTTCATCCGGAGAAGCTGGTGGATTGCCCGCTGAGGGTGGAGGCGTAGCTCCTTAGGATTTTGCCCTTGCTCTTTTTTTTTGTAAACTTGCCGGAACGGCCTCTGCTTGTATTATCCCTTGACTATGAATGTACTTGAATTGGTGGAACCGGTGGAATTTTTCTTGAAAGTAGTTTGTATATACATCTTGATGTTACAATGGTCGAACCGGCGATATGCCAAACTAACCGCTTGGAGGCTCGGCGAGTCTACCAGCCCCGGTCTTGCTCCCGGTCGGGATCTGCTCTCCTTTCCCCTATATACCGTTGAAGCTGGCCGTTACTAATCAAACCCTCCACCGCTGTTTTGAGAGCACAACACTGGCTCGTTCGATGAGTAGCCTCATCATGATAGGAGCAGTACTTGCCCGTTTGCGCCGTGGTAAGCTTCCCCTTTGGGTAATTTCTCCTGGGCGGTGGTGGAATGATGTTCCCGTTCTCAAGCAAAATGTTCTCATATGAAGAGGTGAGAGCGGTGAAAACCTCTTGACCGGCCGGTTGTGCTGGCATGATTGCCAGGGGGCGTTCTTGCCGGTACTGCGCCGGCTTGTGCTCGTTCTGGGGTCGGTCATGATAGGGTCTTTGCTGCCGTTGCCCCCAATTTCTGCTGGGCCGGCTCGGTCGGGCGGATCGGCTCTCGGTCCGCTGGCTGGTCTTGTCTTCTTGGCGGGGTGGGGGGTGCTCTTCCCGGAGGTGGTCTTCCTGCTGCCCTTCCCACTTCCTCTTCAGCAGGTGCTGCCCGTATCTCATGATCGGCCTGGGCGTGCCGGATGGCCATTGTCATCAACTCGTCATACCCCTGCGGGAGTTCCACCCGCACGGCGTAGGAAAATTTTCCCGGTCAGAGCCCTTGCTTGAACGCCATCTCGGCGATACCTTTATCAAGGTTCCGAACCCCGGTCGTTGCCGTCAGCCAACGGTTGACGAAAGTCCTCAATTCCTCGCCGGGCGCTTGCATGCAGTTGAAGAGGATGGTCGATGTGCGGGCTCCCTCGACCCTGAGGATGAAGCGCCCTACAAACCGGTCGGCCAACTGCTCGAAGGCCTCGATTGAATTTGCCGGGAGCTCATAAAACCAGCTGAGCGCCTCCCCAGACAGAGTTTCCTTGAAAATATTGCAGCATACTGCATCGAAGTATCCCTTGGCGCATGTCTGGGACCGGAAACTATCCAGGTGCTGGTACGGGCAGCCGGACCCTGAATAGGTGAGCTTGAGGGACTTCTGGTTACCAGACCTCCCCGACTCCATAACCCGATTCGAGAAAGGGCCCATGCGCTCGTTGAACCGTGCGCCTTCCATTGGCCGTGCCGCTCTTCTCTCGTTGGCCTCCATTTGGGCCTTCAAATCCGACACGGTGTCGGCGAGCATCTGCAATGCCCGTGCGGTCGGGGTCATGGCTTCATCCTCGAACGAAGCGCGTGGCTGAAGGGCCGTCGGCGAGTTCTTAGGCGGTGCCGTGCCGGCCGGTGACTCCGCTCGCTCGGGATCACTGAGCCTCCTGCCTGATGACTGCCCCATCTCAAACCGTCGAGACTGGCTTGGTGGAGGTGCCTGTGCCCTGGTCATATCTTCGCTGCGCTGTTGTCCTCTCTCTAGGGCGGCTACCAGGGCAGCGTTTACCGCCTCCATTTCTGTATACCGGGCGTTGGACTTGGCTCTATCCCGATCGCCCTCCTCACGCAAGCGACTGACGTCTGCGGCCATTGCCCGTATCTCTCCCGCCATACTGCTCTGGTCGGGGCTGTACGTGGTGTCTCGGTCACTGTTGCAGCGCGGGCTCTCCTCTCGGTCACTTGGATCATCCGAGAACGTCAGAGAAAAGCCCCGGTGCATAGGCCTGTCTTCAGTTGCCGGGCCTTTGCCGCGCGAGCTCTCGTGGTTTGGCCCCGGCGTGCCGGTCGGCCTCCCACAGCTCCCGCCTTCCTGATCGCCCTAGTCGCTGCGCTGCTCCCGCATAACGACCGGGGTGGACACGAGCGTTTGCACTGGTGCAACACGCTGCTCCTCGGTGGTATTTCTTTCTTGTCTTGCTTCCGAACTCTCTGCCATCGATAGTGCTTACGTGGTTTCTTGTCCAAACTTCCCACAGACGGCGCCAATTGTTTCTGCACAAACCCAGGGGCCTGGTAGAGACAGGTAAATCTTCGTACTATCTCCTGCAAACCTGCTTACTAAGGGGAATACCGGGAGGGCCGGTCTTCTCCTCTCCGATGCCTAAGTTAGTATAGTTGGCATAGATATAACGTAAGCACGTATATAAGCGGTAGGAAGGATCAGTT
This sequence comes from Potentilla sterilis, assembly GCA_963682095.1. Classification (NCBI taxonomy): domain Eukaryota; kingdom Viridiplantae; phylum Streptophyta; class Magnoliopsida; order Rosales; family Rosaceae; genus Potentilla; species Potentilla sterilis. The sequence continues at coordinate 10,425,693 of OY821765.1, read as the reverse complement.
ACCTATTAATGAGGGTAGTTGGGGCCCTTATATAGGTGGCCAGGAGTGAGGTCTGGCCTTACCCTTCGATGTGGGACTGGTTCCCTTCTGTTTGCATATCAAAGGGCAGCTCTGGTGACCTCTTTGGCAGGCAGGCGCCCCCGGACCCCGGGCCCCTGGTGGCAGGATAGACTGCTGGACCCCGAGACCGGGTGCTGGTGATCCAGTCCTGGGCCTCAGGCCGGCCCCTGGTACACTAGCCGCGGGTCTGTGGGCCTGCTGTAGCCCCTCTGTGGCTACTGTCAACAATACTTAAACGACTCTCTCTCCCTTAGGATAGTGTGGGTTGTCCCACTATCAGCTAGACACTCAACTTCACCGCGAGACATCTAAATAGATGAAAAACTATGGGTGGTTTTCTCGCGGGACACAGTCTAATCACTACCCCGTAGGATAGAGAAAGAAAAGGGGATGAAATCCCATCGAGTGTATCACATTCAGAAAGTGTAAGGTTGAATGTTACATAACCGAGCAATCATCATCAGAAACCAAAACGAAACTGAGGCTTCGCACGTTGTGGTGTTGAACACCTTTGGTGACCGGAAGAATGGTGGCTTAGCCTCCTAGGATCGGTGCTAAGCACCTTCTTAGGCGGCTATGGAACCGAGGTCGAAGCCTCCTTGAAAGAACGGTGCCGTGACACCTTTGTGCTGCCGAAGTCGAGGTATCATCACCATGAGGCCGACGTCGGCCACTAGGCTTGTGACGTCGAGCCTAGCTCTAATTATTCTTTGATTTTGATATTGATTTGAGCTGAGGTGGAATTATAAGTCCAATATACTAAGCCAATGTGACCCAATAGTGTTTCAGAAGAACCACGTGAGTCGTTAAAACACGAACCGGGATTGCTTAAAAACATAAAATTTCTCACAATATGGGAAAACAGAGAAATTTTATTAACTTGCCAACTTTAATACATCAAAAGCAAACTTCTAATTCCAAAGAAAACGACTAAGAGATCAAAGTCTATAAGATATGGCAAAGTCATTACAATACTTGAAAAATTCGTAATGAAAAGTCAAACATAAAGACTAATCAAAATCCGGGATATCTAATGCTTAAGTAGACTCTTGAGTCTTAACTTCAGGAATGAAGTGCTCAGCCACGAGATTAACCTGAGGTTGTCATCACTAGTTCTCACTCAGCATGATAATTCTCTTTGCTAGAATTATCTCTTGTAGGAATTAATCATCTCTTTGCTAGAATTATACACGTGGTGCATATGCTTAGAGGAACCACACTTGTAACAAGAAGTAAAACTAGTGCTTTTGTTGTTGTTGTGAGACGAGGGAGGAGGTGGCGCGTGGCCACCTTGACGGGTTCTATGGCCGAATCGGCCTCCCCCTCAAGGTGCGGCATTGCCGCCATCTCGTCTCCAAGTGTTGGAGCGTCGTGTCACACGGTTTCTACCATTTTGATTTCCTCCACGTATCAGTTTAGAAACTTGTTGATACGGGGCATTCTGATTCTTATTTCTTTTATTTTGAAGCCTTCCCATAGTGAGCCTGTGGTTCATGAATCTTTTTAATTCCAACAGGTCTCAAAATTTTTTGTTATTTATTCATCCTAATCAACCGAATTTCGGTATGGGTGTCATAAGACATCATAGGCTATGGGGAATTTATCAAGAGTCTTATTGATAAGATCTCTATCATTTTTGTTATGCCAACAGTGTCAAGGTCATAATCCAAAGAACCGAATGGTTTCCCATTTCATTGAAATCTCTGGGATAAGTCTGTCATTGACATTATTTAATCGCTACTAGAGCGTGTCCCTTAATTTTTTTTTCTTTAGAGATCTTTTATCGACAGATGTTGTCGCTTCAGAGTTGGATGAATATGGCGTTCTCAAAAATGAGTGCCTAGGCCTTGAAATAATCCCCAAATGGGGTAGTGGCTACTGCTTCATTCAGAATGAATGAGAAACTTTTGCTTTGAAAAGCAATCTACACATCGGAAACTCATCGATGGTATTGTTTGCCCTCGAGATTAAGAATCTCAAAATCGAGTCGTGACTATGACGACATCTACAAGAAAAGAGATACGTACGTCGGATTGGTATGAATATAACATATACCATTCAAGTATGTAGAACGGAATTAGAAGGGCTATGACGTATATGGTCACATAAATTTTTCTTTTCGATGCATAAAACCGGCGACATCATATCGCACCTTCAAACAGTGGCGTACTCAGACATCCACATAAGCATCTTTTTTTTTTTCTTTTAATTTCTCTTTCAAACGTGATTCCCCCACGACCATCACTTAAAACTTCGACCGTAGGGGTAATTACATCCTCATCTTAGGTCTCATCGGCGATATAAGAATGGCCGGGATCAGAGTAGAAGAAGGCTAATAGCGCCCGATATATATATCGTATATGTTCAAAAGCTGGAACTTTTATAAAATCTTACTTGCTAGTTCGCCATTGAACTGCGTTGTAATATAAAATGCGCTTGAGAACTCGGTTCTAATCCTTGTGCAACGAATAATTCTCGCAATTCCAAAACGATGCGTCGTACAATAAATTTCATGGAAAAGAAAAACACATATGGTTAGTCATATTCACCATATACAAGACAGTAAAACTAATAAAGAAATATTGCAGTAACTATTTTAACCCGTAGGGTAAAAACTTTTTATCTGAGGTAAGTACAATTAGCGTTATGCCCCCTTTCCCATTGAATCGGGTCGCCGATACGGGTCGGGTCGGACTCCAGGAACCGGGTCGGGTTCGACGAATCTAGGTTGGCCTGGGCTCTGGGGCGTGCGCACGGAGCTGCGATAGTCGTCGGCGCTAGGGCTGGGCCGAGAAGCGCGCAGCGAGGCGGCGTTAGGCTTCGTCGACGATGGACTGGGGCGGCGCCGATCGCGCACTCGATCTGGGCTTCTTCGAACACGCACTCGAGGAGTGCCGCACGGGGCTAGCGGCGCTAGATGGGGCAGGTGTCGTCGCTGGATTGAGGATCGGCACAAGGCCATGGCGGCGGCGCTGGCTTTGGGTCCGAACTGAGATCGGAAGAGGAGGAAGCAGCGGGTGGGTGCCCATAATAGATTTCTGGGTGCCCTGAGAATTCCAACTCTGCCGACAAAGATGTCGTCAGCAGAAGTGCATTGGGGAGTTGCTTTTCTTTGCCGACAAAAGAGGTGTCGGCAGAGCTTGGTGCAATGGGAATTTTTCTTTCTTCCGACGATGGGGTTGCCGGCAGAAGGTGAATTCTGGGGAGGGCCTTCTTTGCCGACAAGCAGTTGCCTGCAGAAGAAAAAGCTAGGGTTTCTGAAATTTTTTTTTCAGATTGGAAACCTAGGGTTTATGAATTTTTCATGGCTATTAGACGAAAGGCTAGAGCCACGTGCTGATAACGTGTTCAAGGAGAAATTATAATAGGGAGAACTGTTACTTTATTCATTGATAAGGAGGTCTTTATATATGCATTACAATAAGTATCCCGATAAATCAGAAATTCCCTATCTATTACATAATCATCTAATCTAGTCTAATTAGGTCAAAATACATCCATGAAGTTACGGAAATAACCTTCCTACAAGTTGGGTCAACAAATGCTCATATTGCACAATGTGTATGTTTCCAGACCTAAGCCACAAGTCAATGCAACTTTCAGAGATCTCGCTGCATTTATAGAAAAGAAATATCGTATTTCTTTCTCTTTCTCGAAAACTCAGCAAGCACTTCATTGTCATTACTCTATAGTGTGAAACAGTAAGAAAAGGGACAATAGTGTCATAAAAGTAAATCATCAATTCGATCATTGTACTGTACACAAGCATTTTGTACCTTACGTTCGCAAGCCGTACCACCGTGAGGAATCCTCATGTGTAAGGATGGGCTAAAGCTGCATGAAGTAATCAGTACGCTACAACTCCCATTGTAATCATATGGAGCGCTTCCCCCGTAAACAGCATATAAGCCCTCTAAATTATCATCAACGTGTGTTGCTCCCGAGCCCGCTACTTTATAATCACAAACTCATTCCAATTATTGGGCATTGACATGGTTGTATAAGAAACAACATCTAGCAACCTATGCAAAATATCAACTTAATCAAGGGTATAACTATGTTAAGCTGCATAAGTGCTATGACACCCCCATTAGTTTCAAACCACTAATAATCACATATAAATAGATAATATTTATCTATGTTATCACCTTGATTGAAAGCGTAACTTATATCTACTAAAACAACGTTTTAGTTTGGTGATTAATTGTAATATTCGGAAAAATGTTGTTATACGAGTTATATAATTTGTTAATTTATGTAAGTTTTAATGTGATTTTCGATTATTTTAGGACTCTACAAGGTCGTAAAATTGAATTATTGGATTGTATGAAGTAAGTATCTAATTGATTTTCGTAGTGGGCCTTCGCACAACTTTTTGGGATTTTAGATGTTAAGTGATAAATATAAGAAGGGTACACCATCTTTCACCCACTAATAGCTTTGGTACATCAAGTTTACAAAATAACACATAGGTACACCAACTTTCATTAAGAATGACACTTTGATACATACTAGTAGCAAAAGACTAGAATACCCTTATATTTTTAGAAAATAATTTTACTTTCTGACGGAGCGTAGTGGGCCCATAAGAGTGTTTTATTTTGACATACCACATACATATGGTTTATCCTCTATACTCAAAGGTAGACAGTTAATTTTAATCATTACAGTATTTCTTCACAGCGTTTAATTTATTTAGAAAATATTAGAATTACTGAAAAAGAAATAAAAGATAAAAAGGCAAAATTAAAAATCCTAAAAGGTTTTAGAGAAAGACTTCCTAGAAGTAGACCAGGCTATTGGGATATAGTTTTTAGGTTTACTCAAGGCATTCGTATAGCAGAAAGACAAATTGCAGAACTTGAACAAACCCTGCAACTAGAACAAGAACCTCTTGAAATTTTGAGCCGCGGTTAGAAACCGTTGGTTAGATCCGCCTCAGTTGGTATCAGAGCCTGTTTTGCTCAAAAACAGGTAAAGAAAAGGTCTATGCCACAAAGTTGGCTCCTCTTAACAAATAAAAGAGAGCCAAAGCAGCTAAAGAATTATCAAGCCTTTTGCATAGAAAAAGAAAGCGAAAAGTGGAACTTGTGTTTTCACACAAAACATATCCAAGAAAACCAATACTCCATTGAATACGCTTGTAGGGTACTAAATACTCTATACGACGAGCAAATTCATCTTCAGAAAGAAATAGGCATAGAAGAACTTGACCCCTCAAGGCCAAGCATAGTTGAATTTCTAGATCATATATCTAGAGATAAGACTACTGAGAAAGTAAAAGAACAACTAGAGAGATTTAATCTCAGAGTAACTCAGTTAGAAGAAATTCAAGCAAAGATATCAAGACTTGAAGTCAAACTTGATTATCTTAAAGAAAAACAATATCTTGTAGTTATTGAAAAGAAATTAGTAAGAACTGAAAATATTACAAATAATATTCATCAACAAGCAGTTGATCTAAAAGGTACTCAAGACAATCTAAAGAAACTCCTAGAAACTCTTATATCCCGCATAGGATGAAGCAAAGAGTTGAGCTAAAAGTAAGACAGGAAGACTTAAAAGCCATAAGTATTTATCTTCCAACAGAAAAGCTTGTTGAAAATGTTGAAGCAATAATACATCAACAGAACTACAGCAATATCTACCTTCAAGAAATAGGGAAAGATATGGAAGAACAGTTCCAAGAACTAAGCTCAAAAATTTCTAGCCTACAAAAAGGTATAGAAAAAATGAAAGAAAACTCAATCGTTGAAAGAATCAACGAAGAGGCACTAGCACAAACTGTAGCTAGTAAAATTATTATACCACAGCCAAAACCAGAAAGTGGGTTCCATTTCAGTGAACCTAAACTCCTAAAATGGAAAGAATCCAAAAGGGATATAAAGATGTTAAGTAGAGTCTTTAGCAAAAGATATACTGTACCAGCAGTACAGCTCATAAATGCTCAAGAATTCGAGTATAACGAGATTGAATCTAGCGTAAGAGAAGCCTCAGCACCAAAATTTAGATTCAATGAGATCTATAAGAAAGGATCCTTTAGTATGGATTCTCACAGATTCAAGATGTTAGAATTAACAATACCAGCAACTGGGGGAGAAACAGACATCAGACTAATCACGTCTAGAGAAGTGAGTGAAGCATTTCAAAGAAAATATGCTTATATGCACATTGGTGCAGTCCAAATTTCCATAAAACTCTTAGCAAGAGATGGTATAGACTGTTCGGTCTTGTGTATTCTGCAAGATGACAGAATAACAGATTTCAAGAAAAGCCTGTTAGGAACAGTAGAAGCCTCACTATGCAACCAGGTTGCATATTTCAATGTCTTCCCAAACTTCACCACTCATCTGAAAGATGCAGCACATTGCCTAAGACTGAGAATCAAAACAGATGGGATTGCCATGAAACAAGGCATGATGGAACTTTCCGTTGACTATAGAATCTACTACAAGCTAATGAGCTCCAACGTGACACCCAATACTAGATTCATCAACAGTCCTGGCCTTACCACATCTGTCCTTACCAATCCTAGAAACAATACTCAGCAAAAGCACATCACCAAATGGGATGAAGTATCCTTCCCTAGAGAATGGAATCTAGCACCTCCTGTAAAGCAAATACAAAGCTCTAATGCTTCTATCTATGAAGATACTGGAGGAAAAATAAGTCTCCAATTTCATAGGCATTCTTTTGCTAACTATGAGCAAGCTAGCACTTCAGGATCGATTCCTGAAGAATCTTTTGAAGAAGAAGACTCCAAAAGACCTATGAAGATGCTTAGAGCAGAAGGGTTAAAAGAACTCTATAAGCAAGCAGAAACTTGCGAAACCTTAGAAGGGTTAGAGGAGATAGTCAAGAAAATTTCTTTAGTCCAGACTAAAAGAAAAATTCTTCCGTATCAAGCGGCTGAAGCAGAAGCCAGCAACATGGATGCTGAAGCAAGCACCATGGATACAGAAGCAAGCACTAGCCAACCACCTTTGGCAGGAAACACTATCATCAATAACATCACGAATAACCCTACCAAAATCATTAGAGAAGAAAAAATCAAACTTCCTAAAGGACAGCCTCCTACAGGAAAGATTGGAGAAAGAAGCTCCCAAAAGTATATTCCTACAGAACCTCAATGGGGACAAGCAATCTCTGAAAGAGGAGTCTACCTAGACCTCGACAAAGTAGGAGATAAAAGAAAAACCATAGATAACTGGGTAGCCAGTTTAAAGCTAACCCAAGCACTAGTTTTATCCAAATTCCACTATAAAGAAGCACACGCTTACTATGAAGCAACCTTAACAGGAATAGTCCAGAAATGGTACAATTCCTTTAAAAGAAGTAGTAGTTGGGCAGATTGGGAAGTAAAACTAGCAAAGACCAATGACCCAATGGATTTCGCTATCCCTATATACGCACAATTTTGTGGAGATATAACGGGACATAGTGAACAGACCAAAGAAAGAGCTAAAGCAAATATCCAGAAATTAAGCATCTGCAATATGAGATACTTTGAAGAGTATACAAATGAGTTCCAAAACTACTATTGTACAATAGGAGATTTGGAAAACATAGATCTTATTAGAACATATTACAGAAAATTGCCAGAACCCTGGAATAATGCTGTAGCACAGTCCCTTGAAGAAAATCCTTTAGAATATTTCTCCATAGGAGGAATAGCCGAAAGGGTAAGAGACCTGTTAAGAAAACAGTGTACAGAAAATCAAAAGTCAAAAACTGCTAAGAAACAACTCAGAGGAGTTGAAAATATGTGTCCTAAAATCCTAGACACTCCAACCCAATGGGGTTGTCATCAGTACAATGAAAGAAAAAGTAAGAGCAGATTTGGGCACAAGAAATACAATAAGTTTACTTCTAAAAAGAAGTATAAGTTCAGAAAAAGCTCTGAACAAGACAAAGAAAAAAGATCTCCTAGAAAGAAATTTTTTAAGAAAAGAAACCCAAACCCTAAAAGAAATACTTCTAGAGATACAAAGCCCTGTAGATGTTGGCTTTGCAAGGCAGAAGGTCATTATGCAAACGAGTGCCCTAAAAGAGATAAAAGATCTTCTAAAGCCCTTCTAGCAGAATACGATGAAGCTGTAGAATACGCAAACCTTAAAGGGTTTGAAGTAGCCTATTCTGATGAAGAGAATGAATCTATATATTCTCTTGAAGATACCTCAGAAAGTGATATAGAAAGCACCACAGACAGCTCTGAAGGAGAAAATGAATATAACTATCGACCTATATTCATGTTAATCCAAAATTGGAATCAGAAAACTACTGATAGCATCAGTCAGTTTACTCCAAGGCCTGGAGCTTTCACTTGTGACTATTGCAAGTGTGAAGATAATAATACAGTACCCATGTACTGTAAAGAAACGGGAGAAACCTATCATAAAGAATGTTTCATAGCAGAAGTAAGAAGAAAAACAAAAGACTCTGAAGTACATATGTTAGTAAATCAAGAATATGATATATTTCTTGATCAAGTACAAAAACAAGATCTTGAGAAAAACCTCGAGAAGATGAAGTTAGAAACTTCAAAAATTATAAAAGAAGAACCTAGTCCTTCCATAGCAATACCTGAAAGTAACTCAAAAGAGGTAGAACCTGAGCTTATAGAAGAAAAAGAAAGAACTATAAATCCTTTCACAGAATTCACTAGAAAGGAAGAAACAATCCAACCAGTAAAACAAGTTCAGACAAGCATATATAGTAATTATATTACTATAGGTCTGAAATTTCCAAACTATAGAAAATACCATCTACATGCTTTTGTAGACACTGGTTCAGGATATAGCCTAGCAAAGAAAAATGCTATTCCTGACGAATATTGGGAAAAGTCTGATAGAGAAGCAACTGGAATTGGAATGGGAGAAAAAGCATTTACAATGAGCCATATAGCTAGAAACGTCAAGGTTTCGATAGGCGGAGGAACCTTTAAGTTCCAAAGAATTTGGCAGAGTGAAGCCCAAGGGTCCGATTTGCTGATAGGAAATGATTTCCTACTCCAGCAAAGAATAATACAAACCATCGAAATGATCGGGATTGAGAAGAATAATAAGTTCTACTGGGAATCCAGATTACTACATGCAGTCAGCATTGCAAGTAAAGGATTCACAGAGCAATATCAGAAGTCACGAGCCAAGCGTAGTGATCATAAACCACCTTTTAAACCGGTTATACAACCGGTATTAGCTTTGCAAGAACACCAAGAAATTGTGCTAAACGAAGCAACAACTACAGAAGAATCAGAATCAGAGGAAGAACCTCAAGATTCAGACAGCTCGGATGGTGAAGAAGAATTCATCCGAGAACACAATCTAAAAGTATACATAAATAAGATAGAGCAAAAGAAAATCTCAAAACTCGTTGAGATAGAAAATATGCTGAAACCCATAATCAGCGAAGATCCTCTACTATACTGGGAAAGAGACCCGGTATATTGTCAGCTAAAAATGCATGACGCCAATGCAATATGCCATGTCAAAGCCATACCTCATTATAGAGATGAAGATAGGAAAGAAATGGAAAGCCAAATCCAAGAATTGCTAGAAAAGAAATTAATTAGACCCTCAGATAGCCCTCATCATGCTCCAGCATTCCTGGTTAAAAACCATGCAGAGCAATTAAGAGGAAAAGCAAGAATGGTCATAGACTATAGAGATGTCAACAAGAAAACTGTCAAAGACGGTTATCAGATTGCCCAAGTAAGAGTCTTGATAAATAGACTAAAAGGAGCAAAGATATTCTCAAAGTTTGATGCAAAATCAGGCTTTTGGCAAGTAAGAATGCACCAAGATTCCATAGCCTTAACAGCCTTTGGAACTCCTCAAGGACATTACGAATGGCTGGTAATGCCGTTTGGACTTAAGCAAGCTCCATCTATTTTCCAAAGAAAGATGGATAACATATTTAAGCCATATTCAGATTTTTGCATAGTTTACATTGATGACATTCTTGTCTTCTCTAAACCAATGAATGAACATCTGAAACATCTTGAGCAAATTTGCAAACTCATAGTCCAGAAAGGAATTATCCTTGGACAAAAGAAAATTCATCTTATAAAAGGAGAAATTGACTTCCTCGGCATACACGTCAAGGACGGAGAAATTCGTCTTCAAGAACATATAGTGAAGAAAATAAGCCAATTCCCTGATAGTATCCCAGATGCAAAGTCGCTACAGAGATTTTTGGGAGTTGTCAACTTTGCGAGAGATTTTATTCCTCAAGTGAGTGGTCTCACTGCTCTTCTCTCTCCAAAGACAAGCACGAAGAAAAAATGGTTATTTACAACGGATGATAGCAACACCGTTAAGAAAATTAAAGAACTCACAAAAAACCTCCCCCCTTTACAGTTACCTGAAGAAGGTGACCTGATCATTCTGCAAACAGATGCAAATGATTACTATTGGGCAGGAGTAGTTTTAGCAATAGCACCCAATACAAATCAAGAAAAGATCTGTAAATTCCTGTCAGGAAAATTTAATCCAGCAGAATTAAATTATTCCACAGGAGATAAAGAAGTTTTAGCTCTAATCAAATCCATTAAAGGAGCTGAAGCATTTCTAGGAAATAAGTTTCTGGTTAGAACAGATAATAAGAGAGTAAAAAATTTTAAAAACTATAAGCTTACAGATGCAGCTGATAGAGGAAGAGTTCTTAGATGGCAGATGTTTTTATCTCAATATGAATATGACGTTGAAATGATTGCAGGAAACAAGAATTATCTGCCTGACGCTCTCACAAGAGAAATGGCAATGTTCGAAAGAGATGAAGGCCGTAACCCAAGAAGCAGAAGGCCCGAACCAGAGCCAGAAATTGAAGAAAGAAGAAGGCCCAATCTCGAAACAAGAACTAGGCCTGAAAACAAGGGATCAAAAGACAAAGCCCTACTACAGAGGTACAGAGATGGAGACAAGACTGTTGGACCATTACATGATGGACCAGGTTACCAATATCTAGTATCCTACTCTCCTGCTGGATCCAGTAGTGCCCCTGAAAAAATTCAGCCTGACCCAATAAGAAAAGAAAATGATTCGGAAGATAAGCAGTCTTCCAATACAGAAGAAGAAACTGTAAATGAATATTTACAGCATCCCAGAACTACAGTCACGACTGACTGGTTTCAAAGAAAACAGCCGTATAAGGCAAGAACCACTGACAGGATAGCATCCTTCAGGTTACCAGCAATAAAATGCTTAAGAAAAATCTTTGATCATCCTATGAGAATTTACGAAAGACCGGTGTTCAGAACCAGCAGAAATTTGCAGTTCAACCAGCGAGTCATCATGGACAACATTTTAGCAGCATCTCGAGAAAATAACGAAGCATTGGTTTTACAAGCCCTGGAAACGCTTGCTGAAGAATTTTGTAGTTACAAGCCAGAAAAAGACCAGCAGCTCAAAGAAAAGCTGGACATTCAACACCTTGAGAACCCTGAAAGTGCTAAAATCCCACTGCTAGCCCTATCAGAATCTGAATGGTTCCGTTTCCATAATCTCTTAGGAGATTTCAAGAACAGAAAGGCTCTTCCTTCAACCTTGCTAGTAGTAGCAGGTCCCTACTATGGAAGATACTTAGTTGATGTTCAAGCAGAGCATCCACAGAAGAACAAGTTGTGGTTAATTGAGAATGGTTTTGTTCACAACCTTTGGACAAAAACCAACGAAGACCTAGAAGGTCTCCCTGAAGCAATTTACCAAGCAGTTAAGAATATTAGACCAGTTGGTTGTATTCTGAGATTAAAGTTCATTTCTTCTCCTCCTGAATGGACTAGAGAAGAAGGGAGAAAGAGTTATATTTCCCCTTATCACTATGTCAGAATCATCCAGAGTTGTGCCTCTCAAGCACATAAATGGTCATCAAGCAATGGAAGACCTAATCAGAGCATTCCTTGGATGAAAGCAATGGCTGTAATTCGCATTATGAATCTGATCCAGAAAGATGATGATGCTACCCTCCTGGCCAAAGGAGAAAAGATCATTGTGGCCAGCTATAACCATCCTCATCCAGAGCACTGTGATCTGTATAAAGCCTTAGAAAGGCGAGAGGTTGATGGTACGTTAGCAACTACCACGTGGATAGAAAAATTAGAAAAAGAGCAAGAATTCAAAGACCCATATGATTCAGACATAGAATCCAAAGCTGAAGAAAATGAAGACTCTGGAGCCTCTTTTGATGACGAAGCGCTACACAACATCGATAATAGGATGGAATATTAGCTGCCGACGCATTTGGACAAGAAGCTTTAGGTGAGTGGAATCCAGCTAGTGGAAGCCAGCTCATTTGTAAGATAAGTTTGTTTGATTAAAATTGCTGCCGACGCTTACGGACAAACTACTTTGAGAAAAATTAATGCCAGCTGTTAGGATAAGGATTCCTCTTGTCTACCTTTCTTAATGGAATTCAATTCCGTTTTGAAATCCGAAGGCTATTTAAGGAGTCCCAGAGCACAAGAGAAGGCATTCGAAAACTAAGGAAGAAAGGAGTAGTCTGGAGCTTGAAGGCTTGTGAAAAATTTGTGAGAAAATTGTGAGTGTTTTAGTATAGAAAAATAAGAGTGAATAAGTGAGAAGAGTGATTTCTTGCTAGGCATCTGGTGTGGAGTGCTTTATTTTAACAAGTAAGTCTGTATTTTTAATTCCAGTATGACTAGCTAAACCTATTTAGCTGTTTACCTTAGAGTTGAGGCTCTAAACCATGAATGTATGCATGAGTGTTGAATAAATAAATCTCAGTTGGGTTTTCACCATATCCGTAAAAAAAAAAAAAAAAAAAAAAAAAAAAAAAAAAAAAAATTATTTTTGAGGATTTAATTTATTTTTGACTTTGTTAAGAAATTAATTTACTCTCCATACTAAGACAGCAGTGAATCCACCAACTAAGTAGCCGTTTAAGACGCAAGGTCGTAAGGTGAAAACTGGTATGACGAAGGCTAGTTCGTAGGATTGGTGAGTAGTTATTACTTAATAAAATCAAAAAGACTGTTATATCCTTACAGTTTAGAAAAAATGTATAAAAGTTGTATCTAAAAGAATAGTTCGTGTACAATTATGTGTTTTTCAAAAGTTGAGTAACCAAAACTATCAGTGACCAATAGTTCATGTACTGTTCTTATAAACTTCCCAGATGTTAAATGCAAACTCATTACTCGAATTTGATGATAATTAAATAAAAAGAAAAGAAACAAGATAAGAGGGAGGGGGAGGTGCGTTCAGATAAGGAGTAAGGGGGTGGGGGGACACCGATGCCTTCCTTTGGCTCTCTTTCGAGAACGCTCGGAAGGAATGGGAAAGAAAAGAGTTTCGAGAGAGAGAGAGAGAGGGAGGGCTAATTCCTAGCCTCGATCAGTGGGGTATTTTCGTATATAGTTTTTTGGTTTAATTGAAGGGGGAGATCAAAAGTTTGATTATCAAGGGGTTTGAATGTCCAAATTGGCTTCTCTACTTAGATTTTTTGTGCTTGGATTTGCTTGGATTCCTTATATCTATTGGATTGAGTAAAGATGATGCAACCAACTTATCACCTATGTCATCCTTACTCAATCTAATGGTTGTAAGGATCCAAGTAAATCCAAGCACAAAAAATTTTAGTCGATCGGTTTAATTTTGGGATGTGACAATAATAGAAGGCTATATATATTTGTGTTTCGAAGGATTGTAGTGATTGACAACGTTGATGAATGCAAACGGTAAACTTTGATCGCTTACAGTGCCTATATCTAGCAAAACACGAAAATTAATGAGGATGTGTAAATAAATTTTTGGGAATGATCATTACATTTGTACAGTTGTAACCTCAAATATTACCTCAAAGTTTTATCCATCATTCTATAAGACTGCGTCTTACAATTGATTAGAACATCAATATTATTGCATCTCCTCGTACAGTATAAAGTCATTTTAGTGCACTCATTTTAGTGCATCTCCTCGTCTTGATTTAGATTACTACTTAATAAAGAAGGAGTGAGACAAAGCGAAAGTTGTGCCACATGTAGCACAACTATTCTTCAACTAAAAAAACAATTCATTACATGCGGTTTGTGATCTTTGAATTGCAATAGTGGTTTCACCTCATAAACTATGATGATATTCATGTACGAAAAGACGATGACCCATTCGTAAAGAGCTCTAAAATTATGCAAGTGAACTGCTAAATGTTCTCAATATTTTTGTTTAGATGGACTTCATACGGTGGAAAATATGGTTTATCAACATTTTGTTAAAACATGGTGAAAAATCTATACAATCACCTAAAAAAGGTCATTTATCAAAATTTCTCTTGTTTGTTCTTATCCCTCCAACATTTTCGTTGAATCATCCCATTAATTGTCCACGTTTGGTGTCATATTATTACCTCCCCTAGTCATCCTTAAAAGGATTTCTTCACTTTCATTGACTTCAAATAAGTTGACTAACCTACTCAAGTTATAATCACTCATTTGCACATAACCATTAATCTAGTTACTCAATTTGTAATCTTTGTGTGCGTTAGTTATATATAAATTTATATAATCTGTAATTAAATGAGTTAAGCAATATTTAGGGTTATGCAATATGACACAAAATAATAACTGCTCAATGACATGTCCTGAAACTGCATTATTCAACCTACTCTCATTAAGGTTGAACAATGCAGTTTTACGACATGTCATTATGCAGTTAATATATATATATATATATATATATATATATATATATATATATATATATATATATATATATACCAAAAACCCAGCAGAAGTAAAGACACATTTATTCAAAAAATAAGTTTAATACAAATGAGTTTAATATGAAGATAACTTACAAATTTTAATGCATGAGTAGAAGGCAAAGTATTATAAGGATAAGAGGGGATGACTTATAACTAGAGCAGAGTTTTCAACACATGAGATGCTCTGACTATTACAAGAGAAGAGAGAGGTGAACTATGTTGGAGAGTGAGAGTTTATGACTTCTGAAACTAACTTGAAAACTGAGTCTTCATTTAATGTGTCACATCCCGAACCCAATTTATCTGAATTATGAGTATTGGAATTTCGTACGCTTTATTTTAATTGTCACGCGATGTCGGAATTATTTTCGGAGGTTAAACTTGAAAATTGTTTTACGTTTTAATGGGGGGAAAAAGTCGACTTTGTGATCCTTCGTAATTTTGGAAAAGCTTTCTTCACAAAAGTTGTGGAGCACGACGATACGAGTTCGTGGACACGCGGCACGCGTGAAACGGACACCGTATGAGAAAGTTATGACCAGAGGAAGATATTTACTGTTCATAAAGATTTACTATAAAAAGGGAAATTACTTTGGGAAAGGGGGTAACTTTCCATTTCGGGATTTTACGAATTACTGTAGCATTTACTGTAGCTCTTCAGCTACTGTTCATCCCCCTCTCCCCGTTTACTGTTCACCCCGAGATTTGCCCCGATCTCCGCCGTCCGGCCACGGCGTCACGCGAGCCACCCCGCATCGGGCTCAGCTCCCTCTCCTCTTCCTTTCGAGCCAAAGATCGAGACCGGTGGAGCACGGAGGAGGGAGCGGCGGCGACTCGAAGATCGGCCACCGTGCGCGACAGCGCTGCAGGCGACGCCCGGAGGTGCGCCACCCACCGATCGGCAGGGTTTTCTCTGGCGGTTCGATCTGGTGTGGTGGCGACGGCCACTTCAGGCCGAGGCGGCCGGATCGACGCCGAGAAAATTCGATCCCGATCGGGTCGATTCGACCCGTTTCCAGCAGTTTCGACCCGGCCCAGCAAGTTTCGACCCGGCCCGGCCCGGACTCAGCCGGCCCAGTCAACGTTGACCATCCGTTGATCAGCGTTGACCGCTGACGGCGTTGACCGCTGACGGCGTTGACCGGATTCCAGAACTGCGGTGATTTGCTCCGATGCGATCCTCCAGCGGTCTGACTCGATCTCGACTGGATATTTACCATTTCTGGTAAATAAAGGTGAGTAAATCTCCTGATATTATTATAAACTACGAGTATAAATGTGAGTATATTTATCGTTATATTTAGAATGCGTTATATGGAAAATTGGGTATTTAGCAAGTAGAATTTATTATTTAAAATTAGCGATCAAAGAATTGAGCGAACTTTGTTCCCAGTGGGTGGGTGTTGGCGGTTTGGGAGCAAAGTGATTTTCTTTTGTTTTGAGTTACTTAGGAGCTGTTTCGGAAGTTTCTGAGGGGAATTTCCGGGACGGGTCCTTACAAATGGTATCAGAACCTGTCCTCGGCCGGAAGTGTGCCGACGCGGACGTCGGCCCTAAGGGGGGTGGATTGAGATGACCCACCCTTAGGGTGGATTGTGTGGACCTGACTTGACCTGGCTAGGGAAGCTAGCAGGTAGGTAGGTCACAAATCCCACATCGCCCCGAGGGAGAGTGGATGCGATGCTTATATGTGCAGGGTTAGCACAATACGTAGAGACGCGTTTTGGGGGCTCAATGGCTTCGGAGGGGATGGGAACTCTGAAGTTAAGCTTGCTCGCCTCGTAGCAATCCCAGGATGGGTGACCTACTTGGAAGCTAGCAGGCAGACAGCTCCCGAAGCAAAACCGTGCGGGGTGATTCCCAAAGCGGACAATATCTCTACTGCGCATGCCGGACCGTTACAAATGGTATCTTGACCTGGCTAGGGAAGCTAGCAGGTAGGTAGGTCACAAATCCCACATCGCCCGAGGGAGAGTGGATGCGATGCTTATATGTGCAGGGTTAGCACAATACGTAGAGACGCGTTTTGGGGGCTCAATGGCTTCGGAGGGGATGGGAACTCTGAAGTTAAGCTTGCTCGCCTCGTAGCAATCCCAGGATGGGTGACCTACTTGGAAGCTAGCAGGCAGACAACTCCCGAAGCAAAACCGTGCGGGGTGATTCCCAAAACGGACAATATCTCTACTGCGCGTGCCGGACCGTTACAAATGGTATCAGAGCATGATCCTTTGACCTGTGTGTCATTGGGGAGATTTTATATACTTTAAATATGTGATGATGTTGTCTAGAACTCATAAAGATTTCTTATTTATATTTCCTTCAATATTTCTCTGGCCGAATTATTGATTGAGGATTTTAGACAGTGTTTTGTGTGAGAGTGTGATTTGTGATCAAGAACTTATGAGAGTTTATCGTGGCCAGAGTAATATAAACTGTTGTTTATCTTGGTTGAGCGATGAACCGACTTTGGGAACTTTAAATTTTCTTGACTTTTAATTGCTATGAAGTATGAATAATTATATGTTCAATAAGTCTGATTTGAGGAGTGTTTTATTGAAATGAAAAGTGATAAGAGTAAAGCAAAGATACAGTTTTGGGGATTTTTATATATTCATTGAATTATTTTGAGAATGATTTTTTTTTTTATCAAAGATTGATGATTTCTCTTGATTATATTTTATTGGTTTACTGTTAAACCGATTTGATTAACAGTAATGCTGTTTTTGTGGATTTTGATATCTCTTTGAGAAACAAGATTTCTATGGGATTTCATAATTTCAAAATATTTGAGTATTTACTCGGTAGACCGGAACTGAAATTTCCGGGGATTTTGTTGATTTTATTAATTGGAATTTCTCGACATGCCGATTGTAATTATTTCTTTCGATATTATTTTGGGGATTTACGTGTTTCTGATGTGACGGCATGGTGATTGCCGGGTATCTTTGATTTGACGGCATGGTGATTTGCCGGGTATTTTTGATTTTCGGCATGTTGATTTATCAGGGAAATGTATTTTGAGATTTGTTTTTCACCACATGATGGTCCACGTGATTATTATATTGATGCTAGCTAGCGGTGCCTCATCCCACGCGAGGTGACGACTTGACCGTATGGGTCAGATTCACGCTCGGTGGTCGACGCAGGGCCCTTGTGTATATTGAGGCGGTGACGTGTCTAGGTAGTAGACTTAGACACGGGGGGAGTCAATAGGGCTCTCGGACCAGAGTCTGACGAGGCTCTGGTTGACATCATTATTATGATATTGATGCTAGCTAGCGAGGCCTCATCCCACGCGAGGTGACGACTTGACCATATAGGTCAGATTCACGCTCGGTGGTCGACGTAGGGTGGTGTATATTGAGGCGGTGACGTGTCTAGGTAGTAGACTTAGGCACGGGGGGAGTCAATAGGACTCTCGGACCGGGGCCTGACGAGGTTCCAGTGGTGGGTAGACATTTCCCTGTTGCATGGCCAATGGGATTTGGTCATGAGGATGTTTTTCACTATGATGGCGGGAATATTTCTTTTGTGAAGCTTTCAGTTTTAATAAATTCCCGCATCAGTCGATTGAGATTTGTATATTATTATATGAAATGATTGAGATTTTTGTACGATTATACGATATGGCTTCGGGAGTATTTCATTTATGAGACTTTCAGTTTTTGATAGATTCCCGAAGCAATGGATTAAGATTTTTATATTTTTACATTATCTAGTTTCGGGAATATTTCCCCTATGAGGCTTTCGGTTTTTAATAGATTCCCGAACCAACGGGTTTGAGATTTTTATATGACCAATGAGAATGGTCAAGAGATTTTATGAATTAATTTCAAACGTATATGATTTTGAATATATATTTCAAACAAAGAAATCTTTGGTTATTTGAGTTATCAGCGAGGCTGATGTGTTTTAAATGAGATTTTCATAAAACGTACCTACGTTATATATATAAAAATATGCAGGTATTGTGGTTTTCAAAGTTGAAAAACAAAATTTTATGCTTTAAACCCGTGGAAATATTTGGGAATAGACTAATGGGGTTGGCCGGTGATGGTTATTTGGATTATTTATTTCGAGTATTGATCTTATCTTTAATTGATTATTTGTTTCAGTTCTGAAATTGATTTCATCTATTATTTTAGAAATTATGAAATTGTTGGATTTGAGTTATGATTTAAATAGCTGCCTTGAGTGTCGGGATATAATTCTGGTAAGGCGGGGATGGATTTGATTTGGAATCAGACTTCTTTTTGGTTAAATTTTTGATGGAATTGTTTCCCAATGTTTATACAATTGGTGTGGAGAATTTGTGTTGTTTGGTAAAGTTTTAAGTGTTCATAGCTATGTCGATAGAGCATCAGTTTTTAATATCAATTTGATGGTGATATTATTCTATGAGTGTACTGTTGATCAGGAAATTTCCATGCATTTGGTAAGGTTACTTATTTATCGATATTTTCTAAAGTTAAAAGTGCAGTTCTAAAATCTTTTGGATATTTTACTCGTGCGACGAGTAGGATTATTTTAATTTGAACTCAATCGATGGGTACGAGAATGCAATTTGATTTGAACTCCTAAAACGTGTACGAGTGATTATTATAATATTATATTTTTGTCACGCGGTGACACAGTGATATTATATTATTATTGATTTAGCGATTTTATCGCTATCAGTTAGTCTCGAGATTTCTTCGAGATACAGCATTTGTTTATATTGAGTATTGCATTGTTATGCGTTGGTAAAGAAATCCGGACGAGCAGTGGTGGCTCGCGATATAGGTTGGAAATTCTATTGTGGTTATAGAAGTGTATTTTGAATACTTGCAGGTTTTGGGTTTCCTAATTATAGAGGAAACTCTGTCCGATTTTCCGCAGAATTTTCTGCGATTTCGGTTATGCAAATTTCGAGGACGAAATTTTATAAGGGGGGAGGAATTGTCACATCCCGAACCCAATTTATCTGAATTATGAGTATTGGAATTTCGTACGCTTTATTTTAATTGTCACGCGATGTCGGAATTATTTTCGGAGGTTAAACTTGAAAATTGTTTTACGTTTTAATGGGGGGAAAAAGTCGACTTTGTGATCCTTCGTAATTTTGGAAAAGCTTTCTTCACAAAAGTTGTGGAGCGCGATGATACGAGTTCGTGGACAAGCGGCACGCGTGAAACGGACACCGTATGAGAAAGTTATGACCAGAGGAAGATATTTACTGTTCATAAAGATTTACTATAAAAAGGGAAATTACTTTGGGAAAGGGGGTAACTTTCCATTTCGGGATTTTACGAATTACTGTAGCATTTACTGTAGCTCTTCAGCTACTGTTCATCCCCCTCTCCCCGTTTACTGTTCACCCCGAGATTTGCCCCGATCTCCGCCGTCCGGCCACGGCGTCACGCGAGCCACCCCGCATCGGGCTCAGCTCCCTCTCCTCTTCCTTTCGAGCCAAAGATCGAGACCGGTGGACAACGGAGGAGGGAGCGGCGGCGACTCGAAGATCGGCCACCGTGCGCGACGGCGCTGCAGGCGACGCCCGGAGGTGCGCCACCCACCGATCGGCAGGGTTTTCTCTGGCGGTTCGATCTGGTGTGGTGGCGACGGCCACTTCAGGCCGAGGCGGCCGGATCGACGCCGAGAAAATTCGATCCCGATCGGGTCGATTCGACCCGTTTCCAGTAGTTTCGACCCGGCCCAGCAAGTTTCGACCCGGCCCGGCCCGGACTCAGCCGGCCCAGTCAACGTTGACCAGTCAACATTGACCAGACGTTGACCAGTCAACGTTGACCATCCGTTGATCAGCGTTGACCGCTGACGGCGTTGACCGGATTCCAGAACTGCGGTGATTTGCTCCGATGCGATCCTCCAGCGGTCTGACTCGATCTCGACTGGATATTTACCATTTCTGGTAAATAAAGGTGAGTAAATCTCCTGATATTATTATAAACTACGAGTATAAATGTGAGTATATTTATCGTTATATTTAGAATGCGTTATATGGAAAATTGGGTATTTAGCGAGTAGAATTTATTATTTAAAATTAGCGATCAAAGAATTGAGCGAACTTTGTTCCCAGTGGGTGGGTGTTGGCGGTTTGGGAGCAAAGTGATTTTCTTTTGTTTTGAGTTACTTAGGAGCTGTTTCGGAAGTTTCCGAGGGGAATTTCCGGGACGGGTCCTCTCATAATGACATTCCTTAAATAAACCTTGACTTGCGAGGGAATCTGCTTTTAACTGCAGAAGACTCTGCTTTTACTGGATGAGAATCTGCTTTAACTGTAGTTTTACTCAAGAACAAACAAAACAGAAAGCAGCACGATTAGCTATGTTTTGTCCCGAGAGTGAACAGCTTGACTAAAAAGAGTGAACAGTAAAAAGTTTTCACTGTTCATGAATAGTGACTTGTCTTTATGAGTAATCATATGGGTCTTGATTGTCTTGATAATCTTCATCAGGTAATTCTACTTTTTCAATCCAAGATAGTGGTTTTTGACTAGATGATTCCTTCCGGATGCTTGAATGACTAGAAGAATGATTATGGGCCGGAGAAGTGGATTGAGATGAATGCTAGTCTTCATCTTCAGAAGAGCTGTTGGATAGGCTAGCCGCTTAAGCAAGTAGTTGATGGGCTAACTCTTTTAATTCGGCTGACTTTGATTTAGATTTAGACGAGAAGGATGCATGTCTCTTTCCTTTGGATTTGGAAGAATGCTGAGGGATTTGTTGGATAGGAGTGACTTGGAAAACAGGGGCAGCTTGCTGTATTTTGACTGGAGTTACTGGAGTTACTGGTGCAGAGTTGACTTATGGTGCTGGTGATGGATTGACTGGGAATTCTATGTGGAAAGCATCTAATATTCTGTCAATTTTGAATTTGTCCCACCATTTAACTAGAAATTTTCGGGAGACTGTTCCACATGTAGTTTAAGGTTCTTCTCTGAGAACGAATTCCCATTTGAATATCCAAGGAATTTTATATTTGGACATAAAATGTAATGTTGGGGAAAAATTCTTTTCATATGGAGTGAAGGTCTTGACTTCAGAAAATCTATCTACTGCGTGTTGTATTGGTTCTGGTAGTAACTCATAGGGATATCCATAGGATCCCCACCAAGAAAGGAACCACATGGGGAAGTCCCTTTCAAATTTTTTGTCAAAATTAACAAACCACGAATGTTTGAAATCTGGATTTTGATGAAAGAAGATGTAATGCCAAGCATCTTCGTACTGATGATAATTGAATGATAGGCCATCATATGTATGGAAAACATGAGGATCTAACCATGATTCAAGGGAGATGAATTTGACTATGTGAAGGGAATGGAAAATTATCTTGGCAGTATTATTGACATATTTAATAGGGTTTATTACGACTGAGTTTGTCTTGAAAAGAATATTTTTGTAAAATTTGAGAGTGTAATCCGGGTGACTAGGAAGATAATAAAAATTTGGGGGAAAAGCAAATTTAGCCAAGGCTACCGGGTTTTTAATATGACGTAAGCAAGGTTCAACATGAAATAGATTAACTTCATTTCTAATAACATATGGTGAAGATTTTGGGTAATAGGGTGTACGAGTTTAACTAGAAGGAGTTGGTGCAAGTGGGTCATAATCATTGACTAAGGCTGATTGAAAAGTGGTCCTGAGGCCGAGAGAGGAACCCAACATGTGCGGCCTTGGAAGGCCAAAGGAGGAGCCCAACATAGGCGGCCTTGGGATGACTGAATGAGTAACTAGGATGATTTCGGTAAATGATTCATTCTTAACTAATCTGGATGACTGAGGGTTTATTGGAGCCGTAGGCTCTGGTTGACTATTTCTTGACTGAGATTGGGTTGATCTGGTTGATCTGGTGTCCCTTTAGATGAACCCTGAAGATATTCCCGGGTAAGGAAATCAATGATATGGTTATCAGCTCCTTTGATGAATGCAATTTCAAAATTAAAAATACTCAAAATAGCTTGTCATCTAGCAAATATTTGTCTACTTGCAATATTTTGAACATCTTTTTCTAAAACATGTTTAGTACTTTTGCAATCAACACGAACTAAAAACTTTTGATTTAATAAATCATCTTGAAATTTACTAATGCAAAAAACAATAGACAAAATTTCTTTTTTTATAGTGCTATAGTTGCTTTGTGCTTGGTTCCAGACGCCAGAGTAATATCGAACTATTTGCTCCTGTTGGGATGGAGAAGTTTGCTATTTGAGAATGTCACCAAAACCTATATCTGAGGCATCTGTTTCTACAATTTTAAAAGAGTTGACTGAAGGGATTCCTAAGCATGGCAAGGATTTGACGTGACTCTTAATTTCTTTGACTAAAGATGTATGGATAGATGTCCATAGAGGGGGGTTTTTCTGTAGTCTATCAAATAAGGGCTTGCATTTTTTCCTGAGATTTTGATAAAAATCTGCAACATAATTTAATGATCCTAAAAATCTGTGGAGTTGATTTTTATCTAGGATAATGTCAGGGAATTTATCAGCAAATTGAATAGCTCTATGGATAGGAGTTATTTGTAAATGATTGATGTTGAATCCTAGGAATCGGATGTTTGATTGAAAAAGTTTAATTTTTGAAGCAGAGACCACCAATCCATTAGTCTTTATGATGTGAAAGAATTGATTTAAATGTTTCCAATGTTGGTCTATAGACTGTGAGAAGATGAGGACATCATCTATATAGACAATAGAGAAGTGACTATAAGGATTGAAAATATCGTTCATTATATATGTTGTGGAATTCACTAGGTGCATTTTTTAGGCCAAATAGCATAACATTCCATTCATAATGACCAAAGGGTGTAACAAAAACAGTTTTGTATTTATCGTTTTCATTTATCTGAATTTGCCAGAATCCATATTTCATATCAAATTTGGAGAAAATGACAGAATTATTTAGTATGCTAATAAGATCTCTTTTATTAGGAATAGGGTATCTTATCCATTCTAGAACTGTGTTAAGAGGTTTATAATTAATCACTAAACGAGGAGTTCCTCGTTCTAATTTAGCATTCTTTTGAACATAAAAGGCTGCACAAGACCAAGGAGATTTACTATGTCGAATTATTCTTTTTTGAAGTAAATCTGTAATTTCCTGTTTACAAAATTCCATTAATTCTCGACTCATTTGTATGGGTCGTTCTTTAGTAGGGATATTTTTCTCATTAAATTATTTGATATATGGAAGAGTGACGTGTTGTTTCCTATGCCAAAAGGCAGTAGGAGTATCAGAACAAATTTCTTTAATAATTTTCTCTTCAAAATCTTTAATTTTCTGTTAAAGTAATGGATCTTGTAGTTGTTGATCAATTCGTTTAAAATTAATTTCTTATTGTATGTATGTTATTTGTTTTTTTTTTTATTGAATAAGGTGAATAGATTTAGAGATTGAATTTTCTTGAGAAGCTTTTAAAGTATGAATTTCAGGATTAGATGGAAAAGGAAATTTGACTAGTTGGCCAAATGGGTAGGTGGTAATACCATTATATTCTGTTGTAAATAGGTATAAAAGGGTGATGAAAGGAAGACCAAGAATAACTTTGTCAGTTAAATTTTTTATTAAAAAAATAGAGTTTTAAAGCAAATATTATCATGACAGACATGAGCATTTGGGATTTCATATTTTATATCCATTTGGTACCATTGGCTTATCTAAGTGATTATTTAGTTTTCTCAAAATATCTTGAGGGGATCAGACAGCTTCTTGTATGCAATTAAGGTCTGCACCAGAGTCGACAAGTGTATGAATAGTTAACTGGAAGTCTTTAATTTTTATTTGAAATATGGAATACCATTTTTTTAGGTTAATATGTTGAATAGTATTAATTGTAGCGTTTTCAGATGTTTTCTCATCATGTGGAGATGTTTCTTCATTATGTAGTGTATGTTTTCCTGGGGAAATATACTGTGTGGCATCTTGTTGAATTTTCAAAATTTGGGTATCAATTTTTACCATATTTAAATCATTTATGATTTCTGTATTTTCATTGGTGAGTTTTGAATATTGGCTTTGTAAAGATTGTACCTGTGTTTTAATGTTTTTATTATCATGTTGTAAATCTTGAATAGTAACTTCTTGTTTTTTATTTTTAAATTTTTTCAAAATAGAAGTGAGGGATATTTTTGGTTGTGGAATATTAACTTCATGTTCTTGTGTGATTAACTTCTTTAATTTTTTAAGGTATTCTGTTTGAAGTTCAGGATTATCAATTTTTCCAATTAAATTGATTAATAATTCTTCTTGTTCTTCTTGTTTTGAAAGAACATTTATGGTTTTACAGCAAGCATCTTTACATCTTAATGTAATATCTGGGGATGATGTGTTAGAATTAAGGGAAGATGTTTCATTAGATTCATCTATTATAGATTCGTTTTCACTTTCTGAATCAATATTTTTTTAATTCTAGCATTTGAATAAGATTATCATGTTCTTCTTGACTTATTTTTAATTGTTTTATTGTATTTTTTACTGGATAATTATTGGTAAAATGACCAGGCTTGTGACATTTATAATATTTAGTGTGATCAGAAGGACTTTTTCGTGGTTTATTATATGAAGGATTTGGTTTAGATTTGTGGAACTTATTTTTTGAATAAAATTTGTCTTTACTTCCGCTGGGTTTCTGGATTCAGAGCCCTAAGTTTTACGATACGTAAAAACTTTCTCAGACCCTAGGTGGCGGATTACCGCCTAGGAGTGGTTTCTTGAGAATTGATCTTTTAAAACTTTCGAATCCCCAAGTGGCGGACTACCGCCTAGGAGAGATATTTGAGATAGATCTATTTATCTATTTATATTGCGAAGTGATTGGATTCCTGTGCCACCATTATTAAGATTTGATCGTTCTATTTTTTTGACTGTCCCGCCTTTAGCCTTTATTTTCTCCCAACCAAACAGTAGGTCCAGGTCCAAACAATAAGTCCCAGTAAGGCATGAGCGGAGCAGAGAAAATATCAGCCCTTTAGGCACCCAGTTTAGAAAGTCGTAGCCTCAACCTTGATACTTTGGTAAGCTTTCCTTTCACTTCCCATTATGAGTCGATTATTTAGATATTCCTCTATCTCTTCTAGTTTCTCTAGATCCTCCCTTAATAGGATTCCAGATATAGTAAATGAAGAACAAATAGAATATCAGTCAAATGATAATATATATATATTAATGATTGGAATATCCCTAAAGTCCCTAGTAACGAAATTTATAAGAAAAAATGGTCACTTTCTTCATTTAAAAATGAACATCATATTAAAACAGTTGAACAAGTTTATGCTCTTAGTAAAGATCATGAAACTTGTCAGTTATTTAGCCCTGAGTCTATTAAAAAACATAAAAGATGGTCACAATTTCTTACATATAGGATTAGCTCAAATTGGTGTTAAACCTTTAACAAGAAAATGTCTTAACGCTTCTGTTTTACTTTGTCTTCAGGATGCTAGATTTACTGATTTTAATGATAGTACTCTTGGTATGATTGATTCAAGCTTTTTTAATGGTCTAATTCATTTTGATTGTTATCCTCATTTTACAATTAGTTTTAGTGATCCTCATATTAAAAGCTTTAACTTTAAACATTAAAACTTCTAGATATAATATTCTAGAAGGAACCCAACCATTAGCCTTAATATATCGAATTCATTATAAGGTTACAGGAAGAAACATGAATTTTCAAGCCATTAGTAAAAGCCCAAAAAACCAAACACTTTTAATCCAAAGTAACCAAGATAATGCTAACATTAGGGTTCCCCATACAATAAAATGGTCAGATGTTCGACTTCCCTCCGAATGGTCTCTCACTAATAAAAATCAACCAGTAAATGCACGCCATAGTGTCTCCAACTTAAGAGATATCCAACAATATAATGATGGCACTGTTAAAATCAATTTTCGTGACCAGCACCATATTCACCATCCCCAGATTACTGAACTAGGTCAATCCTCTAGACACTCTTTTGTTTCTGCTAGACGATCTTTCGCTGGCTCCACTAAAGCCGAATCTTCAATCTCAAGAAAAGACTCTGAATTTGAAAAAGAAATAAAAAAATATTAGGATTAAAGAATTACAAGAAGAATTAAAAAATAAAAATATTAATATTGCTGCTCAAGTTAGTTATCCTACACTACAGAAAAAAGGGCTTTGCCGACGAAAAAAAAAAAACGGCCGACGAAACACTTTTTTCGTCGGCTATTCCCAAGAATGGCCAACGAAAATTTTTGTCGTCGCAAAAAAAAAACATTTCGTCGGCTATTCCCATAGAATGGCCGACGATTTTTTATTTCGTCGCTAAAAATGAAAAATCGTCGGCTATTCTACAAGAATGGCCGACGATTTTTTCTTTCGTCCCTAAAATTTTTTTTTCGTCGGCTATACCCCTATAATGGCCGACGATTTAAAGTTTTCGTCGGCTATAAAAATTTTGGATGAATGGCCGACGAAGTTGACAATTTCGTCGGCTATAAGTCTTTATATTTTCAGATCTGGACAGAAGCTGCTCATTTAAAAAAAAAACGGAAAAAAACGGGAGAAAGAGTGAAAAATCTGTGGGTATTGTTGAAATCCGTCCTCTCTTACATTGTAGAGCTATATATAGGTACGTATATGTGTATATATGTTGATTTTGAGTTTTAGTTGAGTTGATTTTGAGTTTTAGTGATTTTGATATAGTAAGTGATTTTTTGTTTTATTGTTGTTTTAGTGTTAGAATGTATGTATATATGTTGAATTTGAGTTGTAGTTGAGTTGATTTTCAGTTAGAGTATAATTATGTGTTTTAATTTAATAATGTTATTTTAATTAGTGTTAAAATATATATAAATATGTTAATTAATGGTTGTTGATAGTGTAATGAACTTAAATAATGGTTGTTAATTAATGGTATATATATATATGAGTTGATGTTGATAATAATATATATTGTAATGTCGATTAGGGTTAATTAATTTATTATTAATTAAAGTTATACATATATATTATTATCAGGCTATATATGGATCGATATAAGAGTTGGATTTCGCTTCCAAGGCATGACCGACGATACACTACAGGAGTTGTGGATTTTTTGCAGTTCGTCGAGGAAAATGCAAACGGGAATTACTATTATTGCCCGTGCAAGAAATGTAAGTGTCGCAGTGATATGTGTCGATTTCCGATTAGGACAGTATGGGAGCACCTAAAGAGTAATGAGTTTTGGCCGAAGTACACACGTTGGATATATCACGGTGAGCCATCATTAGATGGATCGCATGATCATGGGCAATATTTTGAGGCGGGCAGTAGTAGTACATCCAACGATCCAACAATGGCATTCGTCAACGACGTGTTTCCTTTTGAAAGCGGTGTACGTGGGGAACAATATATGCAGGACCCGGTACAGCCGTTCCCACAAGTTGTCAACACTGCTGCCTTTGACAAGTACAACAAACTGATTGCATTGCAACAGACCCCTGTGTCTTCATGTTCTGAGAAGACAGTTCTTCAAAGTGTGATGGAGGTAATGAAGATTAAAGTCGAGACAAAAGGGAGCATCAGGCAAGTGGATGAATATCTACAGTACACTTCTTCGTTGTTGGAGGAGGGTCATCGTAATCCTACCAATCACCGTCAGGTCCGAAGTATCCTCAAAGATCTAGGGCTTTCCTACATTAAGATCCATGCATGCGCATTTGACTGCGTTCTCTTCTGGGGTCAAGATGCAGAAGGGAATGACCTTGCTAGCCTTGACGCATGCCCGATATGTCAGTCTGACCGATATAAGTTGACGGGAGCAGGCAATAGGAAACCTGTGAAAGTGCTTCGGTATTTTCCGTTGAGAGATAGGCTTGAGCGGTTGTACATGTCAGAAACCACCGCAAAAGCTATGAGGTGGCACGGTGAGCGGGACGCGGGAGACGCAGATATCATGACACACATCTCTGACGGAGCGGATTGGAAGCATATAAACAATGAGTTTCCTCATTTTGCGTCAGATGTCAGAAACGTCAGGCTCGGGCTCTCAACCGACGGGTTCAACCCTTTCGGCACCATGAGTCTTTCATACAGTATATGGCCGGTGGTTTTGGTACCTTACAACCTTCCTCCGTGGATGTGCATGAAGAAGGAATATAATATGTTGATGTTGTTGATTTCGGGGCCTGGTTACCCAGGGAAATGTCTCGATGTGTATATGAGACTATTGATTGAAGAGCTTAAGGTATTGTGGGACGTTGGTCATCCCACTTTTGACAAGTACAAGCAGGAGACGTTCCAGATGCATGCCATGGTTATTGGTACCATAAGTGATTTTCCCGCTTATGGGATGTTGTCGGGCAGCGTTGTTAGGGGATACAAGGCTTGTCCAGAGTGCCTCAGCGATTATGGGAGCACCCCTCATTGCAACAAGATATGCCGAATGGGTCATCGTGTGTTCCTTCCGGCGGATCACCACTGGCGTTACGAGTCCGCCGCATTTGATGGAACCGAAGAACACGGTGGTCCTCCCAGAAGATGGACGGGAAGAGAAATTTTAGCAGTGCTTAATGAGTACGATTTTGGGCCCCTAAGCAATCATCCCGATATTGTAGCGGAAATACCTGAAAGACCTGAGCAGTACAAATTCTGGACACATAAGAGCATATTGTGGGAACTCCCGTACTAGTGTGAGTTGCTGATCCGTCACTTCCTAGACGTTATGCACATAGAAAAAAATGTTTCTGAAAGTGTGGTGGGCACAACGCTGAACTTGGAGGGGAAGACGAAAGACGGTCCTAAGGCTCGCACTGATCTGCAAAACATGAATATCAGAAAACAACTATGGTTGAAACAAGGGAAGAGAAAAATGCCTCAAGCTCCTTACACCGTCAAGCCTGAGCATAAACCAGAAATTTTCCATTGGATAAGTCGGGCCAAGTATCCTTCAGGTTTTGCTGGAAATATAGCCAAGTGTGTGAACAGACAATTCAACAATCTGTATGGGTTGAAAAGTCATGACAATCATATCCTGCTACAACGTCTCTTCCCTGTTTTCATTCGACCGTTCCTTCCCCGTCACGTTGTGGAGCCGTTAGTAGCGTTGGCAAGATTTTTCCAGAAGGTATGCACACGGGAAGTGAGAAAATCTGACCTCCGGGAAATGCAACAAGACATCGTTCATATCATGTGTAAATTTGAGATGATATTTCCTCCAAATTTTTTGGACATCATGCCTCACCTCATGATCCATCTTCCTCGGCAGTTGTTGCTTACCGGTCCTGTGCACTTCACTTGGATGTATCCGATGGAAAGGTACGTATTTTACACCTTATGTTAATTTCCTCATCAATATATGTGATATAGTGTTAATGTATTATCATAACACTTTAAAAACTTGATTTATAGGCAACTTGGACAATACAGTGGTTTTGTCCAAAACAGATCCGCACCTGAAGGATGTATAGCTGAAGCATATATTGCGCACGAGTGCGTCACCTACATGAAGCTGTATTTAGGAGCGTTACAGGAAAGCATACCGAAAGATGTACCGTCACAGTTCAATCTTTCCATACTCTCCGACGCTCAGGATCCGCCGCTAGCAGTTCACGGAGGAATACGAGAGGTGTCATATGTTTTGACATGCTCAGGAGAACTGTTGAGCGCAGCGGCAGGATTCAGATCAACGAACCTCCTAATCAGGAGGTTCCGGGGAAGAAAAAACGCGACTACTCTGGTTGTGTGGGGTCACTGATTATGGACAGAGTCCCTATGTTGTGGACCCGGTGGGCTGATGTGCCCGAAGAGATAAAGAGGGAGGTGAACAACGCCGCGTCGGTGAGTAATTTAAAAAAGTTAATTTATTTATCGTAATATTTAATAATTTTCGGTATTATTACAATTGTAAAACTAATAAAATATTATTTTTCAGACATTCTTCGAGATTGCCGAACACAGGCGGGATTGGGCGGACACCCAGCAGAACTCGAGGTACGTTTGTTTTTATGATATTATAATTATCTTATAATTATTAATATTTTATGATATTAATAATATTTCTAATGCACTTTTGTTTTTTTCGTAGGTTCAAAGAGTGGAAGAACGAGCTGCGTTCCCACTATAACGAATACGACAACTTTGGTCGTATGGGTACTCCCAGGGAGTTCATGTTCCGGGAGTACGAGTGGCGTTGGTTGAAGACAGTAGACTTCAACAACCCAGTTATGCAGGTAAATACTAAACTTCAGTAAAAATGTTTATTTTTTTAAAATTTTAATTATTAGTTTAATTATTTTATAATTATTACACTAATATTTTTTGATGCATTTTTCTAACATTTTATTATTTGTTTGAAGCAACGTTCTCGGATAAACTCTGAGAACCGCCGCCGGAACACAACCCCCCATCATGTTGATTCACGGCCGTTTGCACAATATCAGGAGGAGGCGCTTAGAGATCATCCTGATAGCAACCCGTACGTGGAGACGTTCAAGATCGCTTATCCACAAGCGACATAACAGCTCGTAAGTCGTTCATTAAAATTTTAAAATTTTAATTATTAATTTTACTTAATTATATATTTGTTATAATATTAATTTTTTTTTTCCGTCCACTTAGGAGAGGGTCAACCGGGCCGAAGAAGAGGTGTTCTAGCAAGTAGTTCGGGAGACACAACCGAACATTTCAGAGGCAGATCTGGAAGAAGCCATGCGCCATGTCGACCGGTCCAGTGTCCAAACGGCAGCGAGGATGTTCGACGCAGCCTTCCCAAACCGGTCAAACAACTACTACTGCCGGGGTTTGGGAAGTTCTGGACTAGGGCTTCTGAAGACCACTAAGGGAGGTCAAAAGAAGAGAGGCGGGGAGAGCCAACATATGAGGGGGGAAGTGCAGCGATTGGCCGCAGAATTGGCGACCTCGTCCCAGACAGTACAGGAGCTGCGCCGCAGCACACAGCAGTATCATTTGGAGCTGCGCCGCAGAACACAGCAGTATCATTTTGATATGGCCAGTTGGCATGCCGAATGCGACAGAATTCGGCAACAAAACTACGACGGCCAACAAGCCTGGTGGTATGAGATGTTCGCGGCACAACAACAAGGCCTTCCACCCCCGCCCCCGTTTCAGCGGTTAGCGGAACCTCCAATGCCTCAACCTCCCGAGTTCGGTCAGCAGGATGACGAGCCTGATGGAGAGCAGGATGCTGGGGATGACCTGGTGGAATTTAGTGGTTTAGGTGATGATTAGGGTTTAGGGTTTATGTATATTAGAACGAATTTAATAAAAATGGTATTTAGACGTGTTTCTTGTTGGTGCAAATGCATTGACTGTTTTTGTGATTTGCAGGTTGCTTGGAATGGTAATTTAGAAAATAATTTAATTTTTTTTCCCCAAATGTAAGAGTAGCCGACGATTTTGGCATTATTTCGTCGGCTATAATAACTATAGCCGACGAATTTTACTAATTTTCGTCGGCTATAAGTTGTATAGCCGACGAAATTTGCATTATTTCGTCGGCTATAACTAATTAATGCCTATTAAATATTAATATATTTCGAAGAAATAGCCGACGAAAATTTATAAAATCGTCGGCTATTGTTAACAACCAATAGCCGACGAAAATTTATGAATTCGTCGGCTATACTTAATGAATTTCGTCGGCCATACTCGAAAATACCCGACGAAATTCGTCGGCAATTTCTCCCAGGTTTGGCCGACGAAAAATAGTTTCGTCGGTAAGTTCGTCGGCCATACTCTACTATAGCCGACGAATTTGTTTTTTTCGTCGGCCATTGGTATAGCCGACGGGGTTGTTCCGACGAAGTATAGCCGACGAAAATTTCGTCGGCAGATGGTATAGCCGACGAAAAATAGGCATAGCCGACGAAATTTTTTTCGTCGGCTATGCATTCGGATCTGGTAGTGCTACTTATCAAGAAAATGAAGTCCAAATCAAAGAAGATATTTCACCTACTTCACCTACTCTCATGGCAGGAGATTTTGAAGTTATTCCTCCTATTAACCCCTAATTAAGCACCTTTAACCGATAACTTTGTATCTCTAAAAACAATGTATCTCAAAGAGGTACTGTTGATCATCCATTTAAGATTAATTTTTTCAGATTAGATCAAAACCTTGAATCAAAAGAAAACATTCATCGTCATAACCTGTACAGACAATAATACCCTTTAATTGATCAAAGAAAATAATTATTTAAAAATTAGAAAAATTTTATGATTCAAAATCAAGAAGAAATATTTTTTCTCGATTTTATAGATTTAATAAATGCAAAAAATCTTAAAACATTAACAAAATCAAAATGGAAAATTACACATTCTACAATAGCTTATACTCATCCTCTTGTGGAAATCATAGTTATCGATCATTTACAACAAAACATAATAGCATCACCTTTTAAAATACCTGGAAATAATTGTAATCCAGATAATAAAAAAATTATCGAACAGAATAATTATTCTAATCAAAGTTTAGTTACTCTAGGACACCAACTTGATAAAATAGAAACTAAAATAAATATCATATGTTCTAAAGTAAATATACTTCCTAAAATACAATCTGAATCACCATTAGTTCATTTTAGTAATTTAAACAAACATACTCTTAAACCTACTACAACTGCACAACAAATTGAACAAATGCTGAAACAGATAAAACCTGAATCCAGTAGTATTTCCGTCATACACACTACAAATATTACTACTGATTCTTCTGATAGTGATCATTCCAGTACTATTTCTAAAAGTAACCAAACTCTTCAAGACTTTCAAATATCTAGAATACATTATCCAAAGAAACCAACTTTTAAGAAATGGATAGAACGTCCCTTACCAATAGATATTCAACCCAGTAATATCAATAGTAACCAATTTTCAGTTTCTTCTGAGAAAACTTATGAATGGAACATAGATAATTTATCAGAACAAGAAATTTGAAATAAATTACACCACATGTCCATGGTCGCTAACAGTTATATCACAAATCACAACTTCACCCAACCTGAAATTGTTGACATATTATCAATTGGATTCACATGAATGCTCCATTCCTAGTGGGAAAAACACCTTACAAACAAATCGAGAGAAGATATTAGAAATGCTGTTTAAAAAGATGAAGAAGGGAATCTCATCTTTAATGAACACATTGGAATGGGAATTTCAGACGGAGTAAACACCTTATTTTTTACAATTATTCAACACTTTATTGGTACACCTAGTCACATTATAGCTAGAATCCATGATCAACTTAGTAATCTTAGATGTCCGACTTTAAGTGATTTCAACTGGTACAGAAATATTTGCATCTCTAGAGTCATGCTTATGGATGATAGTAACCAACCATTCTGGAAAGAAAAATTCATAAATGGCTTACCTAAATTATTCGCTCACAAAATTAGACAAATATTAAGTAATGAAACAGAACATATTAATTATGATTCTCTTACATATGGAAATATAATTACAATCATTCAAAAAGAAGGATTGAAAATCTGTATTGATATGAAATTAAGTACCCAAGCCAAAAACAATAAGAAAACAGCCAAATACGAATTATGAAATTTTTGTGAACAATATGGCTTACCTTCTCTTCCTCCTTCTAGACAAAAGAAACACAATCGTGAATCAAATTATTATCCTAGTAAAAGAAAATTTACCCATGCTAAATTTTATAAAAACAATGATTTTCCTCCTAAAAAATTTTATTCAATATATATATATGTATGGAGCCCTTCCATTAACGGATCCCTTATTTTGTTCAGTTTAAGGGATCGGTTATTAGGGCAACTTGTTAATCACATTTTCACATCTCCACCGTTCAATTACTAGATTTGTATGTATAGATCATTCTTGTAAATTTTTAGCCAAAATAGTGATCATTAAGGTATCTATATAGATGAAATCAATGGACGTACGAAATCTGTCAAAGCTTAACCGTTCATGTTTTATTTGTAAATTTCAATTTTAAATGCTCTAAAATGAAAATTTACATATATGATCTACTCATATAAACATGAAAGTTGAACGGTAAAGATGTTAATATATGATCGAAAAATAGGTTAAATGATTGATCCTTTAAAATGACAAAAATGAAGGATCCCTCATTGGAAGGGGGCTATATATATATATATATATATATATTATATCAAAAGAGTAAAAACCTAAAATGACACTTTTTGGTACCTAAGAATGTTTGTTACTCAAAATGGTTCCTCAACAATTGCACAGTTACCAAATATGATACTTATGTTAGTTTTTCTAGTTAAATCAATGACGTGAAGTGTATTTGGGAGACACACTACTTTAATTAAATTTTTCTTCCAAACTCTATTTTAAAAAAAATACTTTTTCTTTGAAATTCTGACAATTTTCTACCACATTTTCTTACTTAATGATAAATGAAATACATTTATGAATTTATTACACTTTTACAATTTATAAATTTTTTATAATTGAATACTTAGTTTATTTTATAATAAAATACATAGCTTTTTTGTGATGAATATATATACATTTTTTTTTGAGAAGATGATCCATATATTTTAGTTGATTGAAGATGAAAACTAATTTTTGAAATACAAAACATAAACTTAATTTTTTTCAGCAATGATAACAAATTCAATTTCAAAAGAAAAAAAAAAATTGCCTATAGTTTATTGAGAAAAAAAAGTTCAGTACATGCCACGTTATCAATTTAACGGAAAAATTAACAGACGTATCATATTTGATAATCGTGCAATAGTTGAGGTACCATTTTAAGTAACGAAACTTCGTAAGTACCAAAAAGTAAATTTCATAATAGTCCAGGTACCTTTCATATTAAAAACAACATGATAGCCTTAATCGGAAAGTTGGACAAAACAAATTAAATATCTCAAAATCATATACCCTAACTCAATTTCATCTTCATTATTTCTAAACCTTAAAGCTTAGCTTCCAGTTTTAGCATTTATTACAATCATACCATAACCGCCATAAGTATTATAATGGAGAAGATTATCAAGACAATAGGTAAATAGATAAGACAGCATGGGCTACAAAACCATATATATATATATAGGGGTTATTTGGTGCGGACGTCCGGAAGGGTTTTCAGTCTGGATTTTAGCCGTTTCTCCACCATTCCAGCGCCGGCGATGCCGTTTATTCTCCCCGG
Source organism: Potentilla sterilis (assembly GCA_963682095.1). Lineage (NCBI taxonomy): Eukaryota > Viridiplantae > Streptophyta > Magnoliopsida > Rosales > Rosaceae > Potentilla > Potentilla sterilis. The sequence goes on along the minus strand of OY821765.1, from coordinate 10,389,801 downwards.
CGTGATCCCAGACCTCCCCTGACGGTTTTAGGATGAAGAAGAAGGCCGGAGAGATCGCGATCGGAGATCTGTTCATCAATCTCACTCAGAACTTCACGACCGATCATGGTGGACCTCCGATCGCGATCTCTCCGGCCTTCTTCTTCATCCTAACACCGTCGGGGGAGATCTGGAATCATGCCGGGGAGAATAAACGGCGTCGCCGGGGCTGGAATAGTTGAGAAACGGCTAAAATCCGGAAGGAAAACCCGTCCCGACGTTCGCACCAGATAACCCATATATATATATACACTACATTCATTAGATAAAACGCTTTAGACAAAGCAATAGTAGCAAACACTGATCGAGATTACACACCAATATTAACCCTATTAGAGACGATTTTCCAGATCTTCAATTTTTCTAATGCGTCAAAATTACTTTGAATAGAAAAAGTCTTGAATCAAAGACACATGTAATAAGAAATCATGAATAAGAGATAATAATTTGTTTGGAATTATTCATAAATCCATGTTTTTTAATAATTAAATTAAAGTTTATTCGTTTGTGAGTCGTGGTCTGATTAGTTATATAATCTAACTAACATGGTAGAAGTCAATCTAATTAAGATTGCAAAAATAAATCGTGTGTTCAAATCTCATTGATATTCGCACCTATACAATTTCAAGACTTTTACTTAGTAAGCAAGCAAAATACTTTAACCTGAAATCACTCCGTCTGTTAGTATTGGTGACCACATGAATATTACTACTTTGTTACAAGTTAATAAGGAGAGTGAGACGAGTCCAAGAAGGGCCCTCGTACGTGCCACCGTGAACGTAAATGAGACATAATAGAGAGAAGGTGGCGAGTGTGTGCGTAACTGAGTAAAGAAATCCCACAGCCAGTGATGTACTAGTGCTTGTGGGTCCCTCTTGTTCGTGCGTGCTTCCTGGACCCCGCTCTTTCTCTCTCTCTCTCTGAAGCTCTGGTCTTCCTTCGTTACCCGAAATGCAAAAATATATAAAATACAGATTTCAACGAAAATGAAAAGTAAGAAAAACAAACAAGGAAAAGAAATTTCTAAAGTGGTGGGCTGCTGCTACTTTGACCCAGACCCTCTCTCTCTCTCTCTCTCTTACTCTTCTTCTTACTTTTTCCCCCGACCTCGACCTCGAGCTCGAACTCGAACTCGAACTCGTCTTCTTCTTCTTCTTCGTCCACATCTTCTCTCTCTGTATCAGAATCGACAGCTCAATCGCTCCGGCGGCGCGTGAAAGTTAAACTGCGGCGGTCGAGTTTTCCGGAGTCCGGTCAACGCAGGCGGCCCGGGGTTTGATCGGTCAACGCCGCGATTGAAAATTAGGGATTCGTGGTTTTATGAGGAGTAAGACGACGGCGACGACTCTCTGAGCGCGGGAAATGAAGTTCTCGGTGAAGCTGATTCTACTAGTCTCGGCCTTTCTTCTTCTTCAAATTTCCAAGCTCTCGGCAAACGTCGAAGGTCTGTGTTTTTTTTTTTTGGCTCTAATGGCTGTGTTTGACTTTGGTGACTCGTTGACTGACTCACTGAGTTTGATTTGATGAGCAGGTGACGCGTTGAACGCGTTGAAGAGCAGCTTGGCGGATCCTAACAATGTGCTGCAGAGCTGGGATCCTACTCTGGTCAATCCCTGCACTTGGTTCCATGTCACTTGCAATAGCGAAAACAGCGTCACCAGAGTGTGAGTAGTACCTCTTTTCCCCCCTAGCTCACTTAATTTAGCTCAGCTTGTTTGTGCTTGCGAAACAAGAGATTATTGATATGTATTTTATATGCTTGTGTTTTGTGTTTGCAATCAGTGATCTCGGCAATGCGAATCTCTCCGGGAGCCTGGTGATACAGCTCGGCGTGCTTACCAATTTACAGTACTTGTAAGTAATTTGCTGTGTTGTATATTGTGGCTGTTTTGAAAGTTATGTGCATTGGAGATGGTTTTAATTTTGTTGGAATGTGAAGCTGATTTGTGGATATGAATGACTCTTGCCGGACAGGGAGCTGTATAGTAATAACATAACTGGACCTATTCCAGACGAGCTTGGTGGTTTGCAAAACTTGGTCAGTTTGGATCTTTACTTGAACAGTTTAGATGGTGACATTCCTGACACACTTGGAAACCTAGAAAAGCTACGTTTCCTGTATGAATCCACATCCTTTCTCTTAATTCTTCCCTTGTTAGAGTTATTTATTATCTGGTTTATCTTCCTTTTTTGCATTTAATGTTTAAATTTCTATAACTGGCTTATTCTCTTAAAATAAAATAAATGGGGATACATTTGTTATATTGATGTTGTAGTTTTTACAGCTGAAAATATAAGGAAAGGAAATCCATTTTCTTTTTGTTTGTTATATTCCCAATTCTTCAGTTTTTCCTTCGTAGTGGTATTTTCCTTAAATTGCATTGTAAGTGATAAGGTGAACCCAAAATTCTACAATGTCAACTATGATCTGGCCATAATTCATCGTACCCTTCTGTGAAGAATCGAAAGGAGGCAGTAGTTCACGGGTATATAAATTTCATATGATTGCAACACTTGATTCAAACCATTCAAGGTCTTGTACAGCAGATGTAATTAACTAATCATTTGATGGTATATGCTATGAAGATTCTAAAGAAGGTGCTAGTCAGGTAGGGAGAGAAATTAAAGAGGCCAAAGCGTACCGTTAGTTTTCTTCTACTATTGCTGCGAGTTTGAAAATTAAGAGCGAATGATGTCACAGTAGTTTCAAAATGTACTAAGAGGCTAGAAGGTTAAACCCTTAGGAATTGCAGGATGTTGGCATTTTTGGGTTAATTGGATGAGTGAAGTAGAAAGATTTGTGAAAGAAAATATATAAGGTGTAGAAGAGCTTCAGGATTGATTTAGTTTTTTGGAGTGTGTGCTTTGGTCTCTGCACAGCTTAGACATTATAACATGCTAGCCTTATTGTTAGACAGATGATGCCGCACTGAGTTGATGTAATGTTGTGTCTTCCCAGACTTGGTGCAACTTTCACTGTATTGGTTCTCTGACTGTGGACCTCACTCTATTCTAGGGTGTGAGAGTGAGAATGAGAACCTAATATCAAATTCCTATAAGTTACTCCCCTGTTATTTCTCCTCTACTTTCAAAGTACCCCTTGTTTTAATTTTTTTTTGGCCAAAAAAGAAGAAAAAAGGAAGAAGAAAAAAAAGAGAAAAGTCCCAGGCTTTTTAGTTAATTGTGGCATACAATAGCCTGAAAAGGCCCAGTCCCTTTCTCTATGTGTGTAGCACTTTAGAATGTTTTCTTCTGAGGTCTCTGTGGCTTTATTTTTCGACCTGAAGTTCTTTACTTAATTGATACCACCAAACCCGTATTCATGCAGAATCTTAATTTTAAGTTTTTTGGTGGTTGTTGTTTTTTTTTTGTTTTAAATTTTTTTATTTTTTTTTATTTTTATATTTGGTGTGAAGAATTTAATACCCTATTGTATGGGCTTATCTGAGTTCTCAGTGGAATGTCTCTTTGAACACCGTTTTATGTTTACGTGGAAAGACAAGTAATCATATTCTATAAATGAATGAATGCTCAGTATAAGGAAAGAAAAGTATTAACATTTTATCTGTACGTTCTCAGTACTCTATGGAATGTCTTCGTTATGTTGTTATTATATGCGCATAATGGTTTGTATTCCATGTTTTAGGCGTCTCAACAACAATACCTTGTCGGGGAAAATTCCCCATTCGCTGACTAAGATTGCATCATTGCAAGTCCTGTAAGTGTTTTATACTCTCGTTTGTCTCCAGTCAAATATTAAAACAGTAAAGTCAGAGCAATAATTTGATCCTCCACTTTGAAGTATGCACTTGACAGAGTTCTTACATGCAATGCAGGGATCTTTCAAACAACAATCTTACTGGAGATATTCCGGTCGATGGTTCCTTTTCACTCTTTACTCCTATCAGGTTTGTCGAATAAATTTTGTTCATTATCTTTCCTCTTTCCACAGTGGTAGTCTTTGTTTACCTACTACGTAGGACAATGATAAACTAAGGACTGTAATTTTTCATCCTGCAGTTTTGCCAATAATCCTTTTCTGAATCCTCTTCCAGCTACTCCACCTCCTTCTGTTACTCCGCCACCAAGTTCTAGTTTGTCAGGTTATTACCAATATTATTACTATGCTTGTATATTTCAAATAGTTATTGAGACTTGAATCTAAATTGTTTCAGCAATTCTTTGCTTTTTCTCATGACACTCTTCTACTATTTATTATTTGCATTATCATGCCTCTTTCAATCATTCATGAAATACTCTTGCTTTTTTCTCTAATCTGTTGTGTCAAAATGTAAAGAGTGAAGTAATCCAATATCATATTCTCAGAAACCTACTGCAGTTTTTCGTATCTGTGATACAAAAACGAGTTGTGAATTTTAATAAACAACTTCATTCTATTTTTCATGATTAATCTAATATTTGAAGTAAATAGTAAGTTGAAGTAGCATTTCTAATTGGGTTTCTCGTTGAAAATGCAATACTTTGTCATTCAACACTTTTTTGGGTATGTCTAACTCTTTGGAGGTGGTGGTGGGTGATTTTTTTTATTAGTTTCATTGTCTTTTGGACGGTTAATCTCATGTTTGAATATAGTACGTTGAAGTAGGAGGTTGTAATTGGGTTTCTTATTGAAATTGCAGTAGTTTTTCATCTAACTCGTTGGGGGTGTGGGTGAATTTATTTAAATAGTTTCATTCTCTTTTGCACGAGTAATCTTATCTTTGAAACAACATTTTGTTGAAGTAGGTGGTTGTAATTGTCTTTCTTGTTGAAATTGCAGTAGTTTGTCATCTAACTCATTTATTCGGTATATCTAACTCTTTGGGGGTGGTGGTGGGTTGGGTTAGAGAGATGAAGTGAAAAAAGCTATGTAGTTAGACATTGATAAGTTTTCATCTGGGGTTGGGTTATTCTATATGATCTCTTGTGATTTCTTTTACAAACTCTGGTGGTTGAATCTCAGGTAACAGCCGTACTGGGGCTATTGCTGGAGGAGTTGCTGCTGGTGCGGCTTTGCTGTTTGCTGCACCTGCAATTGCACTTGCTTGGTGGCGACGAAGAAAGCCACAGGACCATTTCTTTGATGTACCTGGTTAGTGGTGTATTAAATAAACTATTAACTTGACAAAGATTGGTGTTGTGGTATTGAATGCAAGTTTCTCTTATACACACTTTTTGCAGCTGAGGAGGATCCTGAAGTTCATTTAGGCCAGCTCAAAAGGTTTTCTTTACGCGAGCTACAAGTAGCAACAGATACCTTTAGCAATAGAAATATTCTAGGTAGAGGTGGATTCGGTAAGGTTTATAAAGGACGTTTAGCTGATGGTTCTCTGGTGGCTGTTAAGAGACTTAAAGAGGAGAGAACCCAAGGTGGAGAGCTACAGTTCCAAACAGAAGTAGAAATGATTAGCATGGCTGTGCACCGAAATCTTCTTCGTCTGCGTGGTTTTTGTATGACACCCACGGAAAGGCTGCTTGTATATCCATATATGTCTAATGGAAGTGTAGCATCATGTTTAAGAGGTAGTCCTTTAAACTCTTATATGGTGATGAGTCCTTGTTTTATGGCATGTAGTTATATTTTGAATTAAATATTGGAGATTGAAATTAGTATCTCCTCTATAGGTTGTACATGGTCGTATTATGTGTAATTTGTCGTTCTACTCATAATGTGCAACTTTTTATAGAGCGTCCGGAATCACAACCTCCACTTGATTGGCAAAAGAGGAAACGCATTGCATTGGGATCTGCTAGGGGCCTTGCTTATTTGCATGATCACTGTGATCCGAAAATTATTCATCGTGATGTAAAAGCTGCAAACATTTTGTTGGACGAGGAATTTGAAGCAGTTGTTGGGGACTTTGGGTTAGCTAAACTCATGGATTACAAGGATACACATGTCACTACAGCTGTGCGTGGTACAATTGGACATATAGCACCAGAGTATCTCTCAACTGGAAAGTCTTCAGAGAAAACTGATGTTTTTGGATATGGAGTCATGCTTCTAGAACTAATAACTGGACAGAGGGCTTTTGATCTCGCTCGGCTTGCAAATGATGATGATGTCATGTTACTTGATTGGGTATGCACTGGTGTATTCCTTTTCATTTTGTTCCATGTAGCTTATTTTCAGGTGGCACTTTCCCATGATAAATCCGGCTTAATCATTTCAGTTTTATAGGCGTATTTAGTTGATTTGATCCTTATCAGACTAAAGAAATATAAAACACACACACACACACACACTGTTTTATAGTCTTTCTTTATAGCTGAAAGTGAATGCACTTTTGAAATCAGATTAGCTGGCTATAGAAATTTGTCCTTCAATATTCACAATCCCATTGTTCTCGAAGGGACCAGGCTTGCCTGACATTGTGTTTGAATCTTCAGGTAAAAGGTCTATTGAAAGATCGAAGGTTGGAAGCACTTGTGGATGCTGATTTACAAGGTAATTATATTGACGAGGAGGTAGAGCAGCTGATCCAAGTTGCTCTACTCTGCACTTCAGGCTCCCCCGGAGAAAGGCCCAAGATGTCAGAGGTTGTTAGAATGCTTGAAGGTGATGGTTTAGCGGAAAGATGGGAGGAATGGCAAAAAGAGGAGATGTTCCGTCAAGATTACAACCCTATTCACCATCCAAGTACTAACTGGATCATCGATTCAACTTCTCATATTCCTCCTGACGAGTTATCTGGTCCCCGATGATACCGTCCCACCAGGTTCCACTCTGTATACAATGTAAGAGGTAATTGGGAAAGCCCCATTTTGTAATTCAGTGATACCACATTTGTGTATATGATTTTTTTTTGTTTTCCAATTGTATTCTTCTCAAGTGTCCTTTTTATACCAAACAATGGAGCTAGTGCTGCTGTAATTGTTATAGGGTGTTAACTGCCATCATAAAACTGTGGTGCTAGCAACACGGCAGGATCTAGCAAAGGCCATGGAAAAAGCACCATTCTTGTCATATTTATGTATCCCCGAAATTAGTCAAGATCGTCTCTATAAATAAACTATTTTTTCCTTGTTCGCATCACAATTGTGTTGCAAGTTAATTTGTGCCGTACCATTCACAGAGTGCTTCCTTTCTTACCGTCATAATTAGTATATGAATGGACCTCCGTTTTTCAGAGTGATAATTGATTTCATAAACTCATTCAAAATGATCAAGTGTTCCTTTTGTTTTTGCATCTTTAAACAGAAAGACACTGCTTGATGTCCTCCATCACCACCCCAAAACCGGGTTCTGTTGGTTTCTTATTTGTTCATAATAAACTTGTAATTTGGTGGTATCCGCGTATCACGCGCAACCAACATTAACATCTTCAACGAGGAAAATCAATTAAACTATCCATTTATTGTAAGATAGATTTTATTGCTCTGTAGGCACTTTGAACTGTTTAGTGTACAGTTCTATTACCACATTTGCTGCAATCACTAGCTTTTCTGAATAATGGAACTCTCTTAAACTTCTTATTCCGATAGCTAGAGATCATACGATACACACACTATGAACTGAATACACACAACTACTCATGCGGAGTTTTCCCAACTTTTAGATGAATGAACTATTCTGGTTTATTAATAGATTTCAAAGCTTCTACGTTTGAGGATACTTTGGGTAAAACGGGGAGCTGTAGTTAGAATATTGCTTGTTTGAGGAAGGAAAAAAAAGGGCGGGGAGTTTTAATTGCCCATATTACTACTCATCGTATGGCTTTGTCACATGTAACTTATGACACTTCGTATGAATCTCCCTTAGAAACATCATTCTGACATATTGTTCCGGAATGGTACTTCTCAATCCATGTCATTCTTCGCAGTATAAACATTGAAGGTGACTGTAAAATGGCATTGAAATCAAGCTGAGTGAGCTCAATGAAACTTATCCAAGCTGCAGGGTATTCAGTACCGTTTGCTGTACTAACATGCCAATCTAGTATGTAGCAAACAATCTGAAGGGTTTTGAAACTTCAAAACAAGACCGGACTAATCTTCCTACCTAAACATCCTAATATGATGGGCATCGCCTCATTCATGTCCTCTATACAAAACTAGCTTATACAATAGCATCTCTGATCAGGAGAATTAGGACCAGCTTCATTTTCTTCCACCAGTTGAGATTCGTGGCTTACTTTTGACCTCAGATTCCTGCAATCGACAGTGCACATTACTTTTTAACATTTCAACTTTTAGGTCTTAATCAAGAAAACAGTTCGATTACCTCAATTGTATAACTTACCTGAGGAACGTGGAGGAAAATGTAGTTCTTTGCTGTGGCTGGGTTATGATTTTCTGCGCCCTTACTCCAATCATAGCAAACCTAATAAACACAATTGCAGAAAATAGTTTGAATGCAATATTTAAAGGACACAATATTGTTTAAGCATTGGGAAATAAAGTTTCCAAGTGGTTAAAGATCTTGATGCACAAACAAACAAAAACTGCAAAAGCTATAAAGCAAGGAAATTGATTGCTCTCAACGATTGCAAGTACAAAGCACCATTAATGACACATTTACACAAAGATATGCTATACATAACAACAAAACATAAGCAAAGTTGAGGCAATCCCATCAACTGGTACCAAGCACAGTAATCGGAGAAAACTGGCACCAGGAACAACCTTACAGTAACAGATGGTTAACTCAAGTGTCAGTAGAGTCATAGTCCCTACAGACGTTTGTACGGACTCCTGACAGGTTTAAATGGTTATATTCTATTCAGAAGTAATGTGATGAAATTCATCTACCATTTGGTCCAGTTGAGGAACACTTATACAGTTGCCAGTCAATGTAATCTTTAGATCTCAAAGAGAAATATCAGTAGAATTGGATAGACTTGCTTTTCTAAGATGGCATCTAAGTGGTATGTCACACTAAAAACTGTAAATCTAAGAATCAAGCATACACAGAATCTCATGAAAGTTAAGACCACAGATCTATGCAGAAAAAATAAAATAAATAAGAAAAACATATCCTTTACTGAGCAAAGAGGGAGAGAGAGGGGGAGGGGGGTTGATTCCAGAAATCACGGAGAACAGATAAAACTACAACAAATAAAAATCAAGAGAAATTGTTGGATGATGGGAGTGCAAAAGGCAACTGATCAATATGACGTAGTTGGACTTTGGAGCTGATAGGGAAGGAAAAGGGGGCAGACATGCTTTTGTTTCATAGTTGAGGAATATTGGACTTTTTCATTCTATTTTAAAAAGCAAGCAAAATGACATAATTTGGCTTCATTAAATACAAATAAAATCTTTTGGTTAAAGAAAATGTGGGATACTTCCTCTATTATTAACTGAATAGCAGTGTGACAAACAATATGCAGCTGAAAAATACACTACATTGAATCATGTCACTTCTGTTAGTGTACACACACAACAGAGCTGATCCTGGCATTGGCATGAAGAAGCACAGAAAATTACCGAGTATGCAAATATGGAACCATCGTTGTTGAAAGTACTGCAAGGTATTGGTTGACTGCACCTTGACATGGCCTGAAAATCCAAAAAACTTATAAGACTCCTATATGCGTGAAACTAGATATTATTGACGGTTCAGTGAAACACCAAATCTAACCAAGCTGGAGAGGGTTGAGGAATTAACAAACAGATCAATAGGGTGCTAGCTTAGCAGCAACTTAATTAACTGTTACATATAGAGGATCTGAAGCAATGGTTGTACATTTGGGTGATAAGTTTGCAGTTTCTCTTTTAGTTACCTCTTTCTTTCTTTATGGGTTTTCCCAGGCGGTTAGATCAAAATAGGACAGATAAGAATGTTATTAAATGGGTGGCTTCTTCTTTCCTTTGGAAGAATACATATAGAGAGATTGGGAGGAGATGATAGAGAATATTGGTATGTGTTAAAATGGCTACATATATATGTATATTTAAAAGATTAGAAAACAGCAAATAGATGTGAGTAAACCTTTAGTCTCTGTTTACTGTCCTTATCCCAAAAGTTGAAAGAACCATCAGAGCCAGCGGTAGCAAATGTGTGGTACACCTGTGATAAGGAATACAAAATAAGTTCTCAAATGATGAATAACAGTTAACAGAATTAAAACCATCCACCAGACAATGATGTCCTACAGAAAAAAAAATAAAAAATAAAAGCAATTATTTTGTTAAATGACAACTAGTATCAGGATAATTGTAAAAGCAACCACCTGAATTAATAATATGTACAAATTTGACATTGGTTAAGCGGGTCCCCTCTTGTCAAACAAGAAGAAAGGAACAAGCAACATTGAACACTAAATATCAATTATGTTCGCAGATGGAATAAGTCCATTAAAAGCATTTGATAGTTTACATTATCAGTTATGTTTTATGAGACCATTGGAGTTACTGAAAAGGAATTCTCCTATCATCCTTATAAAACCCAATCCTAATTTTTAGAATGACTTTTGGTATCACGGAGACTTCAGTTTGCAACATTATTATCATAATTTACAGAAACGGACTCTTAGACTACCATATAGACTTCATTTCGGAACAAAAAGGGTTTAGTCTTCAGTATCCAAAATAGGATACTTCACTAACCAAATTGTGGTCACTGCATCACACATACCCGGAGCGGCCTTAATCATATTTACCATTTCACTAGCAGAGTCGATGCTTTCCTGTTCTACTTTGCATAAATTTTCCATTTTTATGTTTGACTTGTTTTGGTGACGAGCATTACATACAATAATCTGAGAATGAATAACTTTAAATTGTTATAAGAGCTATTCTAACAGATTTCTCTCCTCGCCTTCACCTCTATCATCTGTCGCCTCAATATGCCCCCCTTTTTCCTTCTGTCTCTATATAACAATAGAGAGGAAGAAAGGATAAACAAAAACAAAACAGAAACAAAAACAAAACGACCTCAGTAATCAACCCACCAGTCTGGAGAAAAAATAAAAAGGAATGGACAATCTTACAGGATGGAAGTTCAGCGAATTGACTGAGTATATCTCGTTTCCCTCTCTGTGGCACTTGAAGGTAAAGTTTTTACTTTGTTGAGCCTCATCTAGGTGATGTACACCAACCCTCCCTTCAATAGAGCCAACCTGGTCAGAGATAACATTAGAATTATGCTTACTTCATATTTTACATATATATATATATGTTTTCCCACTTAGAATTATGCTTACTTCATCAATAATCATTGAAGATGATGGCTATCAACTAAAAGGAAAGAGATAGTATCTAATTTTACAAAATCAAGATCAATAAAATGATGTAATCCAAAAACATATATATAGTGGCATTTGTGTGAACAAGTGTTAATATTGAGGTCTACAAAACTACCATGACTAATCATGGTTGAATATTTATTTTCATCATCTAAGTGGGAAAACAAATAAATTACTCAAACTGGTTTGACAACATAGCGGAGTAAACTGTCAACCTCAATAGATATGATTCAGAAAACAAATACAGTGTCAGTATAAGAAAATGAGTTAATATTGAGGTCTAAGAACTATCTTGACTAATCGCGATTGAATAATATATTTTCATCATCTAAGATATAGGCATGGGGGGACTTTAGGGGATTGTGACAACCTTCTTCAACTAACTCATAGTAAACTACAAAGGCTTAAAGCCTTTTATACTGAATTTTGACTTCTTTAAAAGAATGGCAACATCTAAAGAAAACAGATTAATGAATACAGAAACTTGACAGCATCCATGGCCTGCAGGAATGGAATGGCTACTACAAGCAGGGGCCCAAACCTCTGACTGCTGGCCTCCAAGACAAAAATAAAATAAAATAAATAAATGAACAGTGCATTGAATGTTTATTATATGCATTATGATTCGCATTAATGCTGACTACTGTTTTGAACTATTATTTTTACGCTCACCGCCCCATCTCTAATAACAACTCATTTCGTCCAGCACAGTCATTTGAAACCTCCCGACAACAAAGATAAGAGTAATCTCTAATGGGTTTGTGGACCCTGACTCCATGGCTATTTACTCGACATATCAGAAGCATAAAGCCATCATTGCAACAGCATGTCCTGGGCCTTTATAACAAGTAAAGTTTCCCTATAACAAGTCAGAATTTCTCTTCTGCATGTCCATGGAGTTTTAAAAAATCCAAACATCTTAGAAATAGACATAAAGGTATATGTCAAGGGTCCATTGATGAGTAGGGGCTAGGTAAAGCTTGAACCCAACTCCTACATTAATGAATATAAACACAGCAATCTGGTTTCCATGAATATGACATACTTCACATATAAACTCTCGCAAAGTTAGGACATCAACTTCACTTAAATACGCAATTCAATAAGAAAAGACAATTTCAGTTTTATGTTCAGTGAAAAGATTGCAAGAAAAACATATTTCAGTTTGTTGTTCAAAAACACCAATTGAAAAGGAGAATCTCAAACAGAAACTACAGCACCCAATAGAAAAATAACTGGCCATTACAAAAATGAAGAATGAAATAGTGCAAGGAGTTCACACTTAGTTACTTACCAGGAAACCTTGCTGATCAGGAAATGCTGCAACACACCTTGTCTGATACTTTAGGGGAGAAATGATTCTCTTGAACTCAGTCTGTCAGTAATTGGAAATAATCATAAGGTAAGCCACAACCTAGATACACATGACAATCCAAAAGATGGAAACATATATAAATGCAATTTATTGTCTAAACTATTGATTGACTGCAATGGGAAATTAAAGGCCTAAACCTCAAGCACTACACAAGATAACTAATAATTAACTGCCTAACTAATTGGTAAATCTTAGAAACCTTGTCAGACTAGTATTGTCACATTATTCATCTTAAAACTCACAGAAAAAGAAAATGATACCTGTGGACTCTGCAAGTTATAAACAATAAGATTTCGATCAGCAGTTCCGACCACCATCAGAGGGTGTCGCACTGATAAGGCATAGCAGCGCTCCGGGAGTTGTTGGGTATGCACTGGATTTGGCTGCCTAGTATCCCAATACCTGAAAAAAGGCAGTAAATATCATGCATATGTATTGAAAACTGTGCCATGTAAAGAAGCTTTCTTTAAATGATTAATAAAGTGCAGGTGAAAAAGCAATAAATACATATCAACAGCTAAAAAAATCATAGCAGTCAGATTCTAAATGAAAGAATAACACACAAAATAAAAATTAGGAGTAAAAGGATTTAGACTGGAAAGGGAAGAGCAGAAAATTCTTAACTGCACAATTAATTTCATAGATTATGATGCAATTTTCTGGCATATATTCTAATGTCCAAAAAGTTGGGGAATGAATACTATGATTGACTTACTTCAAAGTCTTGTCCCAGCTTCCTGTCACTAAGAGGCTTATCTCAGGGATCCAAGCTATCTCCTTAATGGGTGCCTCATGCATTGCAACAGTCATTGCTTGATTGCCACCAGACATCAGCGGCCACATCTTAACTTGCTTATCACAACCTCCAGAGAAAACAGTTGTTCCATCATCTTTCCAAGTTGAGCACAAAACCTATTTTCGCATATATGTAATAAAATTCAGACTCTGAGTTATTCATCATACCATAAATTTACATAAAGAATTAACGATTTAAGAAATTACATGGTGGAATTTCCAAAAATAATAATTGTCAAGTTCTCATTCACAGCCACAAGCGAATAATGCGACTGTATGTATAAATTCCTTACGACTCTTATCTCCTAAATGAGATCACATAATATAGCAGTGTACTAAACTTTCTCATTCATAATCAGCAGCAGATACGAATCGTCATTATATGAACCTACGATTCTGTTAGCATTTCTCACACCTTCAATAAATACCTTTGCCTCCATTTTCCTTTATATGTGCTACTCTTGTAATTGCGAGACATCGGCATTAATGTTTATGGATATAAACAAAACACATTAGAATGCTAATTATTACCGGCTGATCGTGCGAAATGGCTGTCTTGGGCATAGTGGCAACATTTCCTCCACTCTGCTGTATCTCCCAGCATCGCACCTACACAAAATCCACACTATCATCACTCATTTCCTAAATTCCAATTCTTCTTATTGAAAAGAAAAAACACGAAAACCGAATCAAAATGCAGCATGTTCATCTCATCACAATCTCCACGAATTACATAAACACAATCACCGCAACTCCAATAGATGATCAAGTCTCAATAATCAAATCATAGTCACGGAGCCAGAGAAAAGCAAAGGACGAACCTGATTGTCCCAAGAGGTAGCGACGAGAAAGTTGGCCTTGGGGCTGAAGCTGAGACTGGATACGGAGTCGGTTGGGGGCTGAGCGACCTGTGAATCGGATCAATGAGAGAGAAGATGAAACTGAAATTGAAATTGAAATTGAAATGGAGAGAGTGAGTGACCTCGAAGGATTTGTTTGGATTTGGATTGGAAGCGGTCAGGAATGTTGACATTATGGAAAAGCAAAAGCGCTACAAATGGGTCTGGTGAATTTCTGGTTCTGTCCAGAAGCTACGTTACTTTTTTGAAGCGAACTGAAATATACAAGCTTTTATACGCCAAATGCTTTTGGGTGCAAGTAAAATTTGGGGAATTTACTATTTACACAGCAAATTGGGCATGGGGAATTTACCATTTACTGCGTCAAAAAATAAACAAATAAATCAAGTGCACATACAACATTTCAACAACAAAAAGAATTAAAATAATTAAAATAAAAAAATTGGCCGCCCACCCATTTTTTGTGATTTGTTGACCTGGGTGTGAATGGATGAAGGAAAATTTGAGAAAATTTAAAAGAAATAAAGAATCAATAATTTAATAAAATTTATCCTTTTTTTTTTTAACATAGTGGTGAATTTCACAAAAATTTTAAAAAGTCTTATCCAAAAGTAGTCCAAAAGAGTTTTAGAATTTCACACTCACCTAAAAGCCCCATTTTTTCCTGTTCCATATTATTTCCCCTAAAATTTAAAAATTTTAGTGTACTATTTTTAAAGTGTTATAGGAGAAAAGAATAATATGTAAAGCATAGTTTTATTAATAGACAAGGAAACTTTTATATAGACATTACATCAAGTATACTGATCAATCAGAAATTCCCTATCTACTAAGGATACTAAACATTTAGGGGGGTGTATTGTATATGGATTTGTATGGATTTTTTTTAATTCATAGATTTTTAGAATAGTCCATAGACTTTTTAAAAAGACCACAGACTTACATAAATTTCTGTCGATTTCTTTAAAATCATTGATTTTGATTACAGATTTTCATTGATTTATGAATATCCACAGAGTTCATTATGAACGACTTCTACATATTTCACCTCAAAATAATGTTATAACATAAAATAATTAGAACATAAAGGAAAAATATCTCAATGTAACGAATAAAACCATAGGTAAATGTATCAAATACAAAACAAAAAATACCAAAAAAATGGAAGAAAAAAATACTTTAACAAAATTTCATATTGGCGGACAAGTCCCTAAAACAATGAAAATATCATTTTTCTCCTTCATCGTCACTTTCTTTATTATTATCGTTTTCATTATTGGCATTTTGTTGAACATTTAGTTGGGCATCTTCCCACATATGACTGGCAATACTCATTCTTCATTCATTAGCACTATCTCTCTGCTGTTCTTGGGTTTGAAAATCATCCCATTCAAAATTATTTTCTTGATTGGCTCTGGTGTCCTCTTCTGGATCTGGAGAAAATTCATCGAAACAACATTCTTGTCGAAGAAAATTGTGTAATCATGCACAAGCCAAAACTAACTCTACTTGTGTCTTGTATGGAAATGGTGGTCCTGATTTGAGAATAGTGAAACGTGACTTGAATATTCTAAATATCCTCTCAATTACGTTCCTCAAGGAAGCATGTCGAAAATTGAATAACTCAATTACATTAATATGATGATTTCCTTCACCACCAAATTCTTTGAGATGATATCGAGTACCTCGAAATGGAGCTAAAAATCGGCATCGGTTGGAAAATCCGCGGTCACCTAAGTAATATTTACTTAATAATGAAAGAAAACGTATAGTAATTAGTGAGTTATATATTAGTTATATAATTTTTTTATGTAATTATTGACTTTTTATTGTTTTATATCCTATTATAGACCGACTATAAATATGTAGTTTGATTTATGTTCATTTGATCAATCTTATTCATTAATTAACGAGTACTGGAAAAAATAAAATTGAAAACTCACTCGTGCAAACGATAATATTTGTGTTTTAGGATTTCATAAATAAATGAGAAATAAATTAAAAATATTTGAAAAATAAATTCAACAACAATGAACATGTTATGATAAGAGTTTGATTGTATAAAATATTATAGAAAAAATAAGAGAAAAGAAAAAAAGGAAAGATAGATGATATGTTAAAAAATAAAGAGATGACGGAGGATTAACCTCTTCATAGGTAGAAAAAGTCTTTCGTGGACTTTTCTAAATCTTTGGTCTGGAGACTGGACAAATATTAGAGTTTTAGGTATATAATTTACACTACAAAGTTTATGATTATCCATGAGTTACTAATTCCATAAGTATGAATAATATTTTGAATACCCTCAAAATTCTATTCATTTTTAAACGTCCATAATGAATACCCCTACACTTTGGTAGACTCCATATTGATTTTTTTAAATCCTAATTGAATACACACAGATTTTTATGGACTTTTAAAAGTCTATATTGAATACATCTCGACTTTCAGATTCCATTGACTTCTATTAAACTCCCACTAATTCCATAAGTAATACACCCCTTTTAGACTAATTAGGTCAAAACACACTACGGAGGTTACAGAATTAACTTTCTTTGAACACTCCTCCTTGTGTCGCGAATTTAATAGTGCATAAGCTGTTGCCTGGCTAAAAGCTTGCCCGTAAACTAAAAACCTTTTGAAAAAAAATAAAAGCATGGTTGAAGGAAAAAGAGCACAACGCACCAACTATAAGTGCGTAAGACATGCGTAAGTAGACTGCCCTTGATGTCTACCCCCTGACGAATAAATCAATCATCGAGTTTGGATAAGCGACACATACCAATGCGCTTCACATGCTTCACAAATGTAGATTTGGGTAAAGACTTAGTGAAAAGATCAGCGACATTATCTTCTGAGTTGACTTGATTCACTTACATATTCAAAGTCTCTTGCTGCTGCTGATTGTAGAAGAACTTAGGCGAAATGTGTTTAGTATTGTCACCCTTAATGTATCCCAACTTCATTTGCTCAATGCACGCTGCATTATCTTCATATATGCAAGTTGGTCTCATCGTAGTAGACTCAAGTCCACTAGACTCTCGAATGTGAGATATAACTAAGCAAACCCAAACACACTCTTTGACTGCTTCATGTAGTGCAAATGATCTCAGCATGGTTCGAGGAGGTAGCAACAAGAGTTTGCTTAGTTGATCTCTAAGATATTGCCGTATTCCCCATGGTAAAAACATAACCGGTTTGGGAACGTCTTTTATGCGGATCAGACAAGTATCTAGCATTAGCAAATCCTACCAACACGTCATTTGGTGTATCTGGGTAGGAGGGGGTAGGTGTCGGGTGTGGCGAGTAGCCAAGCCGAGGCCGAGTGCACCAGCGGTGCGGCATTGATCCGAGCCGGGACCGACATTGTTGGATGCAAGAGTTCGGCATGGAGCTGAGTTTGGATGAGTCTTGACATTGGTGTTAGCATATCGATAGTACAAGCCCATGTCACTGGTTCCTTTCATATATCGAAAGATATTCTTGATCCCTACCCAATGACGTTGTGTTGGCACCGAGCTAAATCTAGCTAATAAGTTCATCGAGGAGGCAATGTTTGGTCTAGTGCACTGAATGGTATAACAAAGCTCCAATAGCACTGCGATACGGATATTCAGCTCCCAAGGCTTCCGTTTTGCCTGAAATTTTGTGGAGTTCTTCTCTCAAATCTGAACCATTAATTTATAAAATTAACTACATTTTTATGCAATGGTTAGACAGTGATGAATTTTCGAAAGTCAGGTAATCAGTGCTGAATTTTCGAAAGTTAGGTACTCAGTGCTGAATTTTCTGCCTTCTACAGTCCTGTAGTTTTGAGTTTGAATTTTAGTAAGACTTAGGATTCTGTTTGACTTGAAATTTTAGTATTATATTCTCTTATATGTGTGCGTTTGATCTGGATTCGTTCGTGCTGTTTTTTAGCGTTTAATTTATAGAGATTTTCTGAAGTTAAAGTATTCGGTGCTAAAAATTTATGTGTTTACAGAACAACAACTTTTAGTTCAGATTTTGGAATCTGTTAATTGTGCAGCTCTCCTTCATCCTTGTATCAGTAGCATTGCATGATGATAGGAGCACAAAGTGCTACGTTCTTAATATGTTTATGCCTACATTTATGCTTTGTTTAGTCCTTATTTGTTTAAAATCGAGTCATAATTTAGAGTAATGAATATTTAATAGAGCTAACATAAAAATGTGCTAATTATAGAATACAGAAAATCAACAAAGTTCTTAAAAAGTGATAAGAAACCTAGTTTAACTAGTGACTTATTATGTTTCGTTGAATCTGTAAAACCTTGACCTTGTCTTTTGTGGATTTAATTTCTCTGATGTTTAGAATACACATTGAAGATTTGGCAATGGAAGGAGTTTTAGCAATTGGACCAAGAAAAGTTGCCAAGAATTGCAAAGGAATCCGGACGCGGAATCAGAAGTTCCTGTGCACAACAGCCAACTTCCATAATTTCTCCAGGACGGCTCATTTGGAAATAGAAGGCGAGCCATATATGCATGGAAATATCTCTGAGTCTAGTTTCCACAGAACTTAGAATCGCATCAATAACTATTTTCTAGAGAAAGTTATGCCCGAATGAAGACACAAATGTCAAACCTGCCGAAAAGGAAGCAAAGTATCGGAAGCCTGACACACGCAGCTGCGTAGCCGCTGCCGAGGACCAGCGGATGTGACATCTCGTATCTAAGTCATGACATCTCGTATCGGACACATGACACCTCGTATCCAAGACAGGCCCAGACGTATCTAGTGACGTATTCCAGGCGTATCCGCCGAGGTTTGGCCGAAGACATCTTGTATCCGACACTGGCATCTCGTATCGGATACTGACACTCACCCTGAGCGCTTGCACGCGAGTTCTGCTGCTGCGCAGCAGCCATGCTACCCATGCCGAGAGCCAGCGCAACAACCCTGCACCAGCCCCACGCATGTCCTGCTGCTATTGTCGAGAAGCACCTGATACGAACAAGGTCTGCAGCCGAGAGAAGAGCAGTCTGCCGGTAACGCTTCTGGGTGGCTGCAAGCTTGCCTAACGGGTCTCAAAATGCTATGCAATGATCAAAAAGCTTCCCAAGCGTGTCCTAGACGTGTGGAGCAACTTTAGGCCGACCAAGGCAAAGAAATCAAGTCACAAAGGAAAGAAAAGCCAAATCCCTTTCGGATTGGGAAACTTAATCAAATTAGGTTTCCTTATCTCTTTCGGCTTCATAAACTCTCCCAAACTGAACTTTCTTTTCCCCTATAAATAGAGGCCAATTCTCTATAGAAAAACTGTCACATTCTAAAGCAAAAACTCTAAGCAAAGCTCTACCAATATTCAGCCAAAGATCCTACATAAAATAGCAAGCCGAAAACCACCACCACCACCTCGAAATTCCTGCCGATTCCACACCTACTGTCCAGCCATCATTCGAGCATCTTCCACCACACTTTTGAAGAATCCTCAAGGTGTTTAAAAAAGTGTGATCCGCCCCATCTCATATTCTTTTCGGTTTGTAATAAATTTTATGTAGCTATGTGTAGTTTTGTCTATGAAACTCATGTGTATGTTTGGTTATTGTGTTTTCATGTCTATGTGAAAAACAATTGTGAGTTTGGTTTTATAAAGATGCATGTCAATTTCGTAACAAAAGTGTTAATAAGGTTTTTCGAAGATAAGTTTCGGATTGCATGATAAATTATATGGAAAAGATGTAACAAGATAGTAACTAGGTAATCGCAAGCATGTTAATTTGGTTTTAAGATTCGTACTTGATTAGGACTTTAGATCTGTGTGCCTTAAAGGTTGGTGTTTTATACAATTGCAATGTATGGGGCATTGATCTCATTAGCTGAAATTAACATAGGTTGAGTCGAACGTTTAGTTGTCTTGATTTGTGTTGTTTCTAAGGGTTAGAGTGGTCTAAAGAATTTACTTGGTAATAAGAAGAGTGACGCCTTGCTTGTTAACTTGTCTCCGACTAAAAAGACTTTGTGCTTAATTACTTGTTATGTTTGTTTTCATCGTTTAGAGTTCTCAAATATAACTAGTATAACTTTAAGGTTAGATATTTAGTCACTTAAAATACATAAGAAGTCTTAGTCGAATAGTGACACCGTTTATGAGCTAATTAGGTTAGGACTAAGTCGAGTGTAGAACACTTTAATTTGTTGTCGTGAGCCTTGTTTGCTAAATTGTTGTGTGTTTTGATTACTTTTTGTGCTATTGCTTTATGGAAGAGTGTCGACCAACATGTATATAGTAGCTTTATGATTTAATTTTGTGTCTTAATTTCGTGTCTAGGTTTAGGAGCAGCCTTGTGCTGCCGAACCATCTCTTCACCCCCCTTGATTTTGTGTTCTTATGTTTATATGTGAATAAATTGTGCTAACATTCTCATGTTTCAGGTACCCTTAATCTTGGGCTAGAACGATCCATACTTCTTGCTATACTACTAACGTTTCTTGTAGAGTTATTATTGAAGGCTCGCTTAGGCGACTAGTTAATTTTTGGCGCCGTTGCCGGAGACTATAAAAGCTTAATATATGTGAATGTGTTGTATATATGTTGTTGGAAATTTTCGTGTGAATTAGTTTGTGATGTTTAATTTTTGGTTTATTTGGGATTTTTGTAAAGTAGAAATATGATTCGGTATGTAGAGTTTAATTTTTTTAAGAGTGGATTGAATTGAATGCGTCTCCCAAAGAAGATGCCGAGCAGCTTGTCTCGGCTGCAGCCCCTGCCGATAGCGCCTGTCAAGAGGAGTGCCAGCATGCCGAACGAGCAGCCCCTGCTCATGCCGCAGCCAACACGCAACGATTAGCTGCCGAGGACCTTGCGCAGGCTGTTGAGCGGCCTATGCATGCCGCTGCGCAGGCTGCACACAAGCCTAATCCTGCCGATGTATTCCCGTATTCGGAAACCTCGTATCTTGCCGTATCCCAGAGCTCATCCGACAAGTATCCGACTCAGACCACCGTATCTGATACCTCATCTGATACGCCTGTCCTTCAAAGAATTATATCCGATACGGATACAAATACGTATCCCGATACGATGCGCAGCAGCCCACTTACTGCAGAGTTGTCCTGCCGAGACACATGCGCGCATCCTGCGTGAAATGAAATCTGTGCTGCCGCTTCACCCTTGAAACTGTCTACTGACGTTCTTGCCTCCGCGCAGCCTAAGCCTCGCCTTGCCGCAAAACATGCAGCTCTTGCAATGCTGCAGACTGCCGAGCCCGTGCGCGACAACAACCCTGCAGCCCTTGTTGCCGATCCTACTAACGTCCCTACTGCTGGTAGTACGAACAGCGCTGCAAGGACCAACGTGCAGCCTGCACGCGCAGCTGCAGGCAATACTGCCGATATGAAGCGCAACGATGCCGAGCCAGACGAAATTTTCCAAAGTCACCTTTGTGCCATTCTAGCTGCCGAGCTCCAATATGGTGAAAAGTCTAGGCTAAGGACTATAAAAACTTACGCGCTAATTGGGAGGCAACCTAATACGACCAAGAAAAATGAAGGAGCAATCACCGAGAGTTTGAAATTTCTTAACCCTTCTCTTTTTCTTTGGTTTGTGATGATATGTCGGAATATGTTAGACTATTACATGCTTAGAAAATTACTTGCTATATTTCTATGCTTACATTGAGGACAATGTAATTTTCTAAGTGTGGGGTGAGATTACATGTTTTGTTTATGTTTTTTAGATAATGAACATGCAACCCATGTTTTAGAGTAGTTTTATTTTCTTTGAGTCATAAAATTTCAGAAAATCGTAATACAAAAATAGAGTGTTTAAATTGTTTGTTTTGAGTCTTAGGATGCCCCTAAGTTGTCAATGATGTTTTTTTTTCTTTGCATACATAGATGATAGTCGTGCATACTCTAAAAATTGTGAGTTTCATGGATAATGCATTGGTAGGAGCATGTAGGACTTGTTGATTAATAAAGCTCGCATGTTTTAGCTAGTTTGTTTCAATAAATTTTGTGAGCTTTAGAGCCAAATTGCTTTCTTCATGAGTGTTAAAATTGAAAATTTCGAGCATGTTAATATGTGAACCTCATTAACCTTTGCATATTCAACGATTATGTGCTATAGCTTTTTAATGAATTCTAGAATGCTAGAACTTACTCTTGTTGATTTTTAAAATATTTTTATTATAAAACTACCTTGATTTTGAAAAGGATTGAAAAGATTTTCTAGGTTTACCACCATCGCCAAATAAAACATGAGTCATATTTGTGCCCGTCGTGGGACACCTTAGTTAACCCCTTTGAGCCTGTGTTTGGTCTTTTCTTTCATCACCCTTAAACACTTTCCATGAGCTTAGTATAGTCATACATTTACCTTATCTCATAGATTCGGCAAAGCTTAATTTTTGAAGGATTTTTCGCTTGAAGTGATGAAGAAGAACAAGCGTGGGGTAGACTTAGCTAAAAATTGTGTAAAAATTGTATATGTGCCGTGCCTTAGAAAAAGAAAAACAAAAAAAATATGTGATCAGACAGAAAAGAAAAAGAAAAGAAAAAAATTGAAGTCCAAAAGAAAATGTTGAAGCAAAGGCACAGTTACAAGAAAATTGCTAAGTCTAGTTTTGAAAAGAGTTATGAATTTAGAGTATGTATGCATGCATTTGAAGGTCTAGTATTGTTTAAATCTTGACCTTTGTTCATATTCACTATGTTTTGTGGAAGAAAATAATGAAGTATGGGTCCAATAAGATGATATCCGGCCATTGGCGAGAAGACATAAAGAGAATCGAGCTTTGCTAAAGGCCATGGCGACGTATTTGAGCCTCCTTATCCTAAATCTCGAATACCTTTTAGCCCAACCCCATTATATTCCATTTATTGATCTTTTCATGATTCTTACGATGGTTAAATTTAATTTGTGTAGATTATCTCAAGAGTAAGCATATGATTTTGGTTCATTGGTGCACATAGTTGTTATATGAGGTTTTTCCATAAAAATTTCACAAAAGTGCTTTCGTTTCTTGAAATATGCAAGTTATTTTCGTATCGTATATCTTTTTCTTGGATATACTTATGAGTGAATACCATGCTTCGAGTGAAAAGAAGAGAGTATGCCTAGTGAGGAGGATTGGATTGACTACACATGTTTTCATGCTTATTTGTTGTTCTTACATGTTCATATTGGTGTTGCATGTTCATGAAGCTTGGAATTTTTCATGCTTAGTATTCTCATGCATCAACTTGAAAGCTATGTGTTTATACGAGCCTGAGACAAATCATTAGGGGCAATAGTTTGTTTAAAGTCATAGTTTAATTTAGTTTTGCTAAGGGACTAGTAAAAGATAAGTGTGAGGTAGTTGATAGGAGCATAAAATGCGACGTTCTTAATATATTTAACCTTCGTTTATACTTTTTTTGTATCCCTTATTTATGTAGAATCGAGTCGATCATAATGTAATATCATGAGCTTTTGGTAGAGTTTAAATATGCTGAAGTGTTGGAAATTTACAGAAATTTGACAGAGTGCTAAAAATCGAAGTCTCTAAATGTTTCGTTGATTCTGTAAAGTTTTCATGATACTTTTGATGGATTTTTCTTCTATTATGAGTAGTAGACATATTAAGAATTAAGCATTGGGAGGAGTTATAGCATTTGGAGCAAAAGAAGCTGCCGAGAATTTCTAAGCAAAATCGGATTCAGGAAGTTCTAGGAATTTCCTGGGCACATCACTCAATTTCCAGAATTTGTCCAGGATGGACCACAAAGAACTAGAAGGGGTGCCATATATGCACGTAAAGCTCTATGAGTCTGGTTTCTACAGAACTTAGAATCGCATCAATAGTTGTCTTGAGGAGAAAGTTATGCTTGTCACAATGCCAAGAGGTCACTGCCTGCCGAGAAGAGGAACATACTGCCTATTTTTGCACTTTTCTGCATTTGTGCATCAAAGAGGCAACCGAATGTATCAAGTGAGAGTTTCCTAGCTAAATAAAGGTAAGGGAATTCAGCCAAGCCAAAAAGAAGTGAAAAAGATGAAAAGAAAAGATCTCCTAACTCGGATAGGAAAACCTGCCGGTACTAAAAGAATGCTGCCGGTTGTGCTCGGAAAGCTTGCAGCTGGATATCCATAGACCATTATCCATCAAAGAGAGTTGATGAGTCCACTTGAGGTGTCCATGAAGCATTGCATCCCGATCCATGAAGAAATCAGCGTAAAGAAGATTCCTAGAAGATCAAAGGAAGAAAGAAAACCAAAACCGGCAAGGAAAAGGATTTCCCTGCCGAGTTACCCTAGGGTTTCTCCGATACTTCCCCTATATAAAGCCTTATTTTTCATACATAAAAATCATCTCATCTCAAGAATATGTGTTAACCAAAATTTCTACCAAGTCTCTCAAGCACCAAACAGAAAAATACTTAGCCGAAACCTATACCACCACCATCTAAAACCACCATCTAAAAATTCGTACCTTCACCCTATCGTCTGCCGTGCAGCCGAGCAGCTCGTCACCACATCTTTTGGAGTCTTCAAGGTTTCTAAAGTGTGATCTATTTTCTCTATGGCTTATGTATTTATTCAAGTTTATGTAGTTTGTAAGAATTTGTTTTGATTCTTGGTTTTTGTTAAACTCTTGCATGAATTCGGTTTGAAGTTTATGTAAAGTTGGTTTCTGATTTTAGCATGTAATTTTCGTGTACATAGATAATTAAGACAGTGGTATTTGACATATTTTTAAGACTTAAAAGTGGTTAGAACTAAGGTTAGGGTAGAAAAATCGAACACTAGTTATGTCAAAGAATATAATCTAAGTGCTACGTTTCACGTGATAGGGTAACATGGTTAAGTTATATGCTGGAGTAGTCTTAAATTGTGTTACTCGCCTAGGTCTAATAACCTTATAACTTGCAAGTTTAATAAGAAGATTGACGACCTTACTTGTTTACTTGTCTTCGATTAAAGATTCATGTGCTTAAATGTTAAAACGTGTAAAACTGGATTAGCATCACCTTAGGATTATACGCTAGAGTTGATTCTAAGAAGTTAAGTAACCTAACAATTGGATAAACGTTGGAGGACTAGTTGTGGTCGAAACTAATTTAGGTCTAACATGTGTCAATACTAGTTCCTTACTTTCTTGTGTGTGAATTTTGCATGTTAAAGAGTCATATGCGCTAAATGCTTTGTGTGAAAGATGATGATCACTTGTATATAGTAATTTAGGTTTTAATTTCGTGTCTAGGTCTTACGGGGCATGTTGGAGGTATATATGGTGCACCGCCAAGCGTATTTGGCGACCTCGTGGACCGTGCAACCGGCCTGATATGCCCTACTTCCGGAATGTCTCGGATAGACTGCCACCCCGGCTACATTCCCAATGTCAGAGATCACCGGTGCCGCACCCGGAGGGCGTACCACCGGGCACCTGAAGTAGCCTCCAGAATAGGGAAACAATGTAATAGTATGTTTGCATCCCACATTGAAGATGTAGTAGAGGTGGGAAGCCTCCTTCCTTATAAATAGAAGGCTTCCCCCCTAGAGTTAGAGATCTTGGATACTTGCCACTCTTGGCATGTAACCACCATCCGATGGCTTATTGGCCGATCATACTATATTCCAAGTGGACGTAGCCGTACCCTCCGATGGCACGGTGAACCACTATACTTGCCCGTGTCTATTTATAGCTTTATTATTGTGCTTCTGTTAGGCCTACGGGTTTGTGCAGAAACAATTGGCGCCGTTTGTGGGAATCAGTTCAAAAGAGTTGTGTTGCTCTACCAACGGGTAGAGATCGATCATTCCATATGTCCTTTAAATGTACCATCGGCAGGCAGGCCGACCAAAACACACATAGCAGGGCAGCAGTTTTTTCGAGCAGGCAGCCCAGCCCGAGGGAACCGCACGGAATCGGTCAACGGTCCAGCAGGCCAGCCCAGCCCCATGGTCAACGGGTCAGGCATCAGTGAGTCACCAGATCAACCCCAGTTGAAACTTCTCTGGGCACCCACTGCCGTCGCAATCCAGTGCAGTCGTCTCCTACGGGCTCCGATGCGCAACCTCCTCCGGGTCACGTCAACGCTAGGGCGCGGGAGCTCGAGGCCAACTGCAGCGGCTGGGTGAGGCACCGGAGAGATGGTCTGGGATCGCAGCACCGGTATTCGAAGTTCTCTCGCAAGCTCAGCATAGGTCACGGGGGCTAGAAGCATGACGCTCGTACTCCTCCTCTCCCAGTACTGCTGGCTCCTCCTCCGGTTTGGCTCCTCGCCACTGGGTGTCCCTCTCCAGCCGATGGGTCTCCTCACCGAGCAGTCATCTTCATCTCCAGAAGGTGGCTCTCCTCTCCGGGTACCGCTAGGCCTCCCTCTCCGTTCATCTTCTTTTTCGGGCACCTTCCTCCCCGGACGTATCACCACGGGACCGGCCGGTCATTGTTTCTCTCTAGAACCGGTGGCTTCCTCTCCGGCGCACCGATGGCTTCGCCTCCTCTGATGCGGTCATATCCTCCGGTGCAGTACGGTCGTCGTCTCCTCCGATGCGGCACGGGTCGTCTCCTCCCCTCCTCCGGTCCGGTGCAGTCGCCTCCCTCCTCTAGTGGCGTCGTCCTTTCCGGGCATGAGACGGGAAAGAGAGAAATGAGAAGTAGAAAGAGCAGAGAAGAAGGAGAGAAGAAGGGTGGCCCATGCAGAAGAGCGGAAAAAAAAAAGAAGAGGAAGAGGAAGAGGAAGAAAAAGAGCGGGAAAGAGAGAATTCGAAGGAAAGAGAGAAGAAGAAAAAAAGCGGGTAACCCGCCCGGTCAAGGGGCCCAGCGGGTCAGTAGGTTGGGCCGGGCCGGGTTGGGCAGCAGCAGGCTGGACAGGAGCCAATCTCCTCTGGACACCCAATAGTCTCCTTTGGGCACCCCCTGCTCCAAAGAGCAAATCAAACTGCAGCAGCTTCCAGCAAAGCTAAGTCTTTAATTCTCACAATTATATTTGCTCCACCTTTATGCAAGTACTATACGCATTGGTTTATTTGGCAAGCATGATAAGAATAGTTTTCCCGCTGCATTATAACCGTATACGCATGTTGTACCGTGCTAAACACATGGTTATTTTTGTACCGGCTAATGAATGTGCATGATTACCTGGTACATCGGTAATTTTTAGCTTGTTGGTGCATAGCATACGTCTTTCGTTTGTAACTGGCCGAGTTGTATCCTCTGGGATTTTTCCTCCGGGAAATGGTAGAGCCAGTAACAACGGCTGAGGCATTCCAACGGTAGAGCCAGTAACAACGGCTGAGGCATTCCACCGGGTAACAGGCATTCCACCAGTTTGCAGACATTCCACCAGTTCATAGGCATTCCACCAGCCAGTAACAACGGCTGAGGCATTCCACCGGTAGAGCCAGTAACAATGCCTGAGGCATTCCAACGGTAGAGCCAGTAACAACGGCTGAGGCATTCCACCGGTTATTTAGCATTCAACCGGCTCCAAGGCATTCCACCGGTTTAGTCACTTTCCTTCGCCCCCACCGGGTAAGAACAAGCAGCAACAACTCAAGGCTTCAAACACATGAGCTTTATAAACCCGGGAGAGTTTACTTCTAACACATGCAAACTCTTCCAGCAGGCTAAAAACCCTGCATCACACTGAACTGTGATAAATATGGGGATCCATGGTGAGACTTGTTATCTCCACGCCATCCCACCACGCGGATTGTTTCTCTAACACAGAACAAATCTCCCGGCAGACACATTACCCCACGCTTATTCCAACACAAGCTGGGCCGAACCACCGGGCTACTCCCCGGCCTGCCCCACCGTTGGCAGCAATTTTACTGGGGGACTCGTTCCGACATGGCAGTCCACCGGTCGAGTCCTCACATCATCATCTCATGCACTCGTCCGGGTTTCACCCCGCTCCATATTCATTGCATGGCGGATTTCAACGCCACATTGTCATCCCATGCACTCGTCCGGGTTTCACCCCGCTCCATATTCATTGCATGGCGGATTTCAACGCCACATTGTCATCCCATGCACTCGTCCGGGTTTCACCCCGTTCCATACTCATGGCATGACGACACTTGAGCACAATACCACTATTATTGCAAACATACTCATAACTGTCACACGTAATCACTAATAGGTACTCACATCACCACGCCTTTTCTGTCCGAACGCCCGGCCAAGCCCAATCTTCAATACGGACTTGGGGAACAGGGCCGGTGTCATTAGGCCACTTCCAGGGCCAGAGCAGGCCCGGTCTTGTTCAGCAATCACCTCAGCCAGCGGGTCATCCCAGATTCAACAGGCCCGGCTCTGTTCAGCAGCGGCACCACCCGATCAAGCTTCAACGAGTCAGGACCGGTCAAACCCGGATCCTCCCTGGGCACCCACCATCGTTCCGGAATCTGATAATCCAATCAGCTTGCCTCCGGGAAATATTGCACAGACAGTGCGGATCAGAACCCGGCACAGACAGTGCGGATCAGAACCCGGCACCTCAGTACACCCCTAAGCAAGACCAAACACGGAGGACACTAGCATGGAAACATCACTCCCGGCCAAGTCAAATCTCCAACACGGACTTGGGGGACTACTACTGGGAGCACATCAGTAACACTCGAGCAGAGGGGTGGGACTCGACATTCGAACGCCCGGTAAGAGTCCAATCTCACTTAGGGACTTGGGGGACTGGTGGTAATAGGGGTGACTCGGTCATCACCTACGCTTGGCGACACATGATGATTAATTCCCCAAGTAAGATTGCACTCTTACTCGGAAACTTGGGGGACTTGTTGGAGGTATATATGGTGCACCGCCAAGCGTTTTCAGCGACCTCGTGGACCGTGCAATCGGCCTGATATGCCCTACTTCCGGCATGCCTCAGATAGACCGCCACCCCGGCTACATTCCCAATGTCAGAGATCACCAGTGCCGCACCCGGAGGGCGTGCCACCGGACACCTGAAGTAGCCTCCAGAATAGGGAAACAATGTAATAGTATGTTTGCATCCCACATTGAAGATGTAGTAGAGGTGGGAAGCCTCCTTCCTTATAAATAGAAGGCTTCCCCCTTAGAGTTAGGGATCTTGGATACTTGCCACTCTTGGCATGTAACCACCACCCGATGGCTTATTGGCAGATCATACTATATTCCAAGTGGACGTAGCCGTGCCCTCCGATGGCACGGTGAACCACTATACTTGCCCGTGTCTATTTATAGCTTTATTATTGTGCTTCTGTCAGGCCTACGGGTTTTTACAGAAACAGGGCAGCCTTGCTGCCGAACCGAAATTCTCCCATGATGAAACGTGTTTATATGTTTATATGTGAATATTTGTCTAACACTCTTATGTTTCAGGTACCCTTAATCCCCGGCTAGAACGATCCCTACTTATCATATACTACTAACGTCTTTTGTAGGGTTTATCATTGAAGGATTGCTTAGGCAACTCGTCAGCGTCACATCCCGAAACAAAAATCACAAACCTTAAGCTCTACCAAAATTCAGCCTAAAGTCATACATAGAATAGCAAGCTAAATTCACTCAACCACCACCTCAAATCTTTAATGTGCTCATACCAATTCTAAGTCTCCATCCGAGCATCCATTGTCACGTTTTGAAGCCTCCCTCAAGGTGTCTACAGAGTGTGATCTGATCTTCTTCATCTCTTTGTTCTCGGCTTGGTTGTATTATATGTAGTTATGCTAGGTTTTGTCTATGAAACTCGTGTGTATTTTAGGTTATCTTTTATATGTCTATGTGTAAAACGATTGTGAATTTAGTTTTATAATATGCATGTTAAATTCGTACTTAAGTTGTGTATAAGGTTTTTCAAGGATAAGTTTCGGATTGCATATTAAAATTGTAAGGAAAATATGTAACAAGATAGTAAGTCTTGGTAATCGGCAAGCATGTAACTTTGTTTTAAATTTGTTCTTGGTTAATTCTATAAATTTGTGTGCCTTAAAGATTGATGCCCCATACAAATGCAATGTATTGGGGGTATCGATCTCATTAGCCGAAATTAATATAAGTCGAGTCTAGCGCTACGTTGTCTTGATTTGTGTTGTTTTTTAGGGACAGAGAATTTACATGTCGAAACGAGAAGAGTGACGCCTTACTTGTTAACATGTCTCCAACTAACAAGACTCATGTACTTAAGTGGTACTTTATTTTAGAGTCCACGCTGCATAACTATAAAATCAATTAACATAAAGATTAGGATGATGCGCTACGATAAGTCCTAAGTACTTGTGAATTCTTAAATCGATTAGTAAGCCGCTACAGAGCTAATTAGGTTAGAACTAAGTTGAGTCTAGAACATGTTATGTTGCTGCCGTTAGTCATGTTTGGTGTTTTGTCATGTGTTTTGATTGCTTATGTGTGAGTGCTTTATGTGAAAAGATGTCGATGACTTGTATATGGTAGTACATGATTTATTTTTGTATCTTTGTCTTTAAATCCATATCAAATCGGAATCTCCCCTTTTATTTTATGTTAGAAAAGTGTGTATATATGTGTGTGAATGTTATGATCTAACCTTTGAATAATTCTGGTACCCTTAACTCCCGGACTGAACGATCCCTACTTATTATATGATAGTAACGGTTTTGCAGGGTTTTAATTTGTGTGTGCCTTTGGTGCACATCAATTGTATTAATATTGATCAGTTCTATTAAATTTATTAACATTCCTTCAACATTAAAAAATGGTCCGTTGAGTTTTTAATAATCATAAGAACATATGTAACCTAATTTCTTTTACAACGCCTATCTAAAGCCTGTTCTTTGAAGACCTTCAAGCTTGTCTTGTAAACTGTAAGCCTTCTCGTCAAAGAAAACATAATGGCTTCTACCATTCTCCAACACAATAACCTGCCGACTTGAAACCTAATGCACATCTTCAAAGACATAATTTTACCCTGGTTATTCTCTGAAACTTTCTCAAGATGAATTTCTAATGTTTAGATATAAAATTTATGAGCTTTAAATATCCGGTTTCTAGCATTTTGATATGAGATTTATGTGTTTTAGATATCCGACTACCCCAAAAAGTTTCTAATTTTTAATTAATTTCTATTTGGATATGTTCAAAAGTTTCTTGGATCTGCTTTCTATTGTTTAGATCTATGATTTATGAGTTTTATGTATCTAGTTTGCGCAGTTATTATAAAAGTGATATATTACAGGTTGTTCAAGGAGAAAAGATAATAGGGAGAACTTTATATTTAGTGATTGATATAGAGGCCTTTATATAGGCATTACAACAAGTCCCGATAAATTAGAGATTCTCTATCTATTACAGAATCAACTATACTAGTCTAATTAGGTCAAGACACATCCAGAAAGTTACGGAAATAACCTTCCTACAACACTCCCCCTTGTGTCGAACGCCTAATGTCTTCATGGTGCTTACCATGTTGCCTCACTAAAACCTTGCCAGCAAAAACAAAACCTCTTGGGCAAAAATAAAATGCATGGTCGAAGGGAAAAGAGCACAACACACCAACACTACACTTGTGAATAACATGTGATGTAGACTCCCCCTGATGTCTAACAAACTTAGAGCTCTGATGTATGGCGCATGCCTAGGCTCTTCACATGTTTCACATGCATAGATGCTCCCAAAGACTTGGTAAACAAATTTACAACAATTGCATCAGAACTCACTTGATTAACTTGGAGGTTCAGGAATTTCTGTTGTTGCACATTGTAAAAGAACTTGGGCGATATATGTTTAGTGTTGTCACCTTTGATAAAACCCAACTTCATTTGCTCAATGCAGACATCATTATCTTCATAGATACACGTAGGTTTATCGGTGGTAGACACTAGTCCACACGAATCACGAATGTGGCGAATAACTGACCTTAGCCAGACACATTCTCTAACAGCCTCATGGAGGGCAATGATCTCTGCGTGATTCGATGAACTAGCAACCAAAGTTTGTTTGGTTAATCTCCAGGATATCGCCGTATTTCCCATGGTAAAAACATAACCAGATTAGAAACGAGCACGATGGGGGCCAGAGGGATACCCAGCATCTGCAAAACTAACTAACACGTTTTTGGGAGTCTTTGAGTAAGGTAGACGTCCAGAGAAAATCAACTAACACGCGTCGCCATCATCATTCTCCATGTTGCCGACGCCGGCGGCAGTACCACGGCGTACTATGGCACTGTCGAGACAGCCGGAAACGTCGGTGTGAGGAGGGTGATCGGCAGAATCTTCTCTCTTTGTGCTGGAGGGATAGAACAGGCCCAAGTCAATGGAACCTTTCAGATAACGAAACAAATGTTTGATACCGTTCCAATGACAATGCGTAGGCGCAGAGCTAAATCTTGCTAGTAAGTTCACTACGAAAGAAATGTCTGGTCTAGTGCATTGTGCCAAATACAATAGTGCCCCAATCGCACTTAAGTATGGGTACTCAGCACCAAGAATCTCTTCTTCATCTTCTTTGGGACGGAATGGATCCTTGTTTATGTCCAGACTACGAACGACCATGGGAGTAGACAACGGCGTACATGTATCCATGTTGAAACGCCTGAGCATCTTCTGTGTATAAGCAGACTGGTGAACCAGAATACCATTGGTTCTATGCTCTAACTCAAGTCCTAAACAAAACTTAGTTTTCCCAAGATCCTTCATCTCGAACTCGGATTTCAAGAATGAAACTATCTCTTCAATCTCACTTGAAGTACCGATGACATTCATGTCATCAACATAGACAACTATAATAGCAAATCCAGAGTTGGTTTTTCTAATGAACACGCATGGGCATAATTCATCGTTCTTGTAACCCCTTCGAATCAAGTATTCACGTAGGCGATTATACCACATCCTTCCGGATTGTTTAAGTCCATACAGTGAACGTTGCAGCCTAACTGCATAAGCACTCCGTAGTTTAGAGTCTTTTGATTCGGGCACATGAATTCCTTCAGGAACTCTCATGTAGATATCGGTATCTAGATCCCCATATAGATACGCTGTAACTACATCCATCAGTTGCATACTCAGTTTTTTGGACACTACTAAACTGATCAAGTAGCGGAAAGTAATGATGTCTATTACGGGAGAATACGTCTCTTCGTAGTCAATACCAGGACGCTGCGAGAAGCCTTGCGCCACGAGTCTTGCCTTATATAGCAAGATCTCATGCTTCTCGTTGCGCTTACGAACAAAGACCCACTTATGTCCGACAGGTTTGACGCCTTTAGGGATCAATTCAACAGATCTGAAGACTTGCCTTTTATCTAATGAGTCAAGTTCTGCCTGTATTGCTTATTTCCACTTCAGCTAATCTGCTCTTTATTGACATTCAGTCATAGAGCGTGGTTCAACTTCGTCGTCATGGATGATCTCTTGTGCGACTGGATAAGCATATATATCATCGACGTGTGTGGAGGCTCTATCCACTAAGAGATACGCGTTATTCAAACTGAGCGAGATTTCTTTGTTCTCTGGAGTCAACATTGGTTTTATGTCATCCCACAGAAATGATTCAGTTGACTCATGGACATAACTATAGTAAGAGGATTTCATGCGATGGATTCGCATCGTCGATGATGAGCGGATTTTGTGCCTTCGCTCGCTTCTTTTGAGGGTTTTTATCTCGAGAATTTTTCGGTCTCCCCCTCTTTCTAGTAGGAGCCGAGGCCGAAGCTGCTGCCCCTTCAAAGTCCATCAGGGCACCGTTGTGATCTGATTCAACAACAGCGATGCCACAGTTGTGGCGTCACCCTCTCTTGAGGATATGCCGATGGCACTAGGTCTTAGGGCAGCCAAACCGGTCCCGTAATTCGGGACCTCCAACATTGCCGGTACGTTTGCAACAGGTACGTGTGATCTTGTCACTTTCGCAATATCAGTGAAAGCGTCGGGCATCGATTCCGCGACTTTCTGAAGGTCGATAATGCGTTGCACTTTGAGCTCACTTTGAGCAGTGCGAGGATCATGAAGAGACAAATCGTTGGGGGCACACCATGTCAGTTCCTGACGTTTATTCGGAATGAGTGCATTCATATCTCCCCCTAACGGCGGGAAGTGTGTCTCTTCAAAGTGACAGTCTGCGAATCGGGCAGTAAATAGATCACCGGTGGTTGGTTTTAAGTAGAGGATTATCGTTGGCGAGTCATAGCCAATATAGATGCCCAAACGTCATTGTGGACCCATTTTGATACGCAATGGAGGCGTAATTGGCACATAAACTGCACAACCGAAAGTACGTAAATGCGAGAGATTGGGTTCAAAACCAGTTACCATTTGGTAGGCACTAAACTTATTGTTGGCAATGGGTCGGAAACGAAAAAGCATCGCTGCATGCAGTATTGCATATCCCTAAACAGAAACTGGCAAATTGGTTCCCATAACCAATGCCCTAGCCACTAGCTGGAGTCGCTGAATGGTGGCTTCTGCAAGGCCGTTTTGAGAATGAACATGAGGAATAGGGTGTTCTACTTCAATCACAATGGACATACAATAATCATCGAATGCTTTGGAGGTAAACTCACCAGCATTATCCATCACAATAGATTTGATAGGATGGTCAGGATGGTTAGCCCTTAACTTGATGATTTGAGCTAAAAGCTTGGCGAATGCAGCATTTCTTGTGGACAACAACGCGACGTGTGACCAACGCGTCGACGCATCAACCAGCACTATAAAATACTTAAATGGGCCGCATTCTGGTTTGATTGGTCCACAAATATCACCTTGGATTCGATGTAAGAATTGTATATTATCAGTGGAAGCTTTGGCGAATGAAAGGCGAGCATGCAATTTAGCAAGCGAGCAAGCCTTATAGAATGAGCGATGGGCATTGGAAATTGTTGTTGTGGCATATGAGGACACAGGTGGTGTCGCCCCATGTCCCCGTGAAGGGTGGGACGGAACGACGTGTGGGCGTAAAGGCCGCTTCCTCATTGGCCAGGTGCGCGGCCCCGAGACCCTGTGAAGGGGGGGGGGGGGGGGGGGGTGGTGGCGAGTGTGGCGTTAAGGCCATGGTCTGGCGAGGAGCTTGGCTCCTGCTCACATCACGACGTTGAGTCGCGGTAAGAGGTTCTTCCAATCGCATTTTCGACTTGAAAAATGGATGTCCATGGGAGTTCTTTAGAATCCGGATCATCATATCACGGCCAGGGTGGCCTAGTCGAGCATGCCAAAACTTGTATCATGAGTGTCACAAAAATTGTCAGTGACAGCATATGATTCGAAGACACGGGCTGTAGTGAGATATAAGCCATTGTCTTCAATGCACGACATCTTCTCTAAGATACGGCGGCGGCCATGTTCTTGAGAAGTAATGCACAAGTATTCTTCACCATTCTCAGCAAGTGATAACCGTTGGCATGGATATTCTTAAAACTCAGCAGGGTTCGATTTGTTCTTGGCGCATAGAGAGCATCAGTGACATTGATAACAGTACCATTTGGTAACATAAATTCAGCGGTTCCTCGCCCTTTGACAACCGACGAGGTACCTATCAATGTTGTCATTGATGAGCGATACGGTATTAAATCCATAAACAACTGCCTATTCCTTAGAATAGTGTGGGTAGTTCCACTATCAGCTAGACACTCAACTTCTCCACGAGACATCTACAAAGAGAAGAAAACTTGGGTTAGTTTCTCGGGAGAACAGTCTAAAATACGCCATAGGATAGAGAAAGAAAGGGGAATAAATCTCATCGAGTGTATCACATGGCATTTGGACATTATAACTTCAACTTAAGTCGGAAAGTGCAAGGTTGAATGTTACATAACCAAGCAATCATCATCTGAAACCAAAATAAAACCGAGACTTCGCACATTATGGTGTTGAACACCTTTGGTAACTGGAATAAAACGAGGACAAGCCTCTTAGGATTGGTGTTAAAGCACCTCTCGGGCTGCACACCAGCCGAAGCTGTGGATGTCAAAGACACATGGGGTCGTGGCACCAGAGTGTGGCGGATGCTGAGCCTACTTCACCTTAATGGGCCGATGGTGGCCCGTTCGCCTCCCTTTTTTTTGGTTTTTTTTTTATTTAGGGATTGAGCGTAGGTGGGATTATAAGTCCAAAATATAGAGCCTATGTGACCCAAAAGTGGTGTCACAAGAACCACGTGAGTTGTTAATACATGAACTTGATTGCATAAAAACATAAAATTTCTCACAATATGGGAAAACAGAGAAATTTTATTAAGTGTCAACTTGAATACATCAACTTCTAATTCCAAAATAAACAGACTAACAAGAGTCATAAAAACATGGCGAATGTCATTACAGTACTTGATAAACTATAAAAGTCAAATACATAGACTAATCAAAATTCGGGACATCAAGAGTTTGTGGTTGCGCCTTTGGAGAATCCACATGATGAGCATAATTTGCGTCAATCATCTCGTCCTCAACATAATTGCTTTCTTCAGACAGAAACCTCTTGTACTTCTTGTAGGCATTTAACATCTCCTTACTAGCTCGACAATCGCGATGGTAGTGTTTGGAGGAACCACACTTGTAGCACGGAGCAAATTGGGCATTCCGGTCATTGCTATGAGGTCTAGGAGGGTTTGGTACCGGGCCTAGACGCGGTCCGTGGCCGGTCCAGCCTCCCCCTGAAGGTGGTACGGCTACGCCACCTTCTCGCCTCCAAGTGTTGGAGCGTCGTGTCACTTTGTTTCCAGCATTCTGATGTCTTCCATGTATCGAATTGTACGGGGCATTGTGGCCTTTATTTTTCTGCTTTGAAGCCTTCCCATAATGAGCCTGTGGTGTTGGAATTGGTTTTGTACCAACAGGTCTCTGGCTACTATTGAGCCTAATCTCAGAATGGCGCTCTTTTTTAGCCAATATTGCCATAAGGTCAGCGAATGTCCTGATTCTTCCTTCATCAACTGAGATTTTATATTGATGTCCAAGGACATCGTAGGCCATGGGGAATGTATTAAATTTCTTCTCCAGAAGATCTTTATCGGTTTTGATGACGCCAACCGTGCCAAGATCCGCCTGTAGACTAATCATATCCTGGTTGTATTTGTCTACTTTGTCATAATCCGAGAAACAGAATTGTTCCCATTTAAGGGTGAGCTCTGGAAGAAGCATGTCAAGGACATTGTTAAATCGCTGCTGGAGCGTGTCCCATAAAATTTTGGGATCTTTTACCGACAAATATTGTCGCTTCAGAGTTGGGTGGATATGGCGCCTCAAATACATGAGGGCCTGAGCCTTGGCATGGTTCCCAAAAGGGGTGGTGGCGGCTGCATCAGTCAGAAGGGCTGAAAAACCTTTGCTTTGGAAAGCAATTTCAACATCGGAAACCCATCGATGGTAGTCTTTGCCTTGAAGATCCAAGATCTCAAAATCAGGGCGTGACGGTGACGACAACGACATCTACAAGTGAATAAAACGTCGGATTAGTATCACTTTAAACAGATACTATCAAGTATATATTGGAATTAGAAGGGATATATTCGGTCACATAAGTGATTTTTTTTTTATGTATAAATCGGCGACATCATATCGCACCTTCAAACAATGGCGTACTCAGACATCCACATAAGCATATTTTATTTTTATTTTCAACGTGATTCCCCCAGGACCATCACTTAAAACTGCGAACGTAGGGGTGATGAATTCCCTATTCTAGGTCTCATCGGCGATTTAAGAATGGTCGGAATTGGAGTAGAAGAAAAGCTAATAGCGCCCGATATAATATATCTATATTTCAAAAGCAGGAACTTTTATAAAATTTTTACCTTTTGATCAAAGGAACGAAAGCGTAAAGCTTGTTCTTCGAGTCTTGTCTGGTTCTCGAGCCTCTTCTTGCGCGAGTAATCTAGAGGAGCTATCTTGAAAAGTTTATGGCGAGCGAACGTGCTGGCGAACGAGCGAGTGAGTGAGTTGGCGGGCGAGCGAGCAAGCTGGCGAGCGGGCGAATAGGTAGCACTACCAGATCTGAGGGAATAGCCGACGAAAAAAATTTCGTCGGCTATGCCAATTTTTCTTCGGCTATACCTTCTACCGAGGAAATTTTCGTCGGCTATAAGTCGTCGGGAAAACCCCGTCGGTAATACAATAGCCGACGAAAAAAACCAATTCGTCGGCTATAGTAGAGTATGACCGACGAATTTACCGACGAAAATATTTTTTGTCGGCCAAACCTGGGAGAAATTGCCGACGATTTTCGTCGGGTATTTTCGAGTATGGCCAACGAAATTCATTAAGTATAGCCGAAGAATTCATAAATTTTCGTCGGCTATTTCTTCGAAATATATTACTATTTTAATAGGTATTAATTAGTTATAGCCGACGAAATAATGCACTTTTCGTCGGCTATAAGTTGTATAGCCGACGAAATTTGTAAAATTCGTCGGCTATAGAGATTATAGCCAACGAAATAATGTCAAAATCGTCGGCTATAACTACATTTTGGGCACAAAAAAAATACCGGATCGAAGGAGGAGAAGGAGGAGGAGGAGGAGGCCGGAGGAGGAGGGGAAGGAGGAGGAGGAGGAGGAGGAGGAGGAGGGGAAGGAGGAGGAGGAGGAGGAGGAGGAGGGGGGGGGGGGGGGGGGGGAAGGAGGAGAGAAAAAAGGCGGGAGGAATCGATTTAAAAGATTTAGAAGGAGAATAGCCGACGATTTAAAAGATTTCGTCGGCTATACTTAGAGAATAGCCGACGATTTAATATATTTCGTCGGCTATACTTTGGAAAATCAACAGCCGTCTGATCTGAGCCATCCAACGGCGGACAATAAAAAGGCGCGGATCAAGAGTTTAGCCGATGAAACATTGTATTTCGTCGGCTATACTTAGAGAATAGCCGACGAAATACAATGTTTCGTCGGCTATTCTATGAAAAAATACTAAACTGCCGTTTTGAGGCCCTAAACGAACTCGAAAGTCCGAAAAAGCCCACACGTCGTGGCAAAGCAACGAGTTTGATTCCTGGCGTCGTTCCCTTTCCGGAATGGTATCACAATCATCATTCGGACGCCGGACGCCAAATCTACAGTAAACCGGGTTTTGACTTATTTCATTATTTCAGCACACGGATTTTATCGGAATCTTGTCATTTTTCAACCGTAGACGTATTTCATTATTTCGGTCATATCTTATTTGACGACATATTTGCATTTGAAGAGTGTACGTATAGTAACTATTTGAAACTATACATTCACTTAAACACTTAGTAAACAAGTTAAGGAACATTAGTGCATATGTTCCGATTTTGAATCTAAAAGTTTGGAAAATCTATTCCAACCGTCAGATATCACCGTTTAGATTAAATACATGTATGAAAAAAAATCCAACTACATCTGACAACGTTAAAGGCTCGATCGGGACGGTCAACCGGGTGAGTCAACCCTTTAAACGCTTAGAAATGGTAATTGGCCTGTCTAAATGACGTTTTTTGGCCTGACCTTCAACAGATAATAGTTTCAAATCGATGAGACCCAACTAATCGTATAAAAATTTTTCTCAAAATATTTACCGACCGTCAGGCTACCCATAGGAAAACGGAAGTAAAAAACAGTTAACCGCAACATTCGGCACACAGATTTTGTCGGAATCTTGTCATTTTTCAACCGTAGACGTATTTCATTATTTCGGTCATATCTTATTTCACGACACATTTGCATTTGAAGGACGAAGCAATGGTTTGTCGATAGTGATAGAAAATGGAAGCTGTTCTTTTTTTTTTTTTTTTTTTTTTTTTTTAATCATAGCCGACGAAATCAAACCTAGTACTCGTCTGCCATAATTCCAAAAATTTTCGTCGGCTAAAGTTTCAGAGAAAGGCCGACGAAAATTCAAATCGTCGGCCAAAATATGAATATAGCCGACGATTTTTTTTTTTACCAACGAAAAAAAAAAATCGTCGGCCATTCTAGGGGAATAGCTGACAATTTTTTTTTTTAAAGACGAAAAAAAAATTCGTCGGCCATTCTTGGGAATAGCCGACGAAAATTTTATTTCGTCGGCCGTTTTTTTTTTATTTCGTCGGGAAAAGCCTTTTTTCTGGTAGTGTAGGCGGCCGGGCGAATGGCTGCGGCCTAGGAGAGACCGAGAAGGGGGGGCGCACGGGTCCCGAGGAGGGAGGTGCTGCCGACGGAAGGGATGGAGGAGGAGGAAAAAGTTATCAGGGTTTTTCTAGGGCTCAGGGAGG
This sequence comes from Potentilla sterilis, assembly GCA_963682095.1. NCBI lineage: Eukaryota > Viridiplantae > Streptophyta > Magnoliopsida > Rosales > Rosaceae > Potentilla > Potentilla sterilis. Next base: position 10,349,435 of record OY821765.1, on the reverse strand, counting down.
TCACGTGTTGATAACGTGTTTAAGGAGAAAAGATAATAGGGAGAACTGTATATTTACTGATTGATAAAGAGGCATTTATATAGGCATTACAATAAGTATCCTGATAAATTAGGGATTCCCTATCTATTACAGAATCCACTATACTAGTCTAATTAGGTCAAGACACATCCAGGAAGTTACGGAAATAACCTTCCTACAACACAGGTTTAATTTTTTTTTTCAACAGGAGATAGAAGTATAACTATTTGTTCAAAAAACTCTTGTTATTCAAGCAGTAAAATCTTACTTATTCAAGAGTAAAATCTTGTCTCACAAATCAAGTCGCAAAGGAGCTTTTGAGAAATCTCTCCTCTGATCAGTTTTTCCTTTTGCAGAGCTGAGCTCAATTATATTTTTCTATGAGGGACAATCATTGCGTAACCTCTAAGAGATAGGGGCAACTACTTTCCATCTCTATCCCCCTTTCACACCTCAAAATATATCATAGTGGAGGACAATTATTGCCTTTACACTGGATGAGTTTGGTAAGAATGATAGACTCTTGGTGAAAATGTCAATATGCTAAACTCTGAAGTTCTTTGCCGACCCTTTCTTCCTCCTAAACTCTGTGAAGCCCTAGCCAAGTTCTTGGCCAACCCCTTCTTGCTCCTGACAGTGCTATGTCTATTTGTATAATGTTTTCCTATACGTTGTATTTTGTAAAGGAGTTTCTTGAACTGAAGCTCATTGCTCAACAATATTGCAGGAACACAAAAAGCTTGACCTCAACAATTTTAAGTTTGATATATATGAGTGTTCTTAATTTATTGGAAAACACAATTATTTATGCAATCATACCCAGCCCGCCAACAACCATCGAAGCCCGATTTGTCCTGACAATGCCCTGTTTGATTCCCAGTCTAATTGCACCCACAGCTACGGTATGGTTCAGTCACCTTATACAAACGAGAAAGGATAGAACACGACTTCCCGATCTCATACTCGCACGCCATTACAACAAGTTATCTATTCGGTCGCACCCATAACGTTGAATGCACTACGGGAACTCATGTCTGAGTGCACTTGATATTCCCTTGGTATTTCTAATTCGAATTTGTACCTATACATATAACTATGTCGATTTCTTAAGATGTACTAGTGTTGTATATCTATTGGTAACTTTTACCTTACTAATACGATCCCGACTTAACCGTATTAAACACATAAATCCATCAATCCTAAAAGAATATAATGACCTATATATTGTGTCCTCGAGAAATGATCATAGACATTGACGTCTCTAATCTATATTCTTGTCTATGGAGATTGTGAATTTGAAAAGATTAACTATTTAACTTATCAAAAGTTTCCTTGTTTGTGTTAGTACTTTTGTCCTTGTCTTCAGCACCATGAACATTGTTAATATTAGTTTTCATAAGGACAAACTACTGGTCACTCCTCCAACTTTCACTGACTCAACAGTTTAGTCCTTAAGGTTTCAATTTCAACATATCACTCATCCAACTTTCACTAACTCGACAGTTTAGTCCTTCAGGTTTCAATTTCAACAGATCACTCCTCCAACTTTCACTAACTCGACAGTTTAGTCCTTAAGGTTTCAATTTCAAAATATGTAGTTGGAGGAGTGATCTGTTGAAATTGAAGTTGTAGGAGGAGTGATCTGTTGAAATTGAAACCTGAAGGACTAAACTGTCGAGTCAGTGAAAGTTGGAGGAGTGATCTGTTGAAATTGAAACCTTAAGGACTAAACTGTCGAGTCAGTGAAAGTTGGAGGAGTGACCAGTATTTTGTTCTTTTCATAACTAATTGAAATTTGTACTACTCAGCATTTTTTTAAGTCCGTAGAAGATCATGGTCCAGGCAACTTTCCAAAGCCTCCAATCTTTATTGCATTTAACAAAATAAGAAACAAAAAAAAGGAGAACGACATATTTGCTCTATCTTTTGCTCGGAACCTCACTCTCTCATCACCATGGTTAATGCCGTATTTGCTCATCTCGCTGCCTCTTTCGCCATAATGGAGAACGACAAGTGTTTCTTTTGTCCTTCCAGTCGTGCCACCATGTCCACCAACTCCTTTGTAGTGGGGCGCGCTCTTTCGGTTCATGGTTGTCAGCCAGATCCCAAAGCCCTTATTGGTACCCTAACCTATCTCTGGGATTTGCATAATCAGATCTCAATGAGGTTTGAGGAAGGGTGCTATGTCCTCGCGTTCAAGGAGGAGTTGGAATGGAAGAAGATTGTCTTAGGTGGTCCCTGGTTTTATGGTAAACATGGTCTTGCCCTAGTTTACTATGATGGTGTGCAACCTCTGCTGGAAGTTGTGATCCCTACCATACCGGTGAAGGTGGAATTTTTTGGTAGCTTCTAAAACTTCACACGATGGATGCAGTGTTGATGATTGGTGTCACGCACCCTGGGTAAGGTCATTGACAAGCTAAAATTGAAGGAGGGTGTGAAGGTGCGAGTTTTGTATCCTCTGTCTCAACGGGTACAACAAGTGTACCCTCCACAGGTTTTTGAATTCTCTGGTATTGAGGCGAATGTGAGTTTCAAATATCTTATGAGCAGGGATTGTCGGACCTGTGGTTTCTTTGATCATGAGCAGGGAGGGTGTGTCGGCGCTCCACCGGTGTTGCAGGGTGATTCTCTAAACCCTAATGTGACGGCTTCAGCGCCGGTGTTTATATCTCAAGCTGGGGGCTCTTCTGGACGTTCTATGTTTGTCTCTCAGGATCCAGCAGCCCCACCGTTGTTTACTATTCCAGGTATGTCGGTGGTGGAGATGGAGGCACAGGCAGCTCGGTTTTGAACCCCAAGTGTGGCAACTCTTGTCGTACTTACTCTTGTTCCTGAAGGAACTGCTTTGTTGGAGGTTCTTTCGATGGCGGGGACTAAAAGGAAGGCTTCAGCTACAACTATGTAAGTTAACTACACCTGCTCTGGCTTCAACCTTTGTTTTTGAGGAGCATCTTGCCCTCAAGAACCCCAATGGCCAGTTAGTGGTATCACCTAAACCTAAGGACAAAGTGGGTCGTCCTCCGTATCGGAAAAATATCCCTAAGGCCATGAAGAGTTTGAATGCTGCATTAGAGGGCATAACATTTCGTAAGAAGAGAGGCTCTAAGAAATCGAGAGTTGTTTCAACTATGTCTGATGTGGAGCTAGTGTTGGTGGATGAAGTGATAGTTCCGGAAGGAACAGAGGCAGCAATTGTTGCTACTGAGCTTTGGGTTCTCCCCCAAGTGTAGTAAGTCCATTTAGTTTCAGGTTTCATAATAAATCGAAATAGGTCTTTGACGTAGCTTCGGGGTCTATTTTGGTAGCATCGTTGACTACTTAGTTCTCGTTCTTTGGACTTATCCCTATGATTGTATTATCTTAGGTGATTCTAGATTATCTTAGTTTTGTCTTTCATGGCTTTTTTTGGACGTAGCCGGGAACTCCAGGTGAGTCATGTAAAATAATATGGTTATAAAATGTTTGTATATTCGATGATGACAATTGTTTAAAACAGTTATGCATATATACATTTACAATAAGGCTAATAGGCTCTATTCTAGGAAAGTAAATATGGTAATTACACCAGTAGATCTTGATCGATCAATCTAGCAATCAAGGTTGCTAGAATCACTCCAATCACTACAATCTGTAATAATAAGAATCTTTGACCTACTTTCATTCTTTTAATACTCTCCCTCAAGTTGGAGTGTGGATGTCAATGACACCCAACTTGCTGAGGTGTGCATAGAAGACTGGTGCACGTAAAGGTTTTGTTAGCAAGTCCGTTATTTGATTTCCAGTCTGTACATAAGCAGTCTTGACTTCACCTTTGTCGATCCTTTCGCGAACTGTATGGCAATCTAACTCAATGTGTTTTGTTCGCTCGTGATACACTGGATTTACTGTTATGTGTGAAACCGCCTGATTATCACAAAATAATTTTGCTGCTTGAGGGTGTTCCACGTGTAAGTCTTTCAACAAGTACCTCACCCAGCTGAGTTCACAAGTAGTTGATGCCATAGAATGATATTCTGCTTCTCCTGACGATCTTGACACTGTGGCTTGTTTTTTATTTTTCCATGATACAAGAGAATTTCCAAGGAAAATGCAGTACCCTGTAACTGATCGCCTTGTAATTGGGTACCTTGCCCAATCTGCATCGCAATATGCAACCAACTGAAGAGAACTGTGTGTCGAGAACAATAATCCTTCGCCAGGTGCTCCCTTGAGATATTGTAAAAGCCGATGAGCTGTTTTGAGGTGATGCAATTTAGGCTGCTGCATAAATTGGCTGAGAGTGTTCACCACATAAGTGATCTCCGGCCTCGTAATGGTGAGATAAATTAACTTCCCAATCAATTTCCGGTACTTGGAAGGATCCTTGAGAGCATCACTGCCTTTGTCGATTAGCACCAAATCAGGTTCCATTGGTACTTTTGATGGTTTCACCCCAAGTAAGCATGCTTCTTCCAATATATCCAAAGTATACTTACGTTGACAAACTGAAATTCATGCTTTGGAGCGAGCCACTTCTATGCCAAGAAAATATTTAAGAGGTCCAAGATCTTTAATTTTGAAACAACTGTTGAGGAACTTCTTAAGATCACTAATGGCCTTCTCATCATTCCCTATAATCACCATATCGTCAACATAAAGTAAAATCACAGTAATGAAATTTTCATGGACCTTTGTAAACAATGAGTAGTCTGCACGAGACTGCTGAAAACTAACTTTGTGAATGGCATATGAGAACCGTCGAAACCAACTGCGGGATGCCTATTTAAGTCCATACAGCGATTTGTTTAGTCAACAAACCATATGCTCCCCCTGTCGACTATATCTTGGAGGAGGCAGCATGTAAACCTCTTCAAGAAGGTCACCATAGAGGAAAGCATTTTGCACATCCATTTGGTGCAAGGGCTAGTCTCGCACTACAACAACGGCCAACAAACACCGACTGTAATCAATTTCGCAACAGGGGCAAACGTATCTTTGTAATCAATGCCTTCACGTTGAGTAAACCCATTTGTGACCAGCGAGCCTTGTAACACTCAATAGTGCCGTCAGCATGGTATTTGATCTTGAAGACCCATTTGCAGCCAATCGGATGGTGATCAGGAGATAGAGGAACCATAGACCATGTATGATTGTCTTCAAGTGCCTGAATCTCAGAATTCATTGTTGTAACACATTGGGGATCACGGCTGGCCTGTTTATAGGTAACTGGTTCTAAAATTTGAGAGATATTGTTCACAAGAGAACGGTAACCAAATGACAAACCAGAGTAGGAAATTAAATGTACCTCTGTATTTGATAGCGAGTGTCGGACATGGACGAGAGGGCGAAGTCTGGATCAAGCCAAACGGCATGATTGGTTTTGTAGGCTTTGAGGTATGGAGGTGGGTGTCTGATTCGGTCAGATCGGCGTAAGGTTATAGCAGGTAGATCATGTGGCTGAGGGGCTTGAGGCAATGGTGAAGTCTGGATATCGATGGTAGAGGGGGTGTTGGGTCTGGGGACGACGTCAGGTCCGGTTCAAGTGAGTGAGGGACATAGATTGATGAGTCGCCAATTAGAAGAGGCGGTGGAATTGGTTTTGATGAGGGCACTACTGGGGACTGGATGGGAGGTGATCGACGTTGGTGATGACGGAGGTTGCGGCGATTCCAGCGATGGGTGGGGTGACAATGGCGACGACTGAGGTGAAGCCGACATCGGTGATGAACCAAGCTGTGAGGAATGTGGATCATAATTTGGATTGAATCAGGATGGAGGAAGAATGCCCGATGACTTGGTGGGTAGCATCGGCGGGGGATCATAATTTGGATCTGATGCTGGCTGTGTTGTCGTGGTCGTCTAGGTATCAAGAGGGCCGGCTGAAGGTGAGGTGGGTAGGGTGTTAGTGGCTATGGACTGAGGAGGGTTGATTTGTTTGGGCTGAAGTGTAGATGGATTGGGTTAGGCTCAGTGACAGGAAGAACTAGAGAATCTTCTTGTTCTTTTTTTGGGAAGTGCCTGACGGGGAAAGATGTGTTCATGAAAAACATCTCGGGAGGTAAAGAATTTCTTGGTGTCAAGATCATAGACACGATAGCCCTTTTGCCCACGAGGGTACCCAAGAAAAATACAACGATATGCTCGGCTGTCAAATTTGTGTTTAGGGGTGAGATTGGTGGCATAATATAAGCAACCGAAAGCCCGAAGGTGAGAGTAAATGGGTGTGGTGCCATGTAAGAGCTCGTAAGGAGACTTGTGGGAAAGAATAGGTGTAGGGAGGCGATTGATAAGATAACAAGCAGTGGCAACACTTTCTCCCGAAAACTTTAAGGATAAGTTGGCTTGGAAATGAAGAGCACGACCCACATTTAAAAGGTGACGATGTTTGCGCTCAACAACTCCATTTTGTTGTGGAATGTAAGTGCAAGTATGTTGAAATAGAGTACCATGGGTATCAAAGAAAGATCGTAATGATGTGAATTCACCCCATTATCAGCATGTAAGATCTTAATGTCCCGATTGAATTATGTTCGGACACAAGAGAAAAAAGATTTTATCAAGGATTGTGTATTGGATTTCAATTTCACAAGATGAACCCAGGTAAAACGAGTAAAATCATCAACAATGGTGAGAAAATAACGAGCCCCATCATGCGTGTGAGTTTTGTGTGGACCCCAAATATCACAATGGATCAAATCGAAAAGTGTAGTAGATTTTATGGAACTGGAAGGGAAACTTAGACGGGTCTGTTTAGCTAAAGAACAAATTTCACAAACATGTTCCCGATCATACATTATATCTGGAATAGTTTGAGACAGGAAGTGAAGGGGTGAGGAAGATGGGTGCCCAAGACATTGGTGCCAAAGATTTGTGGTGCGGGTGATGTGATTTGCTAGGTGAGAGTTTTGGCATGGTGTGAGGTAGTAGAGTCCGTTGACATGCTTGCCCAGACCAATCACCTTGTCCGTATCCATATCCTGCACAACACAAAAATCCGGGTAAAATATCACAATACATTTCTATGCTCGAGTTAGTTTGCTCACAGATATCAAATTTACTCGAAATTTAGGCACATGAAGAACACCATCAAGATACAAATATGTTGATAACTTACTCATTCCGATACTTTCAACGGCAGCTCGCTCTCAATTAGGTAGGCCTACAAAGTCATGTGCTGCTTTGATTTTGTTGTGAGTGGGTGGTAATTAGTAACATGATCCGTTGCTCCGCTGTCTATGATCCAATATAGTGTCGAATACGGATCATGGTGTGCAATGTTACAAGTAGGTGTGACTTGTCGGAGTGGTGCAGAACAAGTAGATTTGTCATTTCTGTGTTTGTGGTTTTGGACAATACGTTCTTTGTTAAACATGATGGTGACAGTTTGGTAGTTCTTGGTATTGGTGTGTTTGTTCGTTGTGTTTGCGGAAGGTGTGTAAGGCTCTAGAGTCACCAAGAACGGTGCTCTGATACCATAAAAGAATATGGTTATAAAATGTTTGTATATTCGATGATGACAATTGTTTACAACAGTTATGCATATATACATTTACAATAAGACTAATAGGCTTTATTTTAGGAAAGTGTTGACAGTAGCCACAGAGGGGCTACATAGGCCCACAGACCCGCAGCTAGCACGTCCGGGGCCGGACTAAGGCCCGGAGCAGGATCACCAGCACCCGGACCCGAGGCCCAGCAGTCTACCTTGTGACCAGGGGCCCGGGGACCGGGGACGCCAGCCTGCCGAACAGGCCACCAGAGCTGTCCTTTTGTGTACGAACAGAAGGAAACCAGTCCCACATCAAAGAGTAAGACCAGACCTCACGCTCGACCGCCTATATAAGGGCCTCAACTACCCTCTTTAATAGGTAACTGATCTCTCCAACTGCTTATCATTCTTGATTAAGTTATCTATTCATCCCAACTGTACTAACTTAGGCATCGGAGAGGAGAAGACCGGCCCGCCCGGTATTCCCCTTAGTTAGCAGGTTCGCAGGAGGAGATCACATCTAGATTCATCAGTTTCCACTAGGCCTACGGGTTTGTGCAGAAACAATTGGCGCCGTCTGTGGGAAACTGTATAAAAGTCACGTAGGCATCACCAAATGGCAGAAAGCTCAGAAGCGGGGCAGTAAAGAAATACAACGGAGGATCAACGGGTCGCACCAGAGCAAGTGCTCATCTCCACCCTGGTCGCTGTACGGGAGCAGCGCAGCGACTAGGCCAACCAGGACGACGACAGCTATGGGGGGCCCAGCGGCACGCCGAGGATGTCCAACAATAGCGCACGCGGGAAAGGCCCGGTGGAAGGCGACCAACCAAAGCACCGGGGCTTTTTGCTGACATTCTCGGACGATCCGAGCGACAAAGAGGAGAGTCTGCTCGGTGACAGTGACCGGGACACCACCAACAGCCCCGACCGGCACGATATGGCGGGGAAGATACAGGCGATGAGGGCAGAAGTCTGTCGCCTGCGCGCGGAGATCGACCGGGATAGAGCAAAATCCAATGCTCGGTATAAGGAAATGGAGACGGTAAACGCTGCCCTGGTGGCTGTCCTGGAAAGAGGACAGCAGCACAACGCCGCTATGGCAAGAGCACGTACACCCGCGCCAGGCCAACCTCAGTGCCTTGAGGCGGGGCAGTCATCGGGAGGAAGGTCTAGCAACCGCAGGAGGGCGGAGTCCCCGGGCGGCGCAGTCTTGCCAATGAGCACGCCGGCACCCCCGCAGTCGCACGCTTCATTTGAGGATGAAGTCATGACCCGGACCGCACGGGCATTACAGGTACTCACCGACTCTGTGTCGGATCTAAAGGCCCAAATGGAGGCCAACGAGAGAAGGGCGGTGCGGCCGATGGAAGGCGCGCGATTCAACGAACGCATGAGCCCCTTCTCGCACCGGGTTCTGAAATCAGGGAGGTCTGGTAACTAGAAATCCATAAAGCTCACGTACTCAGGATCCGACTGCCCATACCAACATTTGGATAGTTTCCAGTCTCAAACGTGTGCCAAGGGCTATTCCGATGCAGTGTGCTGCAACATATTCCAGGAAACCCTGTCTGGAGAGGCGCTCAGCTGGTTCTATGAGCTCCCGGCAAACTCCATCGAGACGTTTGAGCAACTGGCCGACCGGTTCGTAGGCCGCTTCATCCTCCGGGTCGAAGGAGCCCGGAAATCGACCATCCTCTTCAACTACAGACAGGCACCTGGCGAGGAGCTAAGGACGTTTGTCAACCGCTGGCAAACGGCGATGGCAGGGGTTCAGAACCTCGACAAGGGCATCCCGGAGATGGCGTTCAAACAGGGGCTTCGGCCAGGAAAATTTTCCTACGCCGTACGGGTGGAACTCCCGTAATGGTATGACGAGCTAATGGCGATGGCCATCAGGCATGTTCAGGCGGATCATGAAACGTATGGGCAGCACCTGTTGAAGAGAAAGCGGGAGGAACAACCCCCGGCCGGCCGAGAAAACAAGGCCGGCCAGCAGAGCGAGAACTGAGGCGCCCAACCAAGCAGACCCGGCAGAAATTGGGGGAACCAACAGCAGCAGAAGCCCTATCATGACAAACCCCAGGGCGAGCACAAGCCGGCGCAGTACCGGCAAGAACGCCCCCTGGCGATCATGCCAGCAGAACGTCAAGAGGTCTTCACCACTCTAACCTCTTCATACGAGGACATCTTGCACGAGAACGGGAACATCATTCCCCCACCGCTGAGGAGCAAGTACCCAAAGGGGAAACTTACCCAGGCGCGAACAGGCAAGTACTGCTCCTACCACGATGAAGCTACCCATCGGACGAACAATTGCTCCGCCCTCAGGACAGCGGTGGAGGGTTTGGTTAACAGCGGTCAGCTTCAGCGGTATATAGGGGAAAGGAGAGCAGATCCCGACCGGGAGCAGAACCAGGTCTGGTAAGTACGCCCGGACCCAGTAAAGGGTTAGGTGCCAGAAATTTCAAACAGTTAGTTTGGCGTATCAACGGTTCAACCAACGTAACATCATAAGATATGTATGCCAACTATTTTGAGAGAAATCCAAAGAATTCCACCGGTGCAAAAATGTATATCCAAAGGGTATAATACAAAAAAACCGTTCCAGCAGATTTACAAAAAGAGAGCAAAACAAAAATCTTAAGGAGCCGCGTCTCCCTCCTCAGCGGACCCAACCTGCCCACCAGCTTCCTCAGATGGAGCCACCGCATCCTCTCTAACGGGTTTAGATGGTCGAAGCCCGCATTCCCCTTCCGGCTGCTCCTCTTCTGCCAGCTGCCCATCAGCATCGTCATTGGCCCCCGCCTTTGGCATTCGCGAGGTATCCAGGTACCCCTTCTCTTCCCACTCCACGTAGGCATCGGCAATACCCGACTCCCTAGCATTTTCCAGGAGCTCAAGAAACTGATCACTATCGTGATATTTTTGGATAACCCGCTGGAAAAGCTCTGGGTCCTCTTCTCCAGCTGCAGCGGTAGCGGCGGCACGCACAACGGCAGCTCCCACCTGGAGCTCATCCACTCTGGCCTCCAGCTTGGACCTCTCCTCCTCAGCCCGCTCCTTCTCCTCCTCGAGACTCCGGACCTGGCCTTCTAGCTTGGCCACCTGTTTCTTGGCCCTCTCCTCCAGCCTGACCTTCTTCCGCTCAAGCCTGAACTTCTCAGCTTCCAGGCGCTCACGGGCTTCTGTCAGAGCGGCCACCTGCCTCTTCAACTCCGACAGCTCCTCACTTGGGTCCGGTTGGTACAGATTGTACAATAGCTACATAACAACAGGGAACCGATTAAATAAACAACAAAAATAACGAAACCCGTCATAAGTTATGAGCGGTGCCGTGGCACCTAGCAATTCTTACCCGGACAACCGACTCCTTGCTCTACTGGCGGTTCTCCCCCGACAAGGCTCCAGCAGGCCCAGGCCTATCCAGACCAAGGCCAGCCACATTTGGGAGCTGCCGCTGTGCAGCAGACCCAGGCCTACCCGGAAGACGAGACCCCGCTCCGGGAGCGGGCAGCGGCTTCGGACTCCGGGGAATCCGAACCAAGCCAATCTTCCAACCTCTCCTCATAGTCCACCGCAGGACGCCTATCGGTCGGCTTGGAAGTCCCATAAGAGCTCGCAGAAGCCATTTAACCTAGGGGGAAGAAAACAAAACCCCACCGCTGGTCAGCAACAAGTTAGAACAGCGCCCTCTGCGGCTGCTCCCCAAGTTTGCCGCAGACTTCCCGCTCAAAACAACTCACAGTCGGCGACAGAGCCCCCCCTCCCCCCCACCGCAAAACACCAACCAAAAAGAAAAAACACGAAGCAAAGAAGGCGAGACTTACCGATTACTATGCACAACCTAGGAAAGTCAGTCCTACGAAAACACCAAGCAATGGTAGGTAAGAACCAGAACGCTTGAAGCACGGATAGCGCGAGGTACCTCTACAGAACTTTCGCCGGATTCCTCTCCCACCTTCTCTTTTTCTCTCTGGGCCAAGAGCAAAAGCAGAAATAATGAAGACAAAGGAGGCCTTTTTATAGACGGGTCTGATGCCCTAGGCACCCCTGTAATCCCCCCAAAATACTCAATCAGGGCAACTCAAACGCCTGCGAATCCAGGCCCTCCATCTCAGATCGCTCCCTACTGACACGTGTCCCAGCATCGATAACCTTCCCACGCCATCATAACTGATTGGACCGATGGGCTTCCTCCTTAAATGCATGTCAGCCACTTGTCCCGCCTACAAACGGCAGTTAAAGGAGACAGGGGCGGGAACCGAGGCGTCAAGCCCCCCCCACTTCGCCAAAAGCCATGGCATCCCACTGGTTAGGTAGCATTCAACCGGCTCCATGGCATCCCACCGGTTACGTAGTATTCAACTGGCTCCAAGGCATTCCACCGGTTTTGCCACTTTCCTTCGCCCCTGCGGGCAAGGACAAGCCAGCAACAACTCAAGGCTTCAAACACATGGGCTTTATAAACCCGGGAGAGTTTACCTCTAACACATGCAAACTCTTCCAACAGGCTAAAAACCCTGCATCACACTGAACTGTGATAAATATGGGGATCCATGGCGAGACTTATTATCTCCACGCCACCCCATCGGGCAGATTGTTTCTCTAACACAGAACAAGTCTCCCCGCAGGCTAGAAACCATGCACATTACCTCACGCTTATTCCAACACAAGTTGAGAAGAACTAGCAGGTGTTAACCGGTGCTTCAACATGGCCGCAACACCCCACCGGGGTACCTGTTGGCTTATTCCACGCTCGAACAGGCCTCCCCGCAGGCTAGCAACCCTACACATTACCCCACGCTTATTCCAGCACAAGTTGGGCAGAACCACTGGGCTACTCCCTGGCCTGCCTCACCGTTGGCAGCAATTTTACCTTGGGAACTAGGGGGACTCATTCCGACATGGCAGTCCACCGGTCGAGTCCCCACATTGTCATCCCATGCACTCGTCCGGGTTTCACCCTGCTCCATATTCATTGCATGGCGGATTTCAACGCCACATTGTCATCCCATGCACTCGTCCAGGTTTCACTCCGCTCCGTATTCATTGCATGGTGGATTTCAACGCCACATTGTCATCCCATGCACTCGTCCGGGTTTCATCCCGCTCCATATCCATTGCATGGCGGATTTCAACGCCACATCATCATCCCATGCACTCGTCCGGGTTTCACCCTGTTCCATACTCATGGCATGATGACACTTGAGCACCATACCATTAGTATTGCAAACATACTCATAACTGTCACACGTCATCATTAATAGGTACTCACATCACCACGCCTTCTCTGCCCTAACGCCCGGTCACGCCCAATCTTCAATGCGGACTTGGGGGACTGGGCACCGTTGGGTCGGTAACTCTGCGGGTATGTGGGACAGGAGCGAGACATATCAAGTACCCATTCAAGATTGCACTTGACCGGGAACTTGGGGGACTTGTTGACAGTAGCCACAGAGGGGCTACATAGGCCCACAGACCCGCAGCCAGCACGTCCGGGGCCGGACTAAGGCCCGGAGCAGGATCACCAGCACCTGAACCCGAGGCCCAGCAGTCTACCTTGTGACCAGGGGCCCGGGGACCGGGGACGCCAGCCTGCCGAACAGGCCACCAGAGTTGTCATTTTGTGTACGAACAACCAGTCCCACATCGAAGAGTAAGACCAGACCTCACGCTCGACCACCTATATAAGGGCCTCAACTACCCTCTTTAATAGGTAACTGATCTCTCCAACTGCTTATCATTCTTGCTTAAGTTATCTATTCATCCCAACTGTACTAACTTAGGCATCGGAGAGGAGAAGACCGGCCCGCCCGGTATTCCCCTTAGTTAGCAGGTTCGCATGAGGAGATCACATCTAAATTCATCAGTTTCCACTAGGCCTACGGGTTTGTGCAGAAACAGAAAGTAAATATGGTAATTACACCAGTAGATCTTGATCCATCAATCTAGCGATCAAGGTTGCTAGAATCACTCCAATCACTCCAATATGTAATAATAAGAATCTTTGACCTGTTTTCATTCCTTTAATATCATGCGTGTAATGTAACTTATATTTTTTACATGAATGGATGTGACGCCCCATGGTTTTAAAAAAAAAAAAAAATTATTGTCCAAAAAATGGAGTTTTAACTTCTTGACTGGAGAAACTATTTTGGTATATTAATATATCAGATTCCTTGTTCAACATATTCACTGTATATATAACACGTATTCAGAAAAGCAAATTTTGCTACCGACCCCTCGGCTGCTATGAAACATTCTCATGATTATTTCTGGTTGGCACCAATCCCCATCTTCTATATATCTATCTAAGCTGCTCTCCATTTCGATCAATCGGGTGAAGGATGTGAAATGGGTTTTCGTTTGTAGCTCTTGTTCTTATGTTTAGTCGAACCACGATAAGTATGAAGATACGTTTCTTTATATTTCATTTTGCTGTTAAGAGTCGTTGACACCCGTTCTTTATATTCATACTCTCGCATGCTGGTTTACGTCTGCCCTTTCATACGATACGAGGGTCTTTTTCAATCTAAATTCACTTGCATCTTCCCACATATTTTAAATTTGAAAGAAGAAGAAGAATTATTGGGTTTCTGTACGTGGAGACCAACCAAATATTCTTGAGCGTTTTGTTCTAGTCAATATTGGACATTTCTGGCTTGTAGGTTAGTTGGTTTACAATTTCCAGGAATAGTTGAGGTTCATGCATGGCATATTGGGTTTGAACATGCATTATGAGTAAACGCACGTGTATTATATATAATATGTCCCTATTTTGGAGAAGTTGATGAGAAGTTTACATGGCATGGTGTGATACTTTTGGGTAACTCACCAGGTGTTTGATAAAAGTCCTGAAAGAGTTTTCATTGGGAAGTCTGGCTCTTTTTCTCCGTAATTGTAAGGTTCACCTCTCATTAAAAATCTATAAGCATTGCTTGAAAGGGGTAGTAAAACAGATGCATATTGTGTACCATAATCTGTATTGAGTACCCCATACTGAATCTCTAGTTTACGTTGAATGAATGCACAATGTTATTATCAAATGCTCTATCAAGCTGTTTAGTTATTATAATTAAGACAAAATATTTGTTACCCTCAATATTATGTACTGAAAAACAATTTTGTTCATCAGTTTTCAAATTAAACTGAAACATTCCTAACATCTTTTTTGTCAACACTTTAGTCCATTCCATGACATGACGGTCAAAATATTCAATTAAATTTTTAAAATGACCAAAATACCCCCTTTCAATATCATTTTTTTTTTCTTTTTTTTTTTTGTTCATCAACTCTTTTTTTTATCTAATATTATTGTTATACTTTTGGTTTATATATATAATTATATAATTATATGTAGAGAGAGGTACTTAATTTGATCCCAAAAAAAATTAAACGAGAAAGAGAAAAATAAAAAAGATTTTCAGCATGGGTATTTTGGTCATTTTAATACCTAAAGTTTGCCAATAATAGATTTATTTGACTGAATGGACTAAAGTGTTTACAATTGAAAGATTATGGATGTTTCAGTTTAATTTGAAAAACTTAGGGACAAAACTGTTTTTTGGTGCATAATATAGGGAGTAACAAATATTTTGTCCTTATAATTATGTATAAATAGACACACACGCACACAGGAGAGTGAGTTTTTTTTTAGTAACATTCGGATTAATGGATGGCAGCAGGCCAGGATTAAGCTGTATTTGAGTTGCTGTACGTATACACACTCTGAACTGTCCGTTTATCTTTCTTCATGTCATTTAGTGCATTTGATCCAACTTTTCTTCTCATATATTGACACAGGTTTAGAAGATTCAAAGAGCATGGAGTATGGAGTTGGGAGTGCTCTTATCGAGCAATACAAACATGTATGTTCCTATCAATAGAGAAATTTGTGACTGAATTTTTTTTTTAATACCCTCCTGTTGTCGTATGATAGGAGCTTAATTGTACTGTTTTCTCTAAGGGAAGACTAATCGTAGGGAAACAGCATTGGCACAATGACAATGTTATGTGAAAAACTGAAAGTCACCCTGACTAGAAAAGAATTGAATGTGTATCAAGAAAAAGAATCTAAATGTAACTTCCACGCATTGGACTGTAGAGTTAGTCAATATGGTAACTGGAGAAAATGTTGAAGATGGAAAATTAGGTGGTGTGGAAAATAGAGATGTCATGTTGGAGATACATAATAATTGAAAGAAATCTAGGATATACTAGTCTAACAACTATCATCAAGAAAATAAATGTTGGATATTGACATGTCGTATGAACTAATTAATTGATCTCACATACCATTGCTTATCAGGACTGACTATACCACAGAAATCATGCATTGGTCCTTCACATTTAATATGGATCAAGGTTGAGCTTGACGTATATATTTTAACTAAATGTGTATTGTAATATGGATGCTATATATATGTGGTGGTGTACCAGTATCATTACTATCATCTTAAATCCAAGGAAGATCTACACAAGTTCGTCTCTAGGGAAAAGAATCTCAATAGGCCAAATCAAAAATGTTTAAGCTTCCTACTCTTACATTAAAGTCTCATGAAACCATATGGCAGCCTATGATAGTTCATGCCAGGTACTGAAATGGCTTTCAAAATTATCAACTAGTGTCAGTACGTTCGAGTTTTATCACGTATCTGCACAACATATAATCATGTTCATGGCATTTGTCATAATCTGTTTGTTTTTTATTTTCGACAGTATGAGGGCCGAAAAGGAGCGACTTGGTATGTTGTTTACTGCCCTTCCCTGTTTCTGTAACCATCTACATAAACTACACACACACACACACCACCCCAACCCCCACCCCGCTCATAATTTCTGTTAAACTTATAACTATCTTCTATTTTTAAATCAGCTTTCTGCACAAAGGTACCTCGCAGTGTAAACATGGAGAAATTGAGGAATGGTTATCTGTTTCCTGAGGTGACTATATTTTCACTCAGTGATTCCTCTTTCAGCTTTGATATTTCTATGGATAGTATTAAATTTCAGTCTTTGTTATTTTGTTATTTTGCATGAGTTTTACTATCTGATAGATTCCCTATGTCTTTTACTTTATTAAGCATTAAAATGTTCTTGGTTTTTTCTTTTTCTTTTTCGGAAAATTAGACCTTTGAATTATGGAGCTGTGCTTGAGCTCTAGCTCAGTTCAAGTATTGGTTTATACACTCATGCAATCTATCTTTGCTTTACTTGACTAATTTATCATTTTGAGTTCCCTGTTGATCAAGTGATCAATCTGTGCATTTAAGTATCATCGAGCTCATCCTTCTTGTGGCATTTATTCAGATATCAAAGCTCGAGCTTCAACACATTGAGAAGTATCCAGATGCAAAATTGATAAGCCTAGGAGTTGGTGATACAACAGAACCGCTACCAGAAAACATAACCTCAAGCATGGCTAATGTGAGTAATTCTATTAAGGCATCAAATATTCATTCCCAGTTTTCTAGTTAGATGTTGATGTTGTCTTAAGTTTACAACCAATTCCCTAGCTATGACGATGCAGGACGAATAACAGTTCCATGTGAAACTGATCACTGAGGCTTAGTTTGGGCGTTAATCCTCTCTATCTAACCAAAGGTTTTTCCGCTTGTAAAAACGATCTGCACTAATATACTGGTAGAGAAAAAAATACCATTAGAAATTAAACTCTCGAGAAAAGTGGGAGCTGCTGTTGTATATCTGACTCTTTGATTAAAGTCTATTTATTTCTTCTGCCTATTATAAATCTCTATCTGTGTAGCCTATGGACTTGGAAGTCTAATGTTTTGGTTATCTCCAGTTTGCACGTGCCCTTTCAACTGCTGATGGTTATACAGGGTACGGACCTGAGCAGGGCAACAAGGTACCTTAGTTAGCACTTGCTTTAGTATTTATCATTTGGTGTGTAATATAAATGTTTTCATCTGTATATCGATGGTCGACTTTGTTCATTACATTTCAATTTCTTTCTTCATGTCCGAAATTTTGGATCTCTTATTGTCATTGTAAGTGAAATCGTTATCTAAGAACTATGTGATTTCCTCCATTACTTGCATTCTCTATTAAATAATTTTTGTGTCAACATAGGCATTGCGGGGGGCAATTGCAAAAGCATTCTATAAAGATCTACCAGTTAAAGACACAGAGGTTTTTGTATCAGATGGCGCTCAGTGTGATATTACTCGCCTTCAGGTAATACACTATTAACGTTTTGGTGAATGCATGCCATGTTAATTAATTTATATAGTTTTATCTTTTCTATTATTTTGAAAAAACATTTCGGTTATAGGTTTCTAAACTGGTACAGTGCTAAATCCAGTAATACATCTTTAAGATTTTCTTCCTTTTTATCTTTCCAGCTGCTTCTGGGCTCAAATGTGACAATAGCTGTGCAAGATCCATCTTTTCCGGTAATGTTTATACTTGTAGATACTATCATTGTTTTCTATTTGTTTCTAATGGTTACTTTCCAACTAAAACCTTTTGTCTAGAAGCACTGCCCATTGTTCTTCAATTTTAAGTAGGATGCTACTTTATGGGAAACATAGACGGTGTGTTATTCTTTTGAAATCTAATGAAGCAGAATAGCAAATGCATTTCTTAAATTAGAATACTGCTGAGTTACGTGGAAAGTGATCTTAGAGAAATTATCATAACTGTTATGTTTTATTCCAATTCATCAGAGAGTCTATTAGCTTCATATCTTATTCTTAACCATATTTTTGTTTTGGCAAATCTGCAGGCTTATATAGACTCAAGTGTCATAATAGGTCAGGCTGGTGAGATCAAAGATGAAGCTGGGAGGTATAGGAGCATTGAATACATGAACTGCAGCCCACACACCAATTTTTTTCCCAACTTATCAACCACTTCAAGAGCAGATATCATTTTCTTTTGCTCTCCAAACAATCCAACTGGTCATGCAGCAACAAAGAAGCAATTAGAGCAACTTGTAGAGTTTGCAAGACAGAATGGATCAATTATTATATATGACTCTGCTTATTCATCTTATATCAGAGATGATAGTCCTCGATCAATATATGAAATTCCTGGTGCCAGAGAGGTACACACAAATGCAATGTTATTTATTTTATTTTCTGGGAGGAAACGACCCAGCTCATTTGTTTATATAATTACTTCGCATTTTTCATTTCAGGTTGCCATTGAAATTTCATCATTCTCCAAATTTGCTGGGTTCACCGGTGTCCGTCTAGGTTGGACGGTTGTCCCTGAGGAGCTCCTATACTCCAATGGTTTTCCTGTTATACATGACTTCAATCGCATTGTGTGCACATGCTTTAATGGAGCATCTAATATTGCTCAAGCTGGTGGATTGGCATGTCTTTCCCCTGAAGGTTTCCAGGTAAAGGAAGGAGACCTATCAGTTGTTTGTGTGTTTCCATCCTCATTTCTCTTTTCACTGAAAATTAGTTTTATACTTCTACAAACTGATGGCTTTACTACTTGTATGAGTTGTATCTGCTTTCTGATGACATTGAAATTTTTTGCTTCAGGCTGTCCATTCTATGGTTGACTACTACATGGAGAACGCAAAGATATTGGCCGACACATTTGCTTCTCTTGGTTACCAAGTATATGGTGGTGCAAATGCTCCCTACGTTTGGGTGCATTTTCCTGGCTCTAGTTCTTGGGATGCATTCACTGAGATTCTTGAAAAAACGCACATCCTTACAGTTCCAGGTTCTGGATTTGGTCCAGCTGGTGAAGGGTACCTTAGAATTAGCGCTTTCGGCCACAGAGAGTGTATCCGAGAGGCCTCCCGTAGGCTCAGAACCCTATTTCAATAGGGAGCTTGACACTGATGTGCGTCAATTCTCTTGTAACCTTCATATTATTTCACATTTGACATTGCTAAATAAGATAGCATGGGATCAACTCTGAAGTTTCCCATTTCAGTGTAACTATCTTGTAATAAACGTACAAACTTACTCACTTACTGTGTGGTAATTATTAAACCACCTAAAGTAGGCCTCATCGTTAAGTCCGCGTATCAAGTGGGCCGATGGAGGCCCGCAAGCCTGATGGACTTCAAGCCCGGCCCGGCCCGGCCCGACCCGTCTAAAAGCCCGCTTAAGCCCTGGCCCGGTGGGTAGAGGGCCGGGCTTAGTTTAGGGGTTAGAAACTCGGCCCGGCCCGTAGGTCCGGCCCGTTAAGAGCCCGTCAAGCCCGCTCCATCAAAAGCCTGTAAAAGCCCGCCCGTAAAGCCCGTTAAAATCCATACCTCAATAATTAAATAATAAGTTACCCCCATATAGAGTTATTTTATATATTTGTCACATTAATGTATTAATTAGATCTTCATTTTCACACACTTTAATGGATATTCACACTTCACTAGCACAATATGAATAATTTTTTCTCTTAAACTCATCTTTTTTATCATTTATGTTCGTTAAAAATAATTATTATATTAATATCTTTAAGAATTTTAAATTATAGTCTAAAAATCACGAAGTAAACATATCATCGATCGAGGTTTTAAGTTTGTCGAATTTAAGTGATTTTTTTACAATCACTGTATTTCATCATAACGATCAAATGCTATCCAATAGCATTTTTCAAAACTTGACTTCTTTTATATAGTTGTTTCGAAACGTTGTACACTTGAGTATAATCTACTAATCAAGTTATACCGCATTAGTAAGCATGTTGTCATTATAATGGCTAAATTCACAAAATGAAAATTGTTATTTTCTGATGTGATCGTTATAGTTAAATATGAGTAGAAGAGAAAAATCAACTCGTTTCGTGAACGTTCGATGCTCGATCGAAACGGTCAACCATATTTTCATAAAACTTATCACACGAAAACGCTATTAGGTACATTTAGATGACCTTGTTTCGTCGACTCTTCCAATCATTAAACTCTCAAATAAATGAGACGTAATCAGCCATGTAAAAATTTGAGAACGTTTACCTCCCAATACTATGGCTCTCCATAGAGATATAAGTTTAAATAAGGTTGACCACACCGATTGGGGTTCGAACTTTGTCGGATTTAAGTGATTTTTTTACCATCACCGTATTTCATCATAACGATCAAATTATATTTCATAGCATTTTTCAAAATTTGACTTCTTTTATATATTTGTTTCGAAAAGTTGTACACTTGAGTATAATCTACTAATCAAGGTATACAGCATTAGTAAGCATGTTGTCATTATAATGGCTAAATTCACAAAATGAAAATTTTGACCGTCTGATGTGATCGTTATAGTTAAATATGAGTAGGGGAGAAAAATCAACTCGTTTCGTGAACGTTCGATGCTCGATCGAAACGGTCAACCATATTTTCATAAAACTTATCACACGAAAACGCTATTAGGTACCTTTAGATGACATTGTTTCGTCGACTCTTCCAAACATTAAACTCTCAAATAAATGAGACGTAATCAGCCATGTAAAAATTTGGGAACGTTTACCTCCCGATACTATGGCTCTCCATAGAGAGAGATAAGTTTAATTAAGGTTGACCGTACCGATCGGGGCTCTAAGTTTGTCGGATTTAAGTGATTTTTTTACCATCACCGTATTTCATCATAACGATCAAATTATATTTCATAACATTTTTCAAAATTTTACTTCTTTTATATACTTGGTTCGAAAAGTTGTACACTTGAGTATAATCTACTAATCAAGTTATTCCGCATTAGTAAGCATGTTGTCATTTTAATGGCAAAATTCACAAAATGAAAATTGTTACATTCTGATGTGATCGTTATAGTTAAATATGAGTAGGGGAGAAAAATTAACTCGTTTCGTGAACGTTCGATACTCGATCGAAATGGTCAACTATATTTTCATAAAACTTATCACACGAAAACGCTATTAGGTACCTTTAGATGACCTTGTTTCGTCGACTCTTCCAAACATTAAACTCTCAAATAAATGAGACGTAATCAGCCATGTAAAAATTTGGGAACGTTTACCTCCCGATACTATGGCTCCCCATAGAGAGAGATAAGTTTAAATAAGGTTGACCGCACCGATCGGGGTTCTAACTTTGTCGAATTTAAGTGATTTTTTTACCATCACCGTATTTCATCATAACGATCAAATTCTATTCCATAGCATTTTTAAAAATTTGAATTCTTTTATATAGTTGTTTTGAAAAGTTGTACACTTGATTATAATCTTCTAATCAAGTTATACCGCATTAGTATGCATATTGTCATTATAATGGCTAAATTTATAAAATGAAAATTTCATAAACCACATATTTATAGGGTATATTTATAATTGAAAATCAATTTGAATTTAGAGTTTAGGGTTTAGAGTTTAGAGTTTGGAGTTTGGCGTTTAGAGTTTCGAAACCCCTTTTTAAAAAATAATCTATAATATTTATTTATTTTAATTAAAGCCCGACCCGGCCTCAACCCGCCAAGAGCTATTCGGCCCGGCCCGCAAAAGCCCGTCAAGTCCGCCTTATATAGTTGGGCTTGGATCCTAGAATTCTTAAAAAAGCCCGGCCCGGCCCGGCCCGGCCCGCCATTTCTAAAATACATTGTAAACCTCGGCCCGGCCCGCTCCAAGCCCGTTGATGAGGCCTAACCTAAAGAAAGAAAGAAAATCTCTTCACCAGAAAGAAAGAAAGTTCTCATTCCCACTGTAATGAAAACAAATCAGGAATGAACAAGACCAGAAGATTTTTCCCTTTATATATAGAGGTTCAGTTCTCTTCTTCCCTGAGTTCCCTCACACCAAGCTTTTCTTTTTTGGGTCAATTTCCCTCACTGATGCTCTCATATATATATATATATATATATATATATATATATATATATATATATATATATATATATATATATATATATATATCCATACAATTGAATTTGATACGTAAAGTTTTAATATTAGAAGGATTTAGCGTTGCTGCAGTTTAGTTAACATATGTTTGTTTGTTAACGCACAAGTTCAGTAAAGAACGATGCTAGACTCAGCAGAGGTGTTCTTGCCAAACGAAACCTCCAAATTTGCCTGCTACATTGCGGTGGTCATATCTTCATGAATCATTTCCGCAAACAAATATGATCAAAATATCAAAAAGTTGAGATCACTCTCGAGTCTCGAGTAAAGATGATGTATAGTCATGAACAAATTTGTGCATTTGTTCATTGATGGTTGAGCTTATAGTTTTACTCTTAAGCTGGGGATGGTATCTCAACAATTTTGCATGCTAGAGTTGAAACTGAAACGAATTTCTAGCACACTGCTACTAGTTTGAGCTCAAGGCTTAGCCTCGTAATATATCCTGAATAGTATGATTTTGGAGACACAGAATAACTTAGTTTCATATCCGGAACCTTACGATTTAGCTTCTCCACAATCTCAAAGGTGAGTAATTACATACGTAAATGGCTATCACAATGCACAACTAATAACTTGGGGTACCAAAAAGCAAACACACCAACCAACCAAGTGTTGGATCTGTACGCTATATCTCAAGTAAAAATCATCACAGATCGAGGACGAGACAGCTAACCAGTTCAGCAGTCCGTGCACTCCTTGTGGCAATTACCTTCCAAAGATCTACGTCTGATTCTGCTTGTTGTTCACAAATTTCAGACGTATTGTCTGGTGCTGAGGATGAGGATGAAGCTGCTGAGATGGAAGCAAGAGGGTTCGGCACATATGCCTGCAGAACTGCAACATTGTTATTTGCATCCTTCGTGATCACATGAAGCTTTCCAAGGAAACCGGCTAGTAAATAAGGAGACTCTGATTCGGTAAAGTCCCGAATCGGAACATCTTCTGCAACAATTTTCCAAGCATCATCTTGGTAATCGTATAGCTTGATTTTGGCACTATCAAGAGTACTAGAAGGATCCAGTGCATACAATTCACCATCGACTGTGACACTCATTTTCGTCCCTGCTTGCCTTGCAGGCCAACCCTCCCCCATGCCAGTTGGCATTTCACCCCAAGAATTCACCTCTGGATCATACACCTCACCTCCAACATCAACAAAAAAGGGCCAGCAATATAAACTTTGTGGAACAAACAACCTCCCCTTGTATGAAGTCATCCCGGTAGCAATAGGCTTGAGCAGATCAGCCAAAAATGCAGTTGGTAAAACCTGAGCTTTGGTAAAGGGCATGCTTGGTATTTGGGACCATATACCTGTTTTTGGATCAAATACTTCAGCTGATTGAAGAGGAGCCAATCCACCACGTCCTCTAGTAACCCCTCCAACAGCATAAAGCTTATTGTTTAAGATGCCAGTCTTACAATATGCTCTACCCATTGACATCGGAGTTGATTCACTCCAAGAGTTGATAACTGGATTATACCGCCAGGTACATGATAGAGCTGTTGCCCTTGAAAATCCACCTAGGACATAAAGGCAACCATCAACAGCACCAACGGCACAACCACAAAAAGGCATTCGATCCAGTGCATCCTTTCTCCCAAGCCAGCCCATGATAACATCTGCAAGTCTGATACTTGAACCTACCATTTTCCACATTCTACGGGCAGTTAGAACCCTCCTAGATTCATCTTCAGGACAAACACTAGGCATTGGTGGCAACCTTTGCCATTTTCCGGCCAGAGGGTCCAGCGCATACCATATGAGCTTATCGCTTTCCACCTTTGTTAATACATAGAGCCATTCCTCTGTTGTTCGTAGCTCTTTTCTCAAATTGAAAAGCTCAGCAGTCATAACAGTCGTTTTCCAGGCACGTGACACCATCTTCAACTTCAAATAGTGGATCCTAGGTACCCTGGCAAGAATCTGAATAGATATCTCGTCAGGAAGACTGGGAATCAATCTCGAGTTATCCTCATCAAGACACGAAGACAGCCTCTGCCTCTTGCGCGCCTCACTCTGCGAAACCTCATGAGGTGCACTCTCCCTAGTCCTTGAATTACTCAGAATAGCCCCCATGGATACCTCCTTCTAACCTCTTCAATCACAGTTCTACTCTCATATCATCAAACCGACTGAGAAACAAGGAACACAATGAGAAATTGAGTATCGAATTCAATCATCAGTCTTACTAGAAACCCAAATGACCCCACAAAAACCACAACACCCCTATACAATTCAAGAACTTGACAGAACCCAATACTACACATCACACAGAACATTCACAGCCGTAATGGGTGCCCAAATGCATATAAGATAAATCAGAGAATAACAGCTCACATCATACTATTATAATCAATTAAAATTGGGTTAAGCAGAAAGGGTTCTGAACTTAGGTAGCTAACAATCACATAGACTAAAATGAACTGAACCCAGACTTCCGCAGCTCAAATACAACAAACCCAATTCCTCTACACACTTAAACTGACCAAAAAATTCACACCCTTTATTATTTTCTATGCCACCAAACAGAAATCAGTCCTTTAAAAACTGTGACCTCTTAGTTCAATTCCACAGTTTCATCACAATCAACCCAGTTTGAATTAAAGGAAGACATCAAAAAGTGAGAAGGGCAAATCGGGAAAGTTCACCTGAGTGTGGTCCTTGGAGAATCGTGGTCGGAGTTTCGTTGGTGCCGGCCCTCAGTGTTCACTTGAATTGGGTTTATTGTAAAGATGGGGTTCCTTTTAGTTTGCGTGCGCTACCTAACACAAACCCGATTCCCTGTAACGCAGTCCAGGTATTATGCCCACCCTCATACGTCGGTAGACGTAAAAGTCCACTCTACTCGCCCCACAATACCAAATGAGCAATGTATACATTATTGTGGGACCTTGTAATTTATCTATATGTTTTTTTTTAATAATTATAATTTTGAACGTAAATAAACTCAATTCCGTTAAGTGAACTTTGTGGCCAACGCCCTGTCTCAAATGGTCATTAGTCACGGTCTCGCTTTGCCTCATTGTTAGAATCACTTTCCTTCTCATGCTGTGGCACATGCTGTTAATTTTGATCTATTTAGAGCTGGTTCTCAGAAGATTCTCTTTGTAATATTAAAAAAAAAAAAATCGGGTATACCGTATATATAGTCTCACTCTCCCAATAGTAATATTTACAAGAGCGTCCCTCAAGTGTCCAGCCTACTGGCTGCTAACATGCTAATTCCACTGCACCAATCTTGTTGGGTTACATAAATCTGATCCGGTTAATTTTTTTACCCGAAAGCTTCACATTCTTATTTATTATCTTATGGCAAAATGTTGGAAAGTACAAGCCGCCATTGTTGTAGAATAACTCTTGAATCAATGTTCATTTTGCCTTTGCATTCACTTGTCACCTTAATGCTTGCCTATTTCTTGATTTTTTTTTTGTAGTATAAGCAGGGATGGCCAGTCGGTCTTTCTGAGGCCATCTTATAATGTAGCGGCGCCAAGCTTTTGATTATCAGAGGACTTGATCGGAAAAACTAAAAGTGTAAAACATACTATAATTCTGATGAGGAACTTTGAAATGTGGATTTGTTAATTACTTTCTAGTTAATTGTTTTTAAGACTTTTTTTTTTTTCAAACTATAAGTGTTAGGGTTCTTGGTCACACCCTCACAAATTATATATATATTTATATATATATGCCATTTTCATACCTAAATCAGTATTCTTTTATTTATTTAAATTTTTTGTTTGAAAGGGGGAATTTTGATTAATTAAATGAGATGAGTACAATCATAGTTTATGACATCTATCACAATTCTAGGTACTCGTTCTATCCAAGTTGTATCATAATTGGCCTCAAAGCCAATTGCAGCTAATCTATGCGCAATAGAGTTGCATGAACGGGGACAATGCTGAACTTCAACACCTTGTAATTGACACCAAATACTCCTGATGTCATCAATGATGCTTTCATTATTAAGAAAATCATGGTCGACAGTTTTTGCTTCTACGATAGCTTCCATGGAGTCACTATCTATAATCGCATTTTGAAGATTCAAAGAATGGATGAGATACATGCCCTCTTTGATAGCTACTCACATTGGTTTTGAGAAGCTGTATATGCCACAGGTTTGGCAAATGAAGCAACAAAATGTCCATGCACATCTCGGATCACTCCTCCTACTCCACCTTTGGTTTGGTTAGGCAAGAAAGCTGCATCCACATTTACTTTAAAAGTATGGATTTAAGAGGGTAACTGCTAGTGCTCGGTCACACGCTGAGAGGAGATTCTAATAGGTTTATTTGCTATTCGGTATTCATCGAACCAAGCCAACGCACTTACCATGGTTTCCTGAGCAGATTTGCCTTTTCCCTGAAACAGAACATTATTTATGTTTGTCCACACGCTCCAAATTAAAACCATTAGTTTGGCAAAATCTTATGCTTTTAACTTTGTGGCAGCCTGCATCATCCATTCTTCAAAGGACATGTCATCATGTATCTGCATATGAAAGCCAGAGAGTGAGAAAATTTGTTACATAAACGTACCATGACAAAACAAGTGTAAGGTGTTTTCAGTATGATGGTTGCATATGGGGCATTACATCTCACCAATGTAACATTTAGAAATAAGTCTGTCTCGAGTCGCTAAAAGATTTTGAATAGCTCTCCAATTACATATTTTAACTTTGCCAACAACGCAACATTCCAAACTTTCTTCCAGAGCAAGCCAAACGGGTCTCCATGAGAGGTTGAGGAAAGAGCATTAGCCAAGACTTGTTGTCTTGCAACCCAATACACAGATTTAACTGAATACAGACCTTTCTTTTCTGGACTCCATACTAACTTGTCAGCAACTTCCCTTCAACTAAGTGGGATGCACAGAATTTTCTCTACGATTGTGGGAGGGAAAAGAGAAAGCACAAGTGACACTTTCCAAACACAATGCTCATGATTAATTAGGTCTGCCACCACGTTTACCTCACAAGTATCTGGTCTCTGAATACTGAATGTCGAATTCACATGAACCCATTTATCTGTCAACACATTTACCTGGTGACCATTACCAATCTTCCATTGAACTCCTGCCCTGAGAACTGGTCTAGTTGCAAGAATGCTTCTCCGAGAGAATGAAGGGGCATCGTTGAGTTGAGCCTCCCAAAAAGAAGAGTAAGGGAAATACCTGGTTTTCAGGATTTTCGCCACCAAGGATTGGGGGTAATTGATTATTCTCCATCTCTGTTTAGCTAACATCGCAAGGTTATATGCATACGGGTTTTTGAAGCCAATACCTCCCTCTTGTTTTGTAAGATAAAGTCGCTCCCAGCTTATTCAATGAATACGTTTTTTTTTATCTTCAGTATCCTCCCAAAAGAAAGAGGCACAAAGTTGATGTATATCATCACACAAGCCTTTTGGCAATAGGTAGAAGTTCATGGCGTATAATGACATCATCTGCGCTACTGTTTTAATAAGAATCTCCTTATCAGCACAACTGAGTAATTTAGATTTCCAGCCAAGTAATTTATTGGACAGCCGCTCTTTTATGTATGAAAAAATGGTTGATTTGGACTTGCCTACTCGAAGAGGGAGGCCAAGACACTTGTCATGCTCATCTTTCCTCTCAACTGCCAACACCGAAGCTACTCTATATTGCTCCTCCATGCTGACATTTCTACTAAACACCACACTGCATTTGGCTAAATTTACTTTCTAACCTAATGCTTGTTCACAGACATCAAGAATTTCTTGGTATCTCACACATTCAGTTTCAGTCGCAGTTCCAAATAGGAAGCTATCATAAACAAAAAAGAGATGATGAAGAGAAGGGCCTTGCAGACACATTTTTAGACCTTCAATAGCTCCCGAATCACCCGCTTGAGATACAAGTGTGGATAACCCTTCTGCACATAGGATGAAAATATATGGGGAGAGGGGATCTCCTTGTTTGATACTTCTAGAGGGGGTAATAAATTTTGTTGGCATTCCCTGTAGCAATATAGAATATGAAACAGAGGTAATGCAGCGCATGATCATCTGAATCACCCAAATGAAGAGAAGGGCCTTGTGGACACATTTTTAGACCTTCAATAGCTCCCGAATCACCCGCTTGAGATACAAGTGCGGATAACCCTTCTGCACATAGGATGAAAATATACAGGGAGAGGGGATCTCCTTGTTTGATACTTCTAGAGGGGGTAATAAATTTTGTTGGCATTCCCTGTAGCAATATAGAATATGAAACAGAGGTAATGCAGCGCATGATCATCTGAATCCATTCTTCAGAGAAACCCAACTTGTGCAGCGTAACATTAATATATGGCCATTCTAAACGATCATATGCCTTGCTAATGTCAAGCTTAAGAAAGAAAAAACCCGATGCTTGGTACCGGAGTTAATGCATGAAGTGTGATACTTATGTGGCTATTATAGTATTGTTTGAGATCAATCTTCCTGGCATATATGCACTTTGCAGTGGAGAGATGATGTTGGCCATACACTTCTTCAATCTATTTGCCGCTACTTTAGCACCAATCCTTGTTAGCACATTGCATAAAGCAATCGGACGAAAGTGAGCTGCTTGCTTGGGAGATTTTATTTTGGGAATCAGACATAAAAAAAGTATGATTAGCATCTTCCCATGTTTCACCATGTTGTAAAAAGCCTCGAATTGCTTGACAAACATCAGCTCCCACAATGTGCCAATATTTTTGAAAGAAGAAAGGAGACATGCCATCCGGTCCAGGACTTTTCGAGGAGTGCATTTGGAACAGAGCAGCGTGTAAGAGGTCTGCATTCATGTCATTTGTTACTCGAGTTGGAGTGGCCTCAATTACCTGCATAACGGTTGCATGATTGATCCCTTCAGAAGTAAAAACATCTGTAAAATACTGCAACGTAAGCTTTTTAATATCCTGAGGAGGTGTGAGGCACTAGCCATTATTATCTTCCAGACCTTTAATGGTGTTTCGACTTCTACGATTACTTGCTTTTCTGTGAAAGAAGGCTGAATTCTGATCTCCATCTTGGAGTCATAATACTCTAGAACGTTACCTCTAGTATTTTTCCTGCTGTGACAACAGATGACTATATGTAACATGTAACTCTCTTTGAATTTCATATTGCTCAGGAGAGTATGGAAGTTTCATAATATCATAGAGCTTTCTTTGAATCTCCTTCATCTCTACACTTGGTTTTTTAAATTCATGCTCATACCAATGTTGCAGCTGTTTCCCAGTAGCTTCAATTTACCTAAATCAGTATTCAGTACTTCTCAAGCCCAATAAATTTCCCTAACACATCAACACATTTCCAAAAAACATAAACTGAATTCCGAAAATATTTATAGCTAGAATTAAAGTACAAATCGCACTATGCTATATAACATGGCTTTAACTTCGTGTCTTCGTGTTAAGCCTTTCATATGCATCCAACATTGGAAATTGTTTTATATATATATATATATATATATATATATATATATATATATATATATATATATATATATATATGAAATGAAATCTATTAGACAGAGGTGTCTCTAGCGCAACCACATTGTATAATGTCAAATAAGAAGGCATTAGAAGCTTCAGCCGGAACCCTATCCATCCAAATAGTTCCTTGGCTAATTGTATGTCCAAAGTTTGCTACAACATCAGCAACAAAATTTTCCTCTCTAAAAACATGCCTGAAAGAAATTGTATCATTTGCAGCTAGCTAGAGTTCGAATGTTTTCTACGATGTTCAGTAGACGCCATGGAACACCCGAAACTCAATTGATTGCATTAACTACACGTTTTGAATCACCTTCAATTTCCAGATTGCGATAACATTTGTTTCTTGCAGTGATGAGACTATCTTTAAGGGCTAATGCTTCGGCCACCAGAACAGTAGTCTTCCCAGCATTTCTTATTGCTGCTATTAGAGGGGTCTTGCATGAGAGTCATGTATGACGAAATCACTAGCAGCAGAATCTCTTCGTACTGAGCCATCAAAGTTGATTTTAATAGTATCCAGAGGAGGAGGGTTCCACTTTATTGGGTGTTGTTGTTTTGGTCTTCCCTTTTCCTCTAAATATTACCTAGAGCATTGCAGTTCTTGAGGATAGCAGCAGCTACAACCCTAAGAGCGGTACCGTTTTTATCTTTAAAAATTGTATCATTTCTGGTTTTCCATATTTGCCGGCATGTAATAATAGTTTTGGCAAAAAGTTTTTCATCATAAGGTTTGTCAAGAAAAAGTTCCTTGAAAACTTGGATATAACCATATATCGGACCAATTTAAAATTGTATCAAATCCTAAACAAGACCAAACTTCATTAGTAAAAACACAGTCACCAAAACGATGATCAACAGTCTCATTATCGAAATCACAACATTGGAAATTATTTTTAGAAAGAACAACATGCACTGTAGAGCAGATGAAAACTTTGTTCAAATCAAGAACAAAAGGAAAAGAGATAGGACACTATAGTTCCAGCTCTGATACCATAAAGAAATCAACACGAGAGTTTACGAAAACTTTTCTGATATATTTCTTGATAATAAAACAGAATACAAACTACACTGCTTATAGAGAAGTAAAACTGATCTCATTCTTCTAAGGATTAACAACTTATCTTATCTTAACAACCTCCCTTGAAATAAGGGACAAGGCGTTAACTTAAACTACACACATTTTATAACTATCAACAACTTATCAACAACTATCAATAGTGAAAGGCCTGATATGGTGGGATTTGAGCTGAATAGAACGTGGAGAATATGGAGCAGGAGCAGGACATGTACTCACACATGTAGGATAGCAAGAGCAGGACATGTACTCACACATGTAGTATAGCAGGAGCAAGACATACACCCCAATACTCCCCCTCAAGCTGGATCAAGGGGATCCATTGATCCAAACTTTGTCAAAATAAGTCGAAAATTAGCTTTAGAAAGAGATTTGGTGAAGATATCAGCTAACTGGTCACAACTTCGAGTATAGTGAGTGACAATAATCTTGAACTGAACTTGAGCTCGAAGATAGTGACAATCGACCTCTATGTGCTTGGTTCTTTCATGAAAGAGTGGATTAGAGGCAATGCGCATTGCAGCTTAGTTATCATAGTAAAGAGACATGAGTTTGCTACTGGGGGATCCCAAATCAGACAGCAATCCCTTCAACCAAATCAGTTCACAAGCAGTGGTAGTCATAGCCCTATATTCAACTTCTGCACTAGAACGAGCAACAACAGTTTACTTTTTGCTCTTCCAAGTAACCAAGTTCCCTCACACAAATATATATAAATCAGTAGTAGACTTTCGATCAAGAGAATTACATGCCCAATCAACATCAGTGTATGCCATAATATCAATACTGCCATTGTTCTTCAATAATATGCATGCCTTTACCAGCAGATCCCTTCAGGTAACGAAGGATTCTATTGACAAAATGAAGATGAGCTAGGAGCTTGCATAAACTGACTAACAATGCTCATAGCAAAAGCAAAGTTTGGCCTAGTAATAGTGAGATAGATAGGCTTACCAACTAGCCTTTGATATGAAGTCACATCTGAAAGTAACAGACTTGAAGTCTTAAGTTGAAGCTTGTTATCAAGAGGAGTGCAGGTTGGTTTGCAATCCCACATTTCTGATTCTTTTAATAGATCAAGAACGTATTTTCTTTGATTTAGAAACAGCTTTCTTTTTATAAGAAGTGGTAATTTCAATACCAAGAAAATACTTTAGGATCCCCAAATCTTTAATAGCAAACTTGTTGCTTAGAGATTGCTTAAGAAAATTGATCTCTTCAAGATTGTCTCATGTCACAATTAAATCATCAACATAGATGAGTATCAAAAGCTTACTTGTTGAACCAATTCAAACAAACATGAGCCTGCATTCCTACTGTGAAAACCAACTCCCTCAAGGACTGAGCTGAGTTTGGCATACCAGGCTCGAGGAGACTGTTTTAAACCATAGACAGTTTTGTGAAGCTTACATACCATGCTTGGATCAGACGCTTGAGGATGACCCAGAGGCAATTTCATATACACTTAGTCTTCAAGATCGCAATATAGAAAGGCGTTTTTGACATTCATGTGATAAAGAGGCCAAGAATGATTTAATGCAACTGAAAGAAGAACTCTTACTGTACTCATTTTAGCAACAGGGCCAAAAGTCTCTTTGTAGTCAACCCCATAAGTTTGAGTGAAGCCTAGTGCTACTCATTTGTTTACATTAAGAGCTTGAAGTTCATCTACCATAGCCTGCCTCCATATTTCATATTTTTTTGCCTCATCAAAACTTAGAGGCTTATGAACAGCATCCAAAGAGCTTAGAAAAGCAACATGAGAAGTATAAAATTTCTTGTAGGAAAGCTAAGCAGTCATAGGATACCTTGCTGTGTACGTCTCATAGTCATTAAACTTTGCTGGAGATCCTCTTTCTCGTGGAGGATTTTTGAGATTCACAACTGGAGGTGGTGAATGAGGTTGAGTTCGTTTAACATGGCCCTTGGTGAGAGGCCACTAGAGATGATTAAACTTGCTCAACATTAGCTTGACCAACTTCAGAATCAGGATTTGAAACTTGAGTTTCTGGAACTGCAGCAGTAGTATTACAAGGCAAGTTGGTATCCTCATCAACTGGAATATTAGGATAGGAAAATAAATTAAGCAATGACTCCACTGACTATAACCATTAGATTTCCCAGTGTAGTCAGCAGTAGTTTCATCAAATCTAATATCCCTAGAGACAATGATCTTTCGAGTGGAAGGATTGTAATACTTGTATTCTTTTTGAGTGGATGAATACCCAAAAAAGACACACTTGACTGCTTTAGGTGAAAGTTTATCTTGTTGATGAGCTTGAATATGAACATAACAGATGCAACCAAAGACCTTCAAATCAGAGAGTCAATTTTTCTTCTTTTCAACACCTCAAGAGGGGACTTTCTGTCAAGTACTCGACTTGGTAATCTATTTATAAGATATGTGGTAGTAAGAACACTGTATGACCAAAACCTCTTAGGAACATTCATCTGAAACATAAGAGCTCTAGTCTTCTCAAACAGATCCTTATTCTTTTTTTCAACAATTCCATTTTGCTCAGGAGTACCAACACAACTTGTTTGATGTAAAATCTCATGCAAACTTAGATATTGAGACATGTTTCTGGACATATACTCAGAACCATTATCAGATCTTAGGGTTTGGATTTGTGATGAAAATTGATTGCCAACAAACTTATGGAAATCTTTAAAAACATTAACAACTTCACTTTTAAATTTAAGAAGATATAACCAAGTAATCTATCAATAAAGGTTACAAAATATTTGAATCCATCATGAGATTCATGAACTAGACCCCAAATGTTAGAATGAACGATTTCAAAAGAATTTCTAGACCTGGACAAGGAAGAGGGAAAAAACAGCCTTGAAAACTTTCACAAATACACACATCACATTGATAATGTGATTTACACATATCTAGAAACAAAATAGACTAGACTTTTTCAGAGGGATGAGCCAATTGCTTATGCCAGATCGAGATGATAATCTTGAGCTAAGCTTGAGCTAACTAGAAAAACGCTGGGAGCAAAAGTTTCTTGGGGAGATAGTACAGTCCATTTAAAAAGAAACATTCACAATCGTCTTCTTAGTAAGAGGATCCTGAAAAATAACATTGAAAGACGAGAAGATTACTAGACATCTAAGAGTACGAATAATTTTGCCAACTGAGAGAAGCTAGAAGGGAAAAGAAGGAACATAAGGAGCTACAGACTCGATAATATCATATAACAATCTTATTTTTCATTTTCCTAAAACAGCAACTCCTTTGCCATTTGCTACTGAAACTTTGGAAGGAACATAAAGTTTTTGAAAATCATGCAAGTTTTGAAATTTGTTTGTCATATGATTAGTTGCCCCTCAGTCTATAATCCAATAGTCATCCATAGCACAAACACTTAGAGCAGTGGAGAAGGATTTCAAGATACCTGAAACATCCTTTTGTGGAACATGAGCAGATTCTACGAGGAAGCCGGCAAACTTTCCAATGAGAGCAGTATGATCTTCACTCCCAGAAGTAATTGCTTCATTTCTTCCACTGTGCGTTTGCTTATTATTGAGATAAGCAGCAAACTCATTGATCAAAACTGAGGGGTTTAAAGTGAAATCAAACATACTATCTGAAAAAGAATTTAAATCTTCATAATCAGAATTTAAACTTGCAAGCATCTAAAATATTTTTTCTTCCTCTGCTCTTTTGAGCAAAATAGTAGTATCTGTGGTATGAGGATGATAAACATCAAGCTCATTCCACATGGTTGTTAAACTGCCAAGATGTTGCACAAAGGACTTCCCCTCTTACTACAAATCTGAGATATATATCACGCTTGAGTTGAAAAATCCGAGCTACATTATTCTGATTTCCATACATGTCCTTAACATGATTCCAGAGATGTATAGAAGATTCAGAAAAATTGAAAATTTCAGTGATCTTACTCTCCATAGAATTGAGTAGCCAAGACATAACAAGTTGATCCTTGCATTGCCTAGAATATCAAAGGTAGGTGAGCCAACTTCCAGCTTCTCAACAACTCCATTAACATAACCTAGCTTGGACTTTTCTCCAAGAGCAAGAGTGACTGCTCTAGCCCAGGATACATAGTTGAACTCATTCAACAAAGTAGAGCTGAGACGTTGATTATGATTACTCTCAACATCTGAAACTCTAGACATGGTTGGACTCAAATTGGTACTAAAAGGATTAATCTCAGAACTACTCTCAGCCATCTTAGCTTGAAGAACATAAGAGAACAACCTTGACCAGATCAAGAACAAAAGGAAAAGAGGCAGGTTACTATAGTTCCTGCTCTGATACCATAAAGAAATCAACACAAGAGTTTGCGGAAGCTTTTCTGATATATTTCTTGATAATAAAACAAAATACAAACTACACTACTTATAGGGAAGTAAAACAAATATCATACTTCTAAGTACTAACATCTTATCTTATCTTATCAACCCTCCTTTGAAATAAAAGACAAGCCATTAAGTTAAACTATACACTTTGTACAACTGTCAACAATG
Source organism: Potentilla sterilis (assembly GCA_963682095.1). Taxonomy (NCBI): domain Eukaryota; kingdom Viridiplantae; phylum Streptophyta; class Magnoliopsida; order Rosales; family Rosaceae; genus Potentilla; species Potentilla sterilis. Next base: position 10,314,040 of record OY821765.1, on the reverse strand, counting down.
TTATCAACAACTATCAATAGTGAAAGATTTGATATGGTGGGATTTGAGCATAAATGAATGTGGAGAATATGGAACAGGAACATGACATGTACTCACACATGCAGTATAGCAGGAGCATGACATTAATCTCAATAGTTCGTCATTTGGATTGAGTACGATCGATATATTTCCCGTACATGCAACTAGGGGCTCAGTTTAATTTGTTGTCAATAATACTATGTACTTCGTGGACTTCTCCGCTGAACTTGGTTTGCTTTCCATGCCCAATCTTTTGTCTGCTTATTTTCAGTACCTAGCAGCAAAGGTTATTTCTGCCGGCACCAGCACTTAGGCCTACGATATCAGCGAGTAAGTGAACTCGAAGGGCCGGTGGAGCATTAGATTCCACTTATTTAGCTACAATCTATGCCTTCTACGGTGATGAAATGAGGTCAGTGACAGCCTTAAGCTTGATCGAGAACCAGTTTGAGAAGTTTGCTGCAGAAGACCGCTCATCAAGTAAACTAAGACCTTCATGCGCATGCTTATTATGATGCAACATGGATTGGTTTCTGCATGCTTCTACTATATCTTCATATCTCTATGAAGTTAATTAGTCCTAGATCCTAGTACACACAAGAGGGTTAATTATCTCGATCACTTGTATTTCGAATGAGTATTTGAGACATGAATCACATGAGAGGTCGGGTGCATAACATATCACCTTTTTTGGCAAAAGTAGATGAAACTAAGAAGTTAATTGAATTTCAATATTTCACAATACTTCATATCATCAACTTTTGATATACCCAAAGTAAAATATTTACGTTAATATGAAAACTAAGCAAAATTCCATTATACAGATCTGCATAGCACGCAGATTAGTTTGTGTGTGTGTGATTAAATATATCAAAAAGATATTGAACAAGAGATGTAATGAGAACCACAAGATTAGAGAATGTTGGAATTAGATATGGTTCACAAGAGCATGCAGATCTGTATGATAGACAAGTCCTGAAAACTATAGGCCTTATATTTTCAGTTCGCCTGAATTCCACAAATCTCAAGAGAGACCCATCAAAACATAGACGGTATGGTTTATAGCTCTAGTACATAGTTATATGTACTTGAAGGAAACAAGGAGAGAATCTTCAATACAGTCGTCGTGCCGCACTGGTGGTATGGTCGGAGAATCAAAACTCAGTAACTATGTTTCAGTTGTTTTATGAACGTACTAACTATACTGTATCAAACTATAATACCCAAAACGTACACTTCTCACTACCCACTGCATGCATGTAGATATATACAGTATACTGATGATTAGTAGCCGTATTATACATGTGACACTACGATTCTTTTGAAGAACTTCTCGGGGACGAGAGATTCTTGACAGGATCCGAACCAGATTTTACTCTGAAACCCGGATAAGGTCCTGCGGGGACCATCTCAAGACTAATTCTATTGATAAATCGATAAGCAAATCTTAAGATGGACAACGCTAAAACATGTATCAAATAAAAACACTTCTAATTCAACTTCCAACCTCAAAGCCTGGAGCCATCTACTCCCCAAATCATAACCACCACCAAAAATAAACATAAACGCAACTCAATTGACTCACAGGTAATCATAGTAATCTAATAATGAACTGAGATTACAAAATAGAAAAGTAAAAGGATCAATAGATCCTACCAAGCGGAAGCAAAGACGACGATGATGAGTATGCCTCGACTCCGAGTACTCTTGACCTCAAATAACTAGTCTGCAAACTGGGTGATTTAAAACGAATGGCACAGGAGAAAGTAAATTTAAAACGCTAGAGTGAGTGGATAAAAATAAAATAATTTTTAATATAATACTTTAAATAAAAGTATCATATTAATTTTTCTTAATATTTTATAAATAAAACCACAATGCATCCATTTTAATAAAACGTCCCACTTTTTAAGAAAAGCATATTTAAAAATCAGCCCCGCTGATATGTCAGATAAACAATAATATTTTTGTTTATATATATATTCAAAATGAAATACTTTTAAAAATCAATTAATAACATCTCACGACCAATCCCATTGGTCATATAAAAACCAGCCCCTCTGGTTCGGGAATTTATTAAATAACAGAAAGTCTCATAAGAGAAAATATTTCTGAAACCCAAATAATATAAAATCATGACCAATCTCATTGGTCATATAATATGGGAAGGTTAGCACCATTTAATAGTAAGCCTCCAAGGCTAAGGGTCGAGCCTCCAAAACTCTGTAACGTCCCACGCTAAACCTGTACACATCGACCACCGAGCTTGAATCTGACCTATGTGGTCAAGTCGTCACCTCGCATGGAATCAGGTGACTAAGTTAGCTAGCATCAATATATATATATGGACCCTGATATGGTGATAATCTTAAAACAAAACCGAAAACACGCTTCCTCTTATATATTATAATTAGTATGGTCCCCGACCGCACATATGAGGCTTATTATAATCATAAATAGTATAATAGCCTCAAAAGATATACATATATATTCGACATATCCAACATGCCGTAAAATAATATCGAAAAATTTATATATATATATAGCATCGACATGTATCAAATGTCATAAAATCACAAATATCGAAAACATAAAATCCTCAAAAATCTTATTTTCGGTCTGTACCTTTAAATACGTATAAAACTTATTCAGCAGGATCAAATATGAATGATTAAAACATACTATTTCCAGAAATCTCGTTTCCGGGTAAAATTACGTACTACTTAAAATAGTAGTAAATATATAACCCAAATCCATATTTTACTTTAAATATCAATATCATAAAATTATACAAATTATCATGCTTCTGAAATCATATCATACAATAAAAATAAACTGCATTTTATTAAAATATTTATGCATGTATTTATTTAAAGTAAAATTCACTCAAAGTACAGCCGAGCGCGCCGCTATTCCGAGATCTCGTCACATCGAGTAACCTCTCGACCTGTAACAGAGACGTATTTAAAAGATATTTCAAAACTCAGAATTCGATTATAAAGTTAAATTTACGACGTCCTCACTCGCCCGAATAACCCCATTTAAATTCTTGTTATCGGTATTGAAATTACGTCTCAAATACCAAAACAATTTACGTCCAAAATTACTCAGGACACCCATCCCGAGTCCAATAACTTCTTTTAATGGTTATTTTGTCGTAAAACCTTTTTTACCAGCTTTTACCCTTTTTACAGAAAGTCCACAGTAGAATTTTAGGGTTAAACAGTAATTGTGAAAGTCAAAATGCTATTTACAATTCATTTTTACTGTTTACATTTATTTTTACTGTTTACCATTTACTAAATTACTGTTTACTGTTTACTTTTCACCTTTTACCGTTTTACTTTTTACTCTTTACCATTTCTTCAATCTCTTGCCGCCTGCACCAGCAGCTCGTCTGTCCCGTCGCCGGCAGCGCCACCACAGTGGCCAGAAACACCACCACAGTCCTCCAAACCAACCCAACAAGACCACCACCACCTCAGGGTTCCGTTTCCACTGCCTCCGTCGCCAAAATCAACCTCAGCCGCCACAGACGGCGGCCAACACGGCGGTAGAATCCCAAATACGTGCAATTTCTCCAAATTCTCACCAACTTAACAAGAAACTATACTCAATCGACTCCTAACGATGTTCTGGACTCAAATTCAACCTCCTAATCCACCAAAAACATCAACTCCACCAAAACCAACAAAGAACCCAAAACCCTAGAATTTTGAATCCAAAATTCTCCTTATCTAGGTTGATATGAATCAAATCCTTTGATGGAGAGGTAGTGCAGGTCGAGGCCTTCTTTTCCCCCTTAGATTCAGGCCAAGAGGTGGCCGGAGGAGGAAGTTGCAGTTCAACTGTATTTGAACTTCTTGGGTTGAAATCGGCCAAACGGCCGCGAACCAAGCCGCGTCGCCCCCATAGAGGAGAAGAGGAGGAGGAGGCGGTCCGAACGGGACTGGTGGTGAGCCGAACGATGGCCGGAAGACGAAGAAAGGCGGAGGGCAGCGCTGGGTCGGTGGGCTCGGGCTGAGTCGCGAGGAGGGAGAGAGAGAAACAAGAAAAGGAAAAGAAAAGAAAAAGAAGAAAAAAGAAATATTCTTTTTTCGAGAAATTTCATTCTCTGCTATTTATGCTCGTCTAAAAACGAAAAATTACCAATTTTTACGTCGTAACTTTTTCATGCGAACTCCAATTTAAGCGTGTTACGCGTCCACGAACTCGTTTTAACGTCCACTATCCAGTCGAGTAATAAAATTCTCGGTCGGGTCAACTTAATAAAAAGTCAACGTTTAGCACTTTTGAATAGTAAAACCAAATCCTGGAACGTAAAAATAAAAGATAAACCTGTCAAAAGTTAGTTCGAGGTTCGGGTCGTATCTGTTTGGGCCTAAATTGACATTTATCCGAGATTGTGGATAGAGGCCTAAGAGGTTGTTTATTAAAGAATAATCTGATGTAAATTAAATATTTCCTTCTTGGAAAAGAATTGGGGAGAAGGAGGTGGTTTAAGGTAATTGAATCCTAATTGATCTCAGAATCTATTATGCTTGATACGCAAATATTAGGGTTCTGCATTCTCTATATAAAGAATTCTTATACAACTTGGAAGGGGTTCACAACCATCTTACAAACACACAAGTTTTTACGCATCGCAAATCTTGCAAAGTCTCTTCGGAGCAAATCTCTTACGCGTACTGTCTCCACAAAGTGTAAACAACCACCATCCAACCCTGCCGCAACCTTATGCCCGCCACCGGTCGTTGTATACTTGCGCAATTGTCAAAATGTGTCTTGCATTCGTGTGAGCGTCGCTAAGACCTATTGTGTCCAGTCGCCACATCTTGTGGTATATCGAGTCGCTATCTTGTATAGCAAACCATTCTCCGCGGTCTTGAATTGTTGCTCTGCTTTGCATCACAAGATCGAAGTAAAAATTACTCAATCTGCAATAGGTTGAGAAGAAAATCATAATAGATTTTTATTAGGTCTTGTTCGAGCCTCTTACGCCGGCCTAGTCAACGCCTGCGTAACAGTCGCTTGGTCAAGAAGTCAGGTATCGGAAGCAGACAGATACACTCGCCAAAGGTCGTCCGCATTAAAGTTGTACCAACTCAAAGGTACTGGCACGCTCGCCCACATCACAAGAGGACTGTAATTGACATCCGCCACCCCCACGTGTTGACTGTTCGCCGGATACTGAATCCGCCACGAACAGTATCATTCCTTACTCCGGAAGAGTGGTCGAAAGACTCCAAACATAGTGACACTGCTCGTGAAGGTACTCATACTTCAATAAACCAAACGGCACATGGTTGCAGCTTCGCCAGCTTCCTATTTATGTATGAAAACAAGGATTGGTAGTAGCGAGCCCTTGAGTTTTGCTGCAGGTAGCACGCAGTGCCATTTATCAAGGATGAGGTAACTGTAGTGCATGTGAGGATGGGGTATTTGATGTGGTCAACTAGAGTCGGTTTCTGGGTTAAATAGTTAATATTTCTGTACAATAAGTAGGAGAAAATGACAGGATTGGTGAAGTCATTCATAACTTGAGTATAGATCGATTGATACTGGCAGCCCCAGCCAAACTACCTCTTAAAGACAGCATGTCATTTTAATACCACACTCTCTCACTCACTCACTCACTCACTTCACTTCTCTCACTTCATTCACTCTAACTCTGATCTGATCTCTTCCTGCCGTGATGAACATGAAGAGCAGCACTGCTACTAAGAAGAAGACGACGATGATGCCGAGGGGATTCATGTGCCACTCTCAGGCCGCAACCGCCGTGTGCGTGAGCAGCGCCGATGCAGCTCGGTCAGCGATCATCCCCGCTGCTAGAAACACGAGAATGATCAGCAACAACTACAATGCCAGGTACTCGAGGATCGGCGAGCCACGCAGGTTTGTTATTCCACCTGATCATGGAAAAAAACCAGTCTTGTTGTCTTCCATGATCAAGAGAGAGCCGGCCTTGAACTACCACCACCACCACCACCATCTTCATTACTCGAAGCCGAAGATGTCACTGCAGAAAACACCATCAGTTTTACCTTCTGCAGATAATGTCTTCCAGGTAAACATATAGTTGATTCCTTTCTACCAATATTGTCAGATGAGAATTGTATCGATCTTATCAAACTTGCAAATGGTATAGAGAGAAACCATATGCTTTTGTCTCATTTATTGTCTGTCTCTGCCATATTGGTTTAATCTGCAAGTGAGGCTTATATATAGATAGATATATTCTTTTGTCTCCACATTTTACTGTTTATTCTGACAGTACTGGGTACCAAAATTCGATTCTCAGATCTATATGAATCTTGTCTGCTAATAATTCTAGCTCTCATGCACCTAAGAGTACAGATATGATGAAATATCCCTGGTCCATTAGTTTATATTTCAAACTATTGCATAGTTATTTCTCTCTTTAAATTTGCCAAGCAGCTCAAATGACTTTGACAGTGTAGCTTGCAATTGTTACTTATTATCCCATTTAGGGTTCATTGTAAATCTCAGTTACTCAATTATTTGAAGTTCGATCAAGTTCAAACAAACAAATTAAAGCTCCTTACTTCTACACTGTCATATATAATTTAGTAATTATTTTTTTACATCCCTAACAACAATATTGATCATTTAATCGACTGTAACAAACGACGATGTAGTATACGTACATATATATAGTCGGTAAGCATATATTTTTGGCCAAATTTGTAGAAGGATATCCCTAGCTAGGTCTCTCCTAACTCATTTATTGATCGATTCACCTTCCAATATAGTACTGCATTGGCAAGCTTACTTAAAATTGTGCTAGCTATATATGTAAATTCTGGTCAGATATATAGATCACGACATCATTGGTTTGCTATGTGTTGGTTTTGCAGGTGGTTGTTATGAGGGTTGCTCTTCATTGCCAGGGATGTGCTGGTAAAGTGAAGAAACATCTTTCTAAAATGGAAGGTGCGTATTTACTAATTCGAGCTACAAAGAATAAAGAGTAATAGGGAAATAATCAATCACATCATTTTCAAGGGGTTTCCCTCTTCCTTCATTTAGCAAAGGTTGGTTTGCCATATATGCGTCCTCTCTTTTCTTTGCTTCCCGTTCTTAGTTTGCCTTCATGTTATGCAACCAAATGTGTCTTTGAACCAAATTAAAATACAGATTTTAAGTATATATAAACTAAGTTGCATTATATATACGAAGTAACAAATTTATGGTTATTTTTTTTTTAGTTGAAGAAAAGAGATCGACCAATTGCATATTGATGAGGGCATGCACTAGATACTTCTTGATTGTTTGAATTATTATTTTTCTTATATAAAACAACAATAAATATTGCTTGAATTATCATATATATTTCAGTTTTATTAATTTTTTTGTATCTATCTAAGATTATTATCTCATGAGAAAATGCATGTTTTGGTATTAATTTGCAGGGGTAACATCCTTCAGCATAGACCTAGAGACAAAGATGGTAACTGTAAGAGGACACGTGTCGCCAGTTGGAGTGGTGGAGAGCATTTCCAAGGTTAAAAAGGCAGAGTTACTGCCCTGCAGTTGAATGAATGAAACTGATGGATCAGCAGGTTAAAATACCTTGCTACATATATAAGGAAGGGTAGGTCCAACTGAATGCAATTGAATTCTTTCTGTTTAATATGTTGTCTGTGACTTTGCATGAAACTGATCGAGGGTGGTCCTCCCATGAATAAATGGATTAGGGGTATGCATGTATGGTATGGGTTGCAAATTTGATCATGCATGTAAGTTGTCTTTGAACATCTGAGCTGTGATGATGTTGATGTAACATGGTTTAACAACTAATTCAAGGACAATGATTTCTTACGTACTTTCATTTCCTTTTCTTTTCCTAATTTTTAGATTTTTTCTATGTCATAATTCATTATATTTTATATAAACTAGTAGATAGCACAAATGGAAAAGTTTAAACACTCGCGAGTTTCGATTCATATTTTCTGAGAATTATTGGTTCACCAAAAAATATATAAGACTTGCACCAATACAATCTGTTCAGTCCACGAATTAGATTATTTCCACAACCTTATTGGTATAAAAATCCAATATATATATTGATATGAAATCAATTACAATGAGTTAAAGAGAAACTAAGGAGTTATACCTTCAAAATGAAAGTGACAAAGTAAAGTTTCCCGCACTAAACTTCGGACTTAAAGTCTATATATGTGTTTGGGCCGAAACTGACATTTGTCCGAGACTAGAGTCAGGGCCCATGAGGTTATTCAGTAAAAGATAATCTAATACGCATTTAATCTTTTCCTTTTCTGGGAATGATTTGGGGTTCCTTTAGGAATCCAAATTGGGGTTGGTTTATGATAATTGAATCCTGATCGATCTCTAAATCTGAATCCATTATGATACTTGATACACAAGTATTGGGGTTTGACATCCTCTATATAAAGAGCTCTTGTACAAAGTAAAAGGGATCCCCGATCAATCAAACAAACACTCAAGCTTTTGCTCATCGCAATCCTTGCAAAGCCTCTCCGGAGCATTTTACGGGCACAGCCTCCACAAACTGCAAACAACCACCGTCCAAGTTCCCTGCAACCTTACGCCCGCCACCAGTCGCTGTATCCCTGCACGGTTTTTGACAGGTGCCTTGCACTCGTGTCGAGAGTCGCTAAGACCTATCGCTTCCACCACATCCTCACATCACAGCCGCATCCAGCCGCCATACGTACAGAGCCGCACCTCGCCACCATACGTACAGAGCCGCTCGTTCGCCTCGTGTTCGTGTTCGCTGAAGCACCAAGTGTCAGTCGCTACGCCGTAGCACATCGAGTCGTTACTCAGGTAACAAAAACACAGACCAATCTACCTTAGGTTGGGAAATGATCGTTTCCCGCGGTCTTGAATTACTGCTCTGCTTTTCGTCTCAGGGGATCAAAGTAAGATTACTCGATCTGCAATAGGTTGAGAAAAAAATCCTAATATACTTTTGTTAGGTCTTGTTCGAACCTCGTACGCCGGCCTTGTCAACGCCCGCGTAACAGTCGTTTGATCAAGAAGTCATGAATTGGGAGCAGACAGACACGCTCGCCAGAAAGGTACGCTCGCCAGAGGTCGTCCGCATCGAAGTTGTGATACGACCCGAATCTCGAGTTAGTTTTTGACTGTTTTATGTTTTATTTTTACCTTCCGGTACTTGTTTTTACGATTCAAAAATTCTAAAAGTTAACTTTTTATTAAGTTGACCCGACCGAGAATTTTATTTCTCGTCGAGATAGAAGACGTTGAAACGAGCTCGTGGACATGAGACACGTTCAATTTGGAGTTCGTGTGAAAAAGTTACGACGTAAAAATCATTAAATTGCCGTTTTTGGACGAGTATAAATAGCCGGGTTAATTTCCAAAAAGGGCAAGTTTTTCTTTTCTTTTTTTTCTTTCTTTCCTTTTTCTTTCTCCTTTTCTCCTTCTCAATCCCCGACTCGGCCCGAGCCCACCGACCCGCGCCGCCCTCCTCCCATCTCCGCCGTCCGGCCACTAAACGGCGAGTCATCGGTGCCGATAGCTTCGTCTCGCCCTCCTCTTCCGTTCTGTGGTGGTGGCCGGTGGGTTTTGCCGCGATTTGACCAGTTGCAGCTCAAGAAGGCTCGACTGTGTCGAGCCCGAATTGCCCTTCTCCGGCCACTGATCGGCCTAGTTTCTAAGGGGGAAATGGGCGCCTCGACATGCACGTTAAGTCCATGGGAGGAATTGGCCCAGTTCGGCCCAGGTAAGGAGAAATTCGAAAATGAAAATTTTAGGGTTTTTGTGTTTTTGTTGGAGGTTCAGAATTTTTGATGTTTTGGTGGATTTGGAGGTTGGAATTATGTTCAAAGCTTTAAAAGGAGTCGATTGAGTGTAATTTGAGGTTGATTTGGTTGGTTTTTAGAGAAATTGGAGGTCTAGGGATTTCTGCCGCCGTCTGCGGCGGCTGAGGCTGTTTTTGGCGGCGGGGACGGCGGGGACGAGGTCGTGAGGGAGTGGCGACGATGTTGGGAGATTTTGGAGTTGATTGGAGGCGTTTCTGGCCTCCTGTGGCGGAGCTGCCGACGGTAGGCGGCGGTGCTGCGGCTGCCGGCGGCTGAGGAAGAAGATGAACAGTGAAAACAGTAAAACGGTAAAAAGTGAATAGTAAACGGTAAAACAGTAAACGGTAATTCAGTAAATGGTAAACAGTAAAAGTAAATGGTAAATAGTAATTCTGACTTTGACCATTTACTGTTTGACTTTCCAAATTTACTGTTTGACTTTGACTATTACTGTTTGACCGATAAATACGACTGTTGACTTACCGTAAAAAGGTTAAAAGCTAATTAAAATGGTTTTACGACGAAATAATCAGAAAAGGGATTGATCGGACTCGGGATGGGTGTCCTGAGTAATTTTGAGACGTAACTCCAATACCGATAACGATAATTTAAATGGGGTTATTCGGACGAGGGAGGACGTCGTAAATTTCACTTTATAATCAAATTTCGAGTTCTGAGATATTTTTTAATTACGTCTATGTTACAGGTCGAGAAATCACTCGACGTAATGAGAGCGAGGAATAGCGCCACGCTCGGCCGTACTGTGAGTGGATTTTATTTTAAAATAAATGCATGCAATTACGTTTTATTGAAATGCAATTTATTTAATTAAATGAGTTCGTAAGCATGATATGAATTATCGAAAGTCGATAATTCATATACTTCTGTTATAATTGTTGATTTAATATTTAAAGAAATATGGTTTTAGGGTTTTTGCTTTTACTGCTATTTTGGTAGTATGTGATTTTATCCGGAAACAAGGTTTCCGGAAATGATATGTTTTAGTTATTTATAATTGATTATGTTAAATAAGTCTTAATTAAAGGTAGTGACCGGAAATGAGATTTCCGGGGATTTTATATTTTCGTTATTTATGATTTTCGACATGTGAGACATGTCGACGTTATAAATATAATTTTCGATATTATTTTACGGCATGTTGGATGTGCGGTCGGGGACCGTACGGATTTTATGATATATATATATATATATATAAGGAGAAGCGTACTTTCGGTTTTATTTTCGGATTTTCACCATATCAGGGTCCAGATATATATTGATGCTAGCTAGCTTAGTCGCCTGAGCCCATGCGACGTGACGAGTTGACCACATAGGTCAGATTCACGCTCGGTGGTCGACGTGTACGGGCATAGCGTGGGACGCTATAGAGAGTCTTGGAGGCTACTATTAAATGGTGGTAATGACGTTCCCCTATTCTAGTATATGACCAATGTGATTGGTCATGATTTTATATTATTTGGTTTTTGGGAATATTTTCTCTATGAGACTTTCTGTAATTTAATAAATTCCCGAACCAGCGGGGCTGGGTTTTTATATGACCAATGGGATTGGTCGCGAAATATTATTAACTGATTTTCAAAAATATTTCCTTTTGAAATACATATATAAACAAAATCATTATTTGTTTATTTGATATATCAGCGGGGTTGATTTTTAAATACGATTTTCTTAAAACGTGGGACGTTTTATTAAAGGCATGCAATGTGGTTTTATTTCTAAAATATTGAGAAAGTAATATGATACTTTCAATTAAAGTATTATATTAAATTTTTTTATTTTTATCCACTCACTTTAACGTTTTTAATTTACTTTCCCCTGGGTCCTTCGTTTTAAAATCGCCCAGTTTGCAGACTAGATTATTTGAGGTCAAGAATACTCGAAGTCGAGGCATAGTCATCGTCATCTTTGTTTCCGCTTGGTGGGATCTGTTGATCCTTTACTTTATAATTCGAAATTCCAGTTCAATGTATCAGATTGCTCTGATTACCTGTGAGCCTTTGAATATTAAATTAATTTGATTTTGTGTTTATCTATGGCGGTGGTTGTGTTTGGGGAGCAGATGGCTCCAGGTGTTGAGGTTGGAACTTGAATTAGAAGTGTTTTTAAATTTTGCAGGTTTTAGGGTTGTCTATCTTAAGGTTGGCTTATCGATTTATCGATAGAGTTAATCTTAAGGTAGTCCCCGCATGGCCTTATCCGGGTTTCAGGGTGAAATCTGGTTCGGGTCCTGTCAAGTTGTACCTAACTCAAAGGTACTGGCACGCTCGCACAAACAACAATAGTACAGACTTCGACGTCCGCCACCACACGTGTTGACCGTTCGCCGGATACTAAATCCGCCACGAACATTTTGGCACGCCCGGTGGGATCAGTGTCAAGATTGCGGGATCTAATCCTTATCAACGAATCATGCCTCCGTGCAATAGGCCAGAACACAAGATGTTCGCTAGGCACAACTCTGCTGACTGCAGAGGCTTATCAGAGAACGAGGTAGGCTTCAAATACGGAGGTGTGGCGGCGGCATTGAGGACCTTTCTAGGGTGACCAAGGTTGGCCAAGAGGTTCCTGAAATAACAATGGCTGCTGATAGCCAGGAGGAACCTGTCAGCATCCTAACCCAGAATGTGGCGAATGCCTCAGAATCTTTAGAGGTTTCTAAGATGAACAGCGCAACGATCCCTACCATTCCATCCCCAGAAGATGTAATGGAATCTCTGAATATGGTGCTAGCAAAGTCAGAAAGGACAGATGATGTCCTTCAAAACATTTTAGCTAATTTGGCAGAGCTAAGGACATAACAGATTGGGAGTACCACCAGCATGAGTTTGGCGCAGCAGCAGGAGAGGCTTAACAACCGGATGGCTGCCCATGCTAAGGACTTCAATGAAAAAGTAAGGGCCCAGCAGGATCAGACAACGAAAACCTCGGCTGCTATTGAGCAGTTATCATTACTGTTCGAAGAGAGGTTGGACTTTGAGTTTCCAGAGTCGGAGGAAAGGAACCAACAGAAGGTGATCGGAAAAAGGCAGGGGAGAGGTCCGTCCAACACGACAAGGCCTCTTAATCAGTCTCGCACAAATAAAGGTGGGGACTCTTCTGAAGCTACAAAACGGAGAAGAGGAGGTGGTGGAGGAAAGTTCACTATCCTTCCATCTGATGATGATGAGGAGGCCGACGAGCCCGACAGGGAGGAAAGTTCGAGTCTAACTGTCGATGATGTGAATCGGCTGTTTGAAGAAAGAATGAGGGTTATGCATGGTTTGCCAGACGCAAACCGAACATATGCTAATCCGTTTCCCTCAGAGGTGAATATGATTCCATGGCCACAGAACTTCAAACACGTCCGGTTCACCCAGTTCTCCGGAGATTCCTCCGAGGATGCAGAGACTCATATCACTCGCTTTAACAATGAGTGTGGTCCCTATGCGAACAATCCTGTACTTAAGTTGCGAGTGTTCGGTACATCGCTAACAGGGTCGGCATTGGCATGGTACAAGGATTTAGCTCCAGGTTCAGTTCCAGACTGGCGGACTATGGAAATCTTATTTAGCACCATGTTTGGGGTTGTTGAGGCTAAGGTTACTGTGAAAATCTTAGCCGAGACAGAACAACAATCTGGCGAATCAGCCATGGATTTTCTGAAACGCTTTAAGCTGTTAATAACCAAGTGCAAGGACAAGCTTTCAGAGGATACTATAGTAGATTTGGCTATTGCTGGGCTAGAGGAGGAAGTCCAAGCTGGCTTTCAGCAGGTTCATGTTGCTAATATGGCCGATCTGACCAATAGGTTGGCCAATCAGGAACACTGGATTGATCGAATGAAGGAGAAGAGAGAAAGAAAGAAGGGCATCCCTATGTCTTATTTCCCTGGCTCTCTGAAGCCTAAAATGGGTGTACCTTCTGGCTCAAAGACAGTTGCAACTGTAAATGCTGAGTCATCCCCAAACCTGACTTGGGTTGAGGAGGAGAACGACTAAGGAATTGCGGTTGTAGAGGTGATTGGTCGCCAACAACTACAATCAAAGAGTTTGAGAATAGCCAAGGAGCCAATCAAGATTACGACTTCTATGCCAACTAAGTCTGCCTTTGAGACATATACTTACAACGCGCACAAGGCTCCAGAGATCTTACAGGAGCTATTCAACCTCGGCCGGCTTAAACATGATGGAGGTTTCATTCCCAAACCCGACTACATGGCGGGTAAGAAGTATTGTAGCTACCATAACATGAATAACCATTACACTAAAGATTGTGTCAAGCTCAAGGATCAGATCCAGATATGGATTAATGATAAGGTCATGATGGTAGATGCTCCTAAGGGGCCTACTTGGATAGAAACTAAGCCGTTCCACCAGGTAAACACGATAGATTTTGTCTCCAATCCATGTCAACAATTGGAGCATGGCGGGTGCGTCTCCAAATTTGCACATTACACATATGATGCAACTAGGGCCCCAGAGATTTGGGAAGACTTGATCCAACGAGGTGGGGTCAAGCTCACTAGCGCCTGCCTACTACAAAAGGGAACATGGCCGAGCGAATCCTACTGTGTCTTCCATCATTCTAACGGCCACTCTACCTTTGGGTGTATAGCGTTAAAGGACCAAATTCAAGAATGGTTGAATGATGGAACTTTGGGGTTTGCTGAAGAGGCGGTGGTTTCCATACCTGAATTTTGGGTGAATGCCATCGATGAGAGTAAAGAAGTGGAACAGCCAATTGATAATAATGGGCATCCGCCGGAAAAGGAAGAGATGGTACTGGTGCCACGATCTAAGTTATGCTTGAATTGTAAGGTAGGTTGTCACCTACCTATCACACACGAAGAGCTTTAGCTGGCACTGAAGGAGGCAGAACAAAAAGCCTTAGAGAGAGCCAAGCACACCCATCCAGTCCCGGAGCGATCCAGGTCCGACGCTTACAGGAGAACGAAATATCATCCTTATGACCGAGAAACCTATGCCAACAAGATGGGGTCTCAGCAAGGACTAGGGCCTAGCGGGGCTAAGTCTGTACCAGCTTATGGTCCTTCTAGAATGACCGATCCAGAGGTTATTGCTAAGCCGTACATTCCACCAGCATCAAGTTCAGAGATCAAGACTGATAGGTGGTATCAACAGCAAAATGGTAAGGCTGTGGAGGTACCTCCTAATCCAACTAGGAACATGCAGAAGCGGTACGGCATGGCAAAACGAACCTTAAATGCTTTGGCCACAGGGGAGTTGATCCCATCAGAGCTTTCGGTCCCGATTAGACATATACGGGACACCTATAAACGGTATAGGGCCAAAACATATGTTGATACCCGCCGAGCACGAGGTAGTCAAGTTTCGCCGCCTCACAGAAGAAGCGCTCATGAAAGGCTTTCGGAGCCAGATTAGGCAGCAGGTGCACAAAGGCAGTCACCAAGGAGGAAACTGGATTACTCTCCAGAAAGGCATCATATTCGGACCGCGGCGTCTGACAAAGCAAATCCTCAATCTAGAGAGCAGATCTTAGAGGTTGGAGGAAATAAGAATGCCAACATCATGAAGTGGAGACCGAAGGAGGCGAGTGTTACTATGATAAAAAGGGTTCCTGAGGGGCAAGCAATTGCCAAGGAATCCGGGCTCACGAAGGTAGAGCTGACCAAGCCTATTACGATTTTGGCTCGGTCAAAGTCATCAGGTATTCCTCCCGGAATGTCTTTGTCTCAGTACGTCGCGAAAAAGTTAGGTACTGATCCACCTTCGAGAAAAGCGGAGGGGAAGTCCGGATCCCTGCCTTCTAACATGGAGGTGGATGAAGACCTACCAGGAACGGATGATGAGATGAAGGATGATGATGATGAGCAGACGGATGAAGATGACGATATCGTGGATTGCAACATGGTCTCATTAGACCCAGAGGTGTTGGATTGTCATATGGCTTTCATATTATCTTCTGATTATGCCGTACCAACACTTATCCCTACTTCTCAATTTATCCAGGAGGAGGGGAAGGACAAGCTAGTATACCTTATACAAGAGCCTCAAGATGAAGCATTGGCGAGCACAGAGGGTAAAGGATCTCAATCCACAAACGACCCTCCAAGAAGTTTGGCTGAGCATTCACGGTTAAATGTGGTGTTTCCAAAACCTACATTCGCCATGTCCCAACACCTCAAGCCGCTGTATGTGTCAGCAGAGGTGGTGGGCCTCAAGGTTAACAAGATCCTCATCGACACAGGAGCTGCAGTGAGCGTTATCACACTTAATACCATGGAGAAGCTTCAGATTCCTGCAGAGAAGATTATAGGTACCACCATGAAGGTTAGAGGCTTCGCGGGTGCAGTTACGCCGACCAATGGTATTTTGATGCTCAAGGTAAAACTTGGGCCATCTGACGCTTTTCAGGGTTTCATTGTCACAGAAACCGCCAACGTCCCGTATAGTATGATCTTGGGGCGAGACTGGATTCACAAAACACTCTCGGTTCCATCATCTTTGCATCAAGAGATGATCATGTGGGATCCAGTAGCCGATATTCCAGTGTTGGTCAAGGCGGATGACCGCCTTATACAATAGTTGCTTGCTCGCTTGAGGCAGATTATTATTATAGTTCCATCAAACCTCTCAGGGTTGAGGGTGTGGACGACGCAGGGCATCCAATTGGGGTGACCTCGAATGATTTAGCTCGATGGGGTTTGACGCAAGCCAAATCAGACAGTTCCAGGCCCACCTACATCGACTTCTTATCAAATAATATCAATGAGTGACAACCTCACGGTTGAGAAAGCGGAGGCCCTTGCTTCTATGATGCAGCAGTGTGCTGTGTTTAGAGTGGAGCAATTGGCCTGGGAAGCGGTCGCTCTAGTTGAGTGTATCGATGAAGATGAAACAGCGATTCTATACGAGGTGGAAGCTATACAGATGATACTCCACCTAAAGTACATGATCCTGTGGAAAGAATTAATCTCGGAACCAATAAAGAACCTATGGAGGTTGGGGTCAACCAGTATTTAGAGCCAGAATTAAGGCAGCAACTAATTGAATTGCTGCAAGAATTTAAAGACTGTTTTGCCGAAAAGTATCAAGATATGCCGGGACTATCAAGAGAATTGGTTTGCCATCAGATACCAATCAAGGAGGGATTCAGACCAGTCAAGCAGACGCAGAGGCGGATGAATACCGAAACTGTCTTGGCGGTTAAAAAGGAGGTTCAGAGCATGCTTGACGCGGGCATCGTCAGGCCAGCACAATATTCGCAATGGCTGGCGAACGTGGTTCCTGTCAAGAAAAAGAATGGCAAGATCAGAGTCTGCGTGGATTATAGAGATCTCAATACGGCTTCACCAAAGGATATTTACCCAATGCCTATTGCGGATATGCTGGTAGATGCGGTGGCAGGACACGAGATGTTGTCCTTCATGGATGGGACGGCTGGATATCACCAAATTCCAATCTATGAGCTTGATATCCCAAATATTGCTTTTCATTGTCCTGGTTTTACTGGAGCTTTTGAGTATCTCAGTATGCCATTCGGTCTCACCAATGCAGGGGCAACCTATCAGCGCGCTATGAATCTCATTTTTCATGATATCTTAGGAGGTATTTTGGAAGTATACATTGATGATGTGGTGGTGAAGTCAAAGCAAAAGAAAGACCACATAACTCACCTTCGGGATGTCTTCATCAGAATGCGTCGGCACCAACTTAAAATGAATCCAGTTAAATGTATATTTGGGGTTCGTACAGGAGACTTCCTGGGGTTTATGGTGCATGAGCGGGGTATTGAGGTGTCTGGAGATAAGGCACAAGCTGTTTTAGAGGCACCAGCACCTAGGAATAAAAAGGAGCTTCAAAGCTTGCTAGGCAATATCAATTTCCTTAGAAGATTCATATCCAATTCAGCTGGAAAGATTGCTCCGTTCTCACCTCTTCTGAAACTCAAAGAAGGGGAGCACTTCATATGGGGACCTGAGCATCAAGCTGCGTTCAATAAGATTAAGGAGTGTCTGGCAAGTCCGCCAGTATTACGACCTCCTTTGCCAGGGATCCCTCTTAAATTATACATTTCTGCTTCGAGCAATTCTATTGCAGGGCTGTTAGCTCAGGACGAAACAACCGAGGAGGGAAAGCGAATCGAGTATGCGGTTTATTATCTTAGCTAGCAGGACCCTGTTAGACGCAGAAACTCGGTACTCGCCAATTGAGAGGTTATGCTTAGCTCTATATTTTGCTGATATCAAACTTCGTCATTATATGCTTTCTTTCACCACCATCGTGGTTGCTCAGACTAACCTGGTGAAATACATGCTTACACGATCCATTATGAGAGGTAGGGTTGGCAAGTGGATCTTGGCCCTATCTGAATTTTCGTTGCAATGTGCACCGCTGAAGGCAATGACTGGACAAGCGGTTTCTGATTTCTTGCTCCATCATCCTCTTGAGGAGGAGATTCCTGAACAGAGTTAGTCCGTAGCCATGATTAGGACTCAACCTTGGGTACTCTACTTCGATGGTAGTAGTACTGATTCTTTGGCTGGTGCAGGCATTTGTATCCAGGGTCCAACTGGGATCATACACTCATATTCTTTTCAATTAGAATGGAGTTGTACCAACAACCAAGCAGAATATGAGGCGTTGATTATTGGTCTAGAGTTGTTGTTGGATATGCATGCTAAGGAGATCGAAGTTTTTGGTGATTCACTATTGGTCATCAACCAGCTTTCTGGAGCTTACAAATGTCTTTCTTTCCACCTAGTACATTACTGGGAACGAGCATCAGAATTACTTGAGCAGTTTGCCGATGTGGTGCTTGACTACGTTCCTCGCGAGAAGAACTTTGCGGCTAATGAGTTAGCACAATTGGCGACAGGCATTCGTCTGGCTTATGGTGCTACGGAAAGAATCTTGAAGGTGGAACGCAGGACTTTACCATCTTTTGCCGTTTGCAGAGAGGAACGCGGCGAGTGGTTGGTTGCTACAGTAGAGCCAATTGATACAGATTGGCGACAACCAATCATCCAATATTTACAAAATCCTTCTGCACCGTCCGAAAAACGGGTTAGGTACTTGGCCACTAATTATTTACTTAAGGGAGGCGAGTTACTTCGCAGAGGTGAAGACGGCATTGACCTTCGGTGTGTCTATGAGATAGAAGTCAAGAGGCTTATGCGAGAGGTACACCTTGGCGTGTGTGGTTCGCATCAAAGCGGACCGAAGATGAGGTGGCTTATTCGGCGATACGGATATTATTGGCCATCTATTCTTAAAGACTGTATCAGTTTTGCATAAGGTTGCATCGATTGTCAAGTTCATGGGCCAGTCTAAAGAATTCCCAACATTCCTATGTAACCTATTATCAAGCCTTGTCCCGCTAGAGGTTGGGCACTGGATTTCGTTGGAGAAATACACCCTAATTCTTCCCTCCAACATAAGTATCTGCTAATTGGTACGGATTTCTTTACTAAATGGGTTGAAGCAGTACCTGTCTAGAATTTCTTTATGGTATTCCTGAATGTCTAGTGGCGGACAGGGGGGCAGCTTTTATGGCAGGGAAGACTCAAGAGTTTTTACAAGGCTATGGGATTCAATTCCTTCATTCTTCCCCATACTATGCTCAATCAAATGGTCAGGCAGAGGCTAGCAACAAGGTGATTATCTATTATCAAGCGTATGTTGGAAGATAATCCGAGAACATGGCATGCTGAATTAGACAATACTCTGTGGGCATATCGTACATCAAGAAGAGCTCCTACAAGGACTACTCCATATGCGTTAATGTACGGCCATGACGCAGTCTTACCTTTGGAAATTAATGTGCAATCTCTTCGAGTTCAAGAGCAACATCAGTTAATTGGTGATGACTATGTCCAAGCTATGTTCCAGGAGCATGAGGACCTTGATGATAGACATTTGGAAGCTCTAGATAATATAATCATGGAAAATAAGAAGGTCGCGAAAGCTTATGACAAACGAACCAAGGGTAAGTCTTATGGCGAGGGTGATCTAGTCTGGAAAGTCATACTTCCCTTTGGCGAACGCGATACAGGTCGTGGTAAGTGGTCTCCCAAATGGGAGGATCCCTTTGTCATTCACAGGATTATTGGCAAAGGCGCTTATCAACTCAGAGACATCAATGGCGAAGTCCACACAAATCCTATTAATGGCCGTCATCTCAAGAAATATTTTCCTAGCATTTGGGAATACGAAGAACCGCTCGCCATGGTTGAGGATGGGGGGCATTCTTTCCCTTAACACCTTATTCGCTTGGGGGGGGCAACCAGACTTAATTTTCTTGGCTTCCCTTCCCTTCGCATTCCCGTACTCGCTTCAGCCAAAGAAAACTGGGGGGCAACATAGGGCAACATCAGTGCAGGCCGTCCGCCAGAGCCCAGAAGCTAGGAGCTGGAAGTGATTCATCCAGGGATTTTTAAATTTTTGTGAAACTGAAAGAGTTTCATGGCGGTTTGTTAACCCCGAATTCAACCTTAGGACCAATAATTGTGGTCCTATTTTTATTTTTATGTTTTTATTTAATACAATAAAACATTCAATTTCATGAAGGAAAACAATACATATGTTTTTCTGAATTTAATTCCATTCGAAGACTTTGCGGTCAAAGCTTTTACAAAGTATAAAAGTTACATTGCGAGGAGCTATTAACTAGCTCTGAAACCATATCTATGCTAGAGGACTTTGATCGGTCACAAGGAAGGTTTGAATTTCTATTTTCAACCTCTTTAATGAAATTCCTCCGACAAAACGGCGAGTTGGAATCAAGTTCATCTCCTTGACTTGCGTAGAATTCCCTTCCTTGATCGTCCTTTATGTCAGCCTCCTTGTTCTTTTGAGATCAACAGAACAACAATCCTCATCCGCCAAAGTGCACATTGATCCTGGACAAAAGGGCAGGCCATCTGCTTGATGTTCAGAACTGCTGCGCTGGAGGAAGAACGGAAGGGCAAGGGGTTGCCATCCGCCAGGTTGGAGTAGTTTAGATGTTGGTATGGACGGAAATGTCATCCGCTGTTCCTTCTCTGTTCTAGCCAGCAAGCTAAGGAACGGTAGAAGGAATACATCCACACGACTGACACAGGATGCCTAAGTCGATAATCCAGTATTATACCAAACGAACGACGTGCAGAATCTGGCCAAATTCTGACCAACCATTCAGAATCACGCCATCTAGAGGCATAATACCAGATTATGCGACTTAGGATTTTGCTAATACCAGGTTATACGACTTAGAAGTGTTCTCAAGAACATCTTAGTGTAATCTGGAGGAAAGGATTGTGGAAGCCATAAGGGCTTGGAAAGAAACAAAGGAAAAGCCATGGCGCACTACCAGAAAAAAGGCTTTTCCCGACGAAATTAAAAAAAACGGCCGACGAATTAAAATTTTCGTCTGTACTTCCAACGAATAGCCGACGATTTTATTTTTCGTCGGTGGAAAAACAAAATCGTCGGCCATAGTTTAACCATAGCCGACGATACTATTTTTTCGTTGGTATAAACAAAAAACGTCGGCTATATTCATATTTCAGTCGACGATTTGGATTTTCGTCGGCCTTTCTCTGAAACATTAGCCGACGAAAACTTTTGAAATTTTGGCCGACGAAAAATGCAATATTTCGTCGGCCATAACTATATTGAAAAATACATATTTTATTTTAGACAGAAAACGACAAAAGAATAGCCGACGAGTATGTCTCTCGTCGGCTATGATTTTAAACAAGAAAAAACAAAAAATGACCAGATTCCATTTTCTATCACTAACGATAAACCATTGTTTCATCCTTCAAACAGAAAAAAGTCGTGAAATAAGATATGACCAAAATGATAAAATACGTTTATGGTTGAAAAATGACAAGATTCCGATAAAATCTGAGTGTCGAAAGATGCGGTCAAATGTTTTATTCCTTCGTTTCCCTAATGGTAGTGTTACCTTCGGTAAATATTTTGAGGAAAATTTTTATACGATTAGTTGCATCTCATCGATTTGAAACTATGTTGAAGGTCAGGCAAAAAAACGTCATTTAGACAGTCCAATTACCATTTCTAAGCGTTTAGAGGTTTGACTTACCCGGTTGACCGTTCTGATCGAGCCTTTAACGTTGTCAGCTGAAGTTGGATTTTTTTTTCCATACATGTATTTAATCTTAACGGTGATATCTGACGGTTGGAATAGATTTTCTAAACTTTTAGATTCAAAATCAGAACATATGCACTAATGTTCCTTAACTTGTTTACCAAGTGTTTAAGTGAATGTATAGTTTCAAATAGTTACTATACGTAGACTCTTCAAATGCAAAAATGTTGTGAAATAAGATATAACCGAAATAATGAAATACGTCTACGGTTGAAAAATGACAAGGTTCTGATAAAATCTGTGTGCCGAATGTTGCGGTTAACTGTTTTTTACTTTCGTTTTCCTATGGGTAGCCTGACGTTCGTTAAATCAATTTTATAAAATTTTTATATGATTAGTTGCGTCTCATTGATTTGAAACTACTATATGTTGAAGGTGAGGCCAGAAACCGTCGTTTAACGAGACTAATTTCCGTTTTTAAGCGTTTAGAGGTTTGACTTAGTGGTTTGACCTATAGTTTAGACGACGAAAATTATAATTCGTCGGCTAAACTCTTGCGATCCGCGCCTTTTTATTGTCCGCCGTTGGATGGCTCAGATCCGACGGCTGTTGATCTTCCAAAGTATAGCCGACGACATTCAAAGAATAGCTGACGAAATCTTGTAAATCGTCGGCTAAACTCTTGCGATCCGCGCCTTTTTATTGTCCGCTGTTGGATGGCTCAGATCCGACGGCTGTTGATCTTCCAAAGTATAGCCGACGAAATTCAAAGAATAGCCGACGAAATATTTTAAATCGTCGGCTATTCTCTCTGCTATAAAAGCTGAAAGTCGCT
Source organism: Potentilla sterilis (assembly GCA_963682095.1). Classification (NCBI taxonomy): domain Eukaryota; kingdom Viridiplantae; phylum Streptophyta; class Magnoliopsida; order Rosales; family Rosaceae; genus Potentilla; species Potentilla sterilis. The sequence goes on along the minus strand of OY821765.1, from coordinate 10,291,276 downwards.
TTCAGCCCGACTTTTTCTCTCCTCCGTCTCCTCCTCCTCCTCCTCCTCCGGCCTCCTCCTCCTCCTCCTCCTCCTCCGGCCTCCTCCTTCTCCTTCTCCTCCTCCGCTAGGTATTTTTTTTTTTTTTTTGCAATTTATTTTAATTGTATAATTTAGGTATATAATTTAGATATTTAAGTGTGTGTTAAATTGTTATATATATTGGTTATATATATAAATTGTTAGATTAATTATATATATAAATTTGTAGATTAATTATATAAATTGTTATATATTTGTTAATATATACACATATTTGTATATATATATATATATGTATATATATATATATATATATGTTAATGTATATTTTAATTGTTATATATAAATTGTTAAATTAATTATATATATAAATTGGTAGCCTAATTATATAAATGGTTATATTTATGTTAATATATAAATGGTTATTTGTATGTATATATATGTTAATGATGAACTATAGTTATATTTGTATATAAATGGTTATATTTATGTTAATGGTTAGTATTATTTAAAATTAGTTAAATTATAAATATTAATTTGTTAGTATGTTTTAAAATATGTTAGTATTATTGGTTATTATATTAATTAGAATTTGTTATTTAATGTAATATAATTTAATATTAATTAATGTATTAATTTATTTGTTTCCAGATGGCCGATGCATTTAGACAGCTATTCGGAGGCCGTCGTTCCAGATCTAGGGGTTCTGGAAGTTCTGGCGGATCCGGAGACTCCGAAAGGACCCCTAGCCAGCCTCAGAGGACCACCAGCCAGCCTCAGAGGATCGATTCATCCCAGCCGCCGAGGAGTGTGAGCAACCGGCACCAGACCCTTTTATCGGCGGGGCGGCCGTTGAGCAGTTTATGTCCCCCTCTCCGGCCAGATCCTCCGTGATGTAGTACGCAGCTATTTCAGGACGACATAGCTCCAGACGTTCATCAGGTTCGTACGCTTGAGATTCATCGGGAGCCGATGACGAGTCATGCGCCGTCTGCTGCTGACTCTACTGAGGGGCCTACTCTCCCTAATCAGCTATACCTGCCATACAACATTCCTGCCATACCCGAGGTCGACGAGCGTGGTGTGCCCATATGGCCTGCTAGGCATCAGTACGTGAGTGTTGCGGAGGCATACCATTATGAGCCATTTGAGAGACCTGAGCTCCTGATTTCGGCGAGATTAAAAGGTAAGTCGACAGAAGGGTCATCGAGTTCAGGTAACATTTGATTTTATTAATTAAATGTTTTATTAAAATTAATGCACTAATATTTAATTTTATTAACCAATCGTCGTTTATGTGATAGGGACCGCCGCTAGCAGTTCAAGTAGGAATACGAGAGGTGTCATATGTTTTTATACGCTCAGGAAAAGTGTTGAGACCAGCGGGAGGATCCAGATCAACGAACCCCCTAATCAGGATGTTAAGGGGAAAAAACGCCGCGATTACGGGGGTTGTGTGGGAGCACTAATTAGGGATAGAGTCCCTATGTTGTGGACACGGTGGGCTGATGTGCCGGAAGAGATCAAAAGGGAGGTCAACAACGCGGCGTCGGTGAGTAATTTAAAAAACTTAATTTCTTTATTGTAATATTTAATAATTTTCGGTATTGTTATAATTTTAAAACTAATATAATATTATCTTTCAGGCATACTTCAAGATTGCCGAACACAAGCAGGCTTGGGCGTACGCGATACAGAACTCGAGGTACGTTGGGAATTCCTCATCTTATAATTTGAAATATTTTATGATATTAATAATATTTCTAATGCACTTTTGTTTTTTCCGTAGGTTCAAAGAGTGGAAGAACGAGCTCCATACCCACTTTACCAAATACGACAAATATGGTCGTATGGGTACTCCAAGAGAGTTCATGTTCAGGGAGTACGAGTGGCGTTGGTTGAAGACAGTAAACTTCAACAACCCAGTTATGCAGGTAAATACTAAACTTAACTATAAATGTTTATTTTGTTAATATTTTAATTATTAGTTTAATTATTTTATAATTATTACACTAATATTTTTTTATGCATTTTTCTAATATTTTATTATTTGTTTGAAGGAACGGTCTCGGCAGAACTCTGCGAACTGTCGCCGTAACACAACCCCCCATCATGGTGGTTCTAGGCCATTTTCACAATATCAGGAGGAGGCGCTTAGAGATCATCCTTTAAGCAACCCGTACGTAGAGACGTTCAAGAAGGCTTATCCATTAGCGACAGAAGAGCTTGTAAGTCGTTGATTACGATTTTAAAATTTTAATTATTAATTTTACTTAATTATATATTTGTTAAAATATTAATTTTTTTTTTCCCGTTCAATTAGGAGAGGGTGAACCGGGCCGAAGAAGAAGTGTTGCAGGCAGTAGTTCGGGAGACACAACCGAACATTTCAGAGGAAGATCTGCAAGAAGCCCTGAGCCAGGTCGACCAATCGAATGTCCAAACTGCAGCGAGGATATTCGACGCAGCCTTCCTAAAACGGTCAAACGACTACTACTGCCGGGGTTTGGGAAGTTCTGGAATAGGGGTCCTGAAGATCACTAAGGGAGCTCAAAAGAGGGGAGGCGGGGACACCCAACAGATGAAGGGGGAAATGCAGAGATTGGCAGAAGAAAATGCAAGATTGGCGGCCCAGTTCCAGAGATCACAGGAGCAACAGCGCAGAACACAGCTGTATCAGATGGAAATGGAGCGTTGGCATGCTGAATGCGAGAGAATTCAGCGACAGAACTACGCCGGCCAACAAAACTGGTGGTATGCTATGTTCGCGGCACAACAATAAGGCCTTGAACCCCCGCCCTCGTTTGAGCCGTTAGATGAACCTCGAATGCCGAGAGCTCCCGAGTTCATTCAGCAGGATGACGAGCATGATGGACAGTAGGATGGTGGCTAGGATGGAACAAATTAAATAATTAATGAAAAACGTGTTTCTTGTTGGATTGTCATTGTGAATTGCAGGTTGCTTGGAATGGTAATTTAGAAATTAATTTAATTTTTTTTCCCCAAAATGTAAGAACAGCCGACGATATTGACATTATTTCGTCGGCTATCACTGCTATAGCCGACGATTTTTACCAAATTTCATCGGCTATAACTGCTATAACCGACGACAATGACATTATTTCGTCGGTGGTCTATGTTAAATAGTGACGGTTTCGTTGGCTATAACTAATTAATGCCTCTTAAAATATTAATATTGATTTCATCGGCTATATTTCAGAACAAATAACCGACGATACAGAAGAGATCGTCGGCTATATTTTACGATATCGTCGGCCATATGTGAAAATATCCGACTAATTTCGTCGGGCATTATGCCAAGGTTTGGTCGACGAAATGTATTTTCGTTGGTGATAACTTTGGAATGACCGACGATTTCGTTATTGTCGTCGGGTATATTTTTACCGATGCCGTTTTATCGACGAATAATATCCGACGAAATTTTAGTCGATAGAAGGAATACCCGACGAAAATTTTGAATAGTAGACGAAATTTTTTTCGTCGGCTATTCTGTCCGATTTGGTAGTGGCGATAATGGAAGGAGATGAACGTTTGATCAACCCTAGCCAAGGGGTTCCTTTATATAGTAAATTGGATAGGGGATCTTACGGTTGAGATTGATTCGGGTTGATTAAGAGAGGTACCAGAATTTATGGCATAGCTATTATTTCCAACCATTTGCATTGGAACCGGTAAAAGGTTTTGGTTTTCAAAATCTGGGAGTTGATATCTGCAGTTACTAAGCATTAAATCGGAACATTGAATTGTAGTTGAGTGAAGCGATTTGAAAAGTTGGGCCGGATTGCATTCATTGAATGATAAACATCTGATGAAAATAATTAGTACAATCTCAGGCTCAATCTATTTGGGTCCCATTGTTTTGAGTTCGATCATATGCATTCCTATTCTATGAATCTTGGCTTGCATGTGATGAATCTGATCCATGAGCTCTTCCTCTTCTGCTAAACTCTGCTGGGCTTCGCCATGAAGCGTGGTCAGGAGCGCCTTTTGTTCGCTCGCATGCTGGAGATGCTCTTCTTGCCTTGCCTTAATAAGGGCGATCTTTTGGTCAAGAAGGTCTCTTTCCCTCTCGAGGCGAGCGAGTTCTTCCCCATCGTCTTGGCTTACGGTGGCCACCGTAGCGGAGTAGGCGTTTATTGTAGAGGAGAGGGCTGCATTCACATCTTGCGTTTTGAGCTGCTGAGATGGAACTATGGCGAGTTTCTCATGGAGTTGCTTCAGCAGATCAGGCAGGGTCGCCAGGAAGTTCTGGAGGTCCGATCGAACCTAGGCGGGCAGGCGGTCGACGTGGTCTTGTAGTAGTTGGACCGAGGATTCTAACTTGGTCGCCACTACCTCATCTTTTAGGTTTAGGCCTCTTAGTTGTTCAATGAACTCCCACGCTTCTTTCACTTCAGGGAGATCTCTCCTTAGAGTTGGGAGTTTCAGTAGCGGATCCTCTTCTATCAGTGGGAAAGGTAAGCTCATCTTCAGAGGTGAGGGGGTTGGACCCTCGATAGGGGATGCTCCAATCTGTTTGTCTTGGCGGGGCAGAGTCGCGAGCGGAGTTTGCTCGCCAGAGACTTCGTCACCCATAATGGCCGGGGGGGGGGGGGGGGGGGGGGGGGGGGGGGAAGGGGTCTCACTTGCCTACACAAACATAATGGTGATATGGCTTAGTAAAAAGTATCATCAAGAATAATATATAAAGAGTTAAGCGAGTTTGGGAGTTACCTCTTCCATCACTTGCGAGGATTCAGTAGAGGGCAGCCTGCTTGAGCCCGTTCTAGCATCCGTGTAGCTTCTAGGTGGCGAGCGGGGAGCTGTGGTCAGATCTTCCAAGACCTCCACTTCAGGAGACAAAGAGATGTTCTCCTCGCCAGCAGCTGTTTGGGGCATCATTATGCTTTCTGGTTCTGTCCATGTGAGGACAGGAGCTGGCTCAGCCTCCACCACAACTTTAGGGATGGGATCATCCGCCTCCTCCACCACTGGCTCTGCAGGGAGAGTTGAAGTGGTCAGGGGGGCAATCTCAGTTGGGGTAGTAATCATCAGTACTGGATTGCTTGGATGGATAGAAGTACCTGTACTAGCAGGAAGGCATCTTAGGGGCAATACATCAACATATATATTCAGCCTTGCCCTTTCAAGCTCTATTTCAAGGAGCTCTTCAAATCGTTGGGGGTCAGCATAAAGAAAGGAGTATTCATCTCCAAGTTCAGATTCCCCGGAAGAGGTTGAACTAGAGGATGATTCGGAGGGCTCACCTGAGGGTATACTAATCACTGGAACAGTAGGAGGAGGTTGACGGGGTCTACATACCCGTTGTACCAAACTCTGTGGAAGAAAATTACTTAACTACATCAGATTTGCTAGGTTGGCTTATGGTCTAATTCATTGGTGAAGTATTACATTAAACAGGGTTGGATGACTTACTGGCTCGTTGTCAGATTCTTCTTCTTCTTCTTCGGCTGCCTCAACCACGACGGGGGGTTTTGCCTTCTTCTTGGCAGGCTTTCTTGCAGAGGTTTGTGAGCTTTTCCTTTTTCCCTTACTCTTGCTCTCCTTGTCAGGAGTCTGTAATAATGAGAATAAGTTAAGTGATTTTCAGATACAAAAATAGCATACGAATAGCAGATAGAAACTTACTTGCTCATAAGGCAGTTCGGGGTAAAGGGAGCCTCCGTCAAACACTTTGGCATCATCCACGGTCAGAAAGTTTCGTCGCTCGCCAAAGAGGGCTCTAAAGTAGTGAAGGGATTCTTTCTTGAAGAAGTCTCCTCTAAGCTGCAGCCACCACGCCTGATAGTCTTCACTGACTTCCCCAGAGAGTTCTATGGCTGGACACCGATCCAGGCTTGGGTAGTTGGCGGGTCTCAAGGCAGAGACAAGGTTGGCGCCTTCATCAGCAGGAGTATTTTTGCTTGGCCGCCAGGCCGAGAACATGTTCAGGCCCTGAACAGGAGGGTATGGCAGAACCTAGCTCAAGCCAAACTGTCTGATGAACAGCTGAGGGGCGTATACCTGAGTGCCTTGCTCGCCTTTATCCGAAGAAAACAGGGGTAGATCCGACATGGAAATGCAGTGGAGGAATAGCCTCTTCCCTTCCTCACACTGATTAGCTGGAGGCAGAAAGCCATCCTTCAGCGCCTTTGGATACACCCTTTGAAGGAGTGCTTGAACTTCTGAATAGAAGCCTTGGGCATCGGTGTTGTAAATAACGTCAAGGCAGATGGCATAGCCTTGACCATAATTAGGGTTGCACCCTGCAAATGCCAGACCTAATACCCTGTCATCCCCAATACGGAGAGGGTCAAGAGGTGCTAATTCAAGAAAATACATATGGGACCAGATTTCTAAAATCCACAAGGGTCCGGCAACCTTGCTTTTTAAGGGTGAGGTGGATAGTGTATGCAGACACTTGTATAGGTGGGCAAGTACAATTTGGCCAAGACCGATTTCTTGGCGAGCATATAAGACTTCTGCCATTCTATGGTAGGTCTAAGTCATTTTGTTGGTGGTTGAATAGAATATGAATTTGTTCAACCAGAAATTTAGGAAGGCTATCCCACCTATGTCATCACTTCGGTTCTCAAAGGCGTTTATCCAGTTTGAGAAGCTCTTAGTTTGAGGTTCAGGGAGAGTGATTGAGGGGACATCCGCCTCTGGGTAGTCATTAACATCAAAGGGTTTTCTACAAGAGAAAACCTAGACCAGCATACATATCTAACAAGGTAATACTAGCTTGGCCGAATTTAAAATCAAAGGCGTTGGCGGATGAATTCCAGAAACTTACTAGGGGCATAAGAGCACACATGTTCCCTCCCTTGGGGTTGAGGGCGAAGCTGATGCGAAGAATTTCGTCGATTCCGGCCGCGCTCCATCTGCTCTCATCAAAGTGTTGCCTTTGGTAGTACCATTGAACCATTTGGGGGGTTGGTAGAGGCCATGAGGAGTATGAGACGGGGACTTCGTAGTGGTTGGAAGTCTGCCAATCTATACATGAGACAGCCTTCACCCGAAAAATCACTGGAAGGGGTAGGGTCCTATGAATCAATAGGCCAATTGAATGCTGACCTAATTCTCGTTGCCGAGGACCCAACCCGGCGCGGCCATAATCATCTGTTGGCATGATCGAAGTCTGGTATGCACTTCCGACCTCGATAATGCGCGAGGTAATCAGTTCCTTTCCCTCCACAGCGTCATGGTAGTAGATTTCGTTTGCCATAGTGTCTTTATCTGGGGGTTTGAAGAAATGAGGGTTTGCGGCGGTCGAGGGTTTTGTGAATAGTGTTTTCGGTTCGATTTAGTAAAGTTGTGTTGAGAAGAGGGAACGACGCAATGCTTCAGAATTTTTAAAGAGGTTATTTGGGTTGGGCTTTTTAACCTTTATCAATTTCACCGGGCTTTCAATTTCAAAGGCTGGGGGCAATGTTTGGGCCGAAACTGACATTTGTCCGAGACTAGGGTCAAGGCCCATAAGGTTATTCAGTAAAGGATAATCTAATACGCATTTAATCTTTTCCTTTTCTGGGAAGGATTTGGGGTTCCTTTAGGAATCCAAATTGGGGTTGGTTTATGATAATTGAATCCTGATCGATCTCTAAATCCGAATCCATTATGATACTTGATACACAAGTATTGGGGTTTGGCATCCTCTATATAAAGAGCTCTTGTACAACGTAAAAGGGATCCCCGATCAATCAAACAAACACACAAGGTTTTGCTCATCGCAATCCTTGCAAAGCCTCTCCGGAGCATCTTACGCGCATAGCCTCCACAAACTGCAAACAACCACCGTCCAACTTCCCTGCAACCTTACGCCCGCCACCGGTCGCTGTATCCCTGCACGGTTTTTGACAGGTACCTTGCACAACCACCGTGTCGAGAGTCGCTAAGACCTATCGCTTCCAGCCGCCATACGCACAGAGCCACACCTCGCCGCCATACGTACAGAGCCGCTCGTTCGCCTCGTGTTCGTGTTCGCTGAAGCACCAAGTGTCAGTCGCTACGCCGTAGCACATCGAGTCGTTACTCAGGTAACAAAAACACAGACCAATCTACCTTAGGTTGGGAAAGGATCGTTTCCCGCGGTCTTGAATTACTGCTCTGCTTTGCGTCTCAGGATCAAAGTAAGATTACTCGATCTGCAATAGGTTGAGAAAGAAATCCTAATATACTTTTGTTAGGTCTTGTTCGAACCTCTTCCGCCGGCCTTGTCAACGCCCGCGTAACAGTTGTTTGATCAAGAAGTCAGGAATTGGGAGCAGACAGACACTCTCGCCAGAAGGTTACGCTCGCCAGAGAAGTACGCTCGCCAAAGGTCGTCCGCATCGAAGTTGTACCTAACTCAAAGGTACTGGCACGCTCGCACAAACAACAATAGAACAGACATCGACGTCCGCCACCACATGTTTTGACCGTTCGCCGGATACTAAATCCGCCACGAACAATATATTGACACACTAATCGAGCCGGTCCACCCCGACTCCAAGCATAAAAAAGGTTGACTAAACTTGAGGGCTTCGATCTCTTGCAAGATGGCGAGCAACAGTATGTCATCCCGCTTCATAAATTGCCCAGTACAACTATGAAAAGACTGAAATATAAAGACTTAGAAGATCGAGTTCATCAAGGATATGTGTCCCTTAAAACTAGCTAAAATCTTCAACTCCAATATTAAAACAACTATTATTGACGTACAGTAAGACAATCCCCTTCAAATTCCAGGTCGAGGAAGCCAACATGCAGAGTAAACCGAACCCCATGCATGCATGTAACAATACCAAAGCCTCTACTTATCTTGGAGGAAGCTTAATTTTCAACTTGTGGTACCGCCATAGCTTCTTTTATATTGCCTTCACTATCACTAAACACCACTCCCAAAACACTAACTTGATTTTTATTAACACTTGCCCCCATCAAAATTCATCTTCACAATTTCAGTTTGGGGTGCTCTTTTCCAAGTGCCAACGAACTTGGGTCTATATGGCAGTGCTCTTTTCCTCTGTTTTATCTGAACTTCTACTCTCAAATCCCAGCTGCCATTCTCCAACAATTGTATCAGATTTACAACATTCAAAACTTTTTCCCCATATATGTTTGTACAAATTTCTTTTACGCCATATCCACCACGTTAAATAGCGAAATCTTCCTAAATCAATATCAGTAGCAGTAGAATATCTTGAATATCTTGAACTACTCTGTATCTCGATTTCACAGTTTAGTTGCCTTTTTTTTTGTGTAATCCAAATAAGTTTGTCGGGAACAGTTCTGAAACCAAGAGGCATTCTTAAGATTTTTTCTGCTTCATGGTCAAGAAAACTTGTTTTAACTAGTGGTACATCCCTCAGAGTCTCAGACGCCGCTGCGCCTCGCCGCCTCCTCCGTCTCTGTCTCGCAACCGCGCCCGAAAGCCCGGTTCGGCTCGGCTCGGCTCGAACCGAGGGGGTCGGGCTTTGAAAATTTTAGGCTCGACCCGGCCTGCGCCCAGCTCTAATGGCAGCTATATTGTAATTTTGAAAGAAGAGAAGTATGCAGCCCAGCAATTACTGATGGAGAAGGGAGGTGGGGGACACGTAAAGACCAGCACAAAATCAATATGACCATCATTAATTACATGTCTCTCCAGTAATTGGTGGAACACACACCCAAAAACACGCGCCTCTTAAAAAAAGAAGGTTGACAGCATATGTGGCGCGCCCAATCATAAGCCGCCACGTGGTCCAAGTCCAACGGTTCTTTCGACCGTTTGGAGATTTTTTTATTTTTTTAAAAAAAATCTCTAAATTTTCCTACAAATACTCATTCTCGTCTTACATAATTTCCACCCCAATATCTCACCTCACTCCTCTCATCTTCTTCCATTTTCCCTATCGATTTTTCGAGTGTTTTTTGAAAATAGCTAATTGGCTTTCTTCCGAAGAGCTGCAACGGCAATCCACTTGCCCAATCACCAGCCGATATCAAAGCAAAAACAACTTGTGAAGAAATTTTTTTAACGATTACGTTCAAAACAGGAGTCCATCTTTCGGTAAACCTCAAGCAATCAATCGTACAAAAATTGGTATAGAGTCACACTTTCCACACTTGAAGACATATCTCTTAAAGTGGTATTCATGTAAAAAAAAAGGCAAGTGATCGTGTAGCTAGTGGAACGAATTTGGTGGATGAGGTATGTCCTTTTTTTGTTCATGTTAATTTTTTGTTTGACATATATTAAATTTCGTACAGATATAACGTTTGTTAATTCTTTTTCTATGTTTTTCTTCATGTAAATTTTTTTTTGTTTAAAATAGATTAAATTTTGGCATAAATATAAAAGTTGGTGTTATCACTACCAAAATCAATACCTTAGGCTACGAAACTGAAAAAAAATTCGTCGCTAAGACATAATATTACGACGAAAATGCATTCGTCCTCTAAGAAACTATTTTAATTGTCTAAGTACCATCTTAGGCAACGAAAAGAATTTTCGTCATCTTAGAGAAGAATTATTACGACGAAAAATGTTGTCATCCTCTTTGTTCCTTCTTAGGCAACGAAACTCTATTTCATTGTCTATGTAACACAACTGAGGCGACGAAACATTTGTTATTCGTCTTCTAAGTGAAATACTAAGGCAACGAATATCTATTTCGTTGTCTTAGTGGTTTCTTGAGAGACGAATGTCTTTTTCGTCGCAAGTTTTCACTTAGGCGACGAATATTTTTCTTAGAGGACGAATTGTTTCGTCGCCCAAGTAATTTTATGTTTCTAGATCATGAAAAAGAGGAAAAAACTGAAAAAAATTTCCTCCCACAAAATTGTTCCACCAATCTTTCGTTTTAGGTGTGTTATGCTTCAAATCGGGTCTTCCTAAGCCTTCTCCACTACTACCCATCCATTTTTAACTTGGTATGACATCTTTCTTCATCTCTTTCACCAAATATAGCCATTTGTTGCATTGAATTTTCCGGCGAAGAATTCCGGTCATATATTTGTTGTATGTGTGTGTGTGTGTATACATATATATATATATATATATATATATATATATATATATATATATATATATATTGTGAGGTGATGATAGTAGTATTATTACTTTGATCCATATATAAATATTTAATTAATTGTTGTATTTTGTGAAATTGTTGAATTATATTAGTTATTTGTTTTGAAAATGCCTTAATTAATTTAATAATTGTTATTCTCTTAAGAAAATTATTTCATAAAATCATTTATAATTAGCAGTGAATGAAATAATGATTAATTCTTTTATTCACTGATGTACATGCATTTATATCCTTATAAATGCCGTTCGAGAATCATCATATGATTCTTGAATTGTCCCATTTTTCGTCGACGAAACGGACTACGGAGTGTTACTCACCATTGTCGAACTAATATATGGAAATATGAGCGTTGTGTTGTTCAAGTGTAGATACTGATCCAAGTGTTCCTAGGAGTACAAAGATGGATTGCGGCATGTTATCAGTGAGTACAGACACAAGTTAGTATGAAAATGAGTTGTTCATTCTTGCCAGCATGGCAAAACAAAAGTTTTATTTTGATGATCCTAAGGCTGGTGGATTTTAGAAAGTGGCTAACTCGATGTCACATAGGAATATATGGAGTGCATCTACAATTGAAGGGGTGGAAGAACATGTTGATGAAGATGACAGTGACACTGATGAACCATATCAAGAGCATTCGGCTTATCAAATCCCTAATGTAGAGGCTATTCGCGACAACAACTGCTTACATTTCGTTACTTCTGATCAATTTATTGCAATCTCAAATGCACCTACATCTCAAAACAGAGTCAGTGACGACTTCATTAATGACGAGGATGATGAGGAATCAGACGATAATGAGGATTCCAATGATGACTTTACTGAAACAATTTTTGACACACATGATACAGACGATGACGATTATGATGGAGAAGCATGATTATTAAATCATTGTTTCTGCACAAACCTGTAGGCCTAGTGGAAACTGATGAATCGAGATGTGATCTCCTCCTGCGAACCTGCTAACTAAGGGGAATACCGGGCGGGCCGGTCTTCTCCTCTCCGATGCCTAAGTTAGTACAGTTGGGATGAATAGATAACTTAAGCAAGAATGATAAGCAGTTGGAGAGATCAGTTACCTATTAAAGAGGGTAGTTGAGGCCCTTATATAGGTGGTAGAGCGTGAGGTCTGGTCTTACTCTTCGATGTGAGACTGGTTTCCTTCCGTTCGTACCCAAAAGGACAGCTCTGGTGGCCTGTTCGGCAGGTTGGCGTCCCCGGTCCCCGGGCCCCTGGTCACAAGGTAGACTGTTGGGCCTCGGGTCCGGGTGCTGATGATCCTGCTCCGGGCCTCAGTCCGGCCCCGGACGTGCTGGCTGCGGGTCTGTGGGCCTATGTAGCTCCTCTGTGGCTACTGTCAACAAGTCTCCCAAGTTCCCGGTCAAGTGCAATCTTGAATGGGGACTTAATATGTCTCGCTCCTGTCCCGCAAACCCGCAGGGTTACCGACCCAACGGTGCCCAGTCCCCCAAGTCCGCATTGAAGATTGGGCGTGACCGGGCGTTCGGGCAGAGAAGGCGTGGTGATGTGAGTACCTATTAATGATGACGTGTGACAGTTATGAGTATGTTTGCAATACTAATAGTATTGTACTCAAGTGTTGTCGTACCATGAGTATGGAACGGGGTGAAACCCGGACGAGTGAATGGGATGATGATGTGGCGTTGAAATTTGCCATGCAATGAATATGAAGCGGGGTGAAACCCAGACGAGTGCATGGGATGACAATGTGGCGTTGAAATCCGCCATGCAATGAATATGGAGCGGGGTGAATCCCAGACGAGTGCATGAGATGATGATGTGGGGTTGAAATCCGCCATGCAATGAATATGGAGCGGGGTGAAACCCGGACGAGTGCATGGGATGATGATGTGAGGACTCGACCGGTGGACTGCCATGTCGGAACGAGTCCCCCAAGTTCCCAAGGTAAAATTACTGCCAACGGCGAGGCAGGCCAAGGAGTAGCCCGGTGGTTCGGCCCAGCTTGTGCTGGAATAAGCGTGGGGTAATGTGCAGGGTTTCTAGCCTGCGGGGAGACTTGTTCTGTGTTAGAGAAACAATCTGCCCGGTAGGGTGGCGTGGAGATAACAAGTCTCCCATGGGTCCCCATATTTATCACAGTTCAGTGTGATGCAGGGTTTTTAGCCTGCTGGAAGAGTTTGCATGTGTTAGAGGTAAACTCTCCCGGGTTTATAAAGCCCATGTGTTTGAAGCCTTGAGTTGTTGTTGGCTTGTCCTTGCCCGCAGGGCGAAGGGAAGTGGCAAAACCGGTGGAATGCCTTGGAGCCGGTTGAATACTACGTAACCGGTGGGATGCCATGGAGCCGATTGAATGCTACATAACCGGTGGAATACCATGGAGCCGGTAGAATGCTACATAACCGGTGGAATGCCATGGAGCCGGTTGAATGCTACCTAACCGGTGGAATGCCATGGAGCCGGTTGAATGCTTTGGAGCTGGTTGAATACTATATAACCGGTGGGATGCCATAGAACCAGTTTAATGCTACCTAACCGGTGGAATGCGATAGAGCCGGTTGAATGCTACCTAACCGGTGGGATGCCTGGCTCTTAGGGAAGTGGGGGGGCTTGAAGCCTCGGTTCCCGCCCCTGTCTCCTTTAACTGCCGCTTGTAGGCGGGACAAGTGGCTGACATGCATTTAAGGAGGAAGCTCATCGGTCCAATCAGTTATGATGGCGTGGGAAGGTTATCGATGCTGGGACACGTGTCAGTAGGGAGCAATCTGAGATGGAGGGCCTGGATTCGCAGGCGTTTGACTTGCCCCAATTGAGTATTTGAGGGGATTACAGGGGTGCCTAGGGCATCGGACCCGTATATAAAAAGGCCTCATTTGTCTTCATTATTTCTATTTTTGCTCTTGGCCCAAGGAGAAGAAGAGAAGGTTGGAGAGAAATCCGGTGAAAGTTCGGTGGAGGTACCTTGCCTACCATTGCTATCCGTGCTTCAAGCGTTCTGGTTCTTACCTACCATTGCTCGGTGTTTTCGTAGGACTGACTTTCCTCGGTTGTGCATAGTAATCGGTAAGTCTCGCCTTCTTTGCTTAGTGTTTTTTTTTTCTTTTTGGTTGGTGTTTTGCGGCGGGAGAGGGGGGGGGGGGGGGGGGGGGTGCTCTGTCACCGACTGTGAGTTGTTTTGAGCGGGGCGTCTGCGACAAACTTGGGGAGCAGCCGCAGAGGGCGCTGTTCTAGCTTGTTGCTGACCAGCGGTGGGGTTTTGTTTTCTTCCCCCTAGGTTAAATGGCTTCTGCGAGCTCTGATGGGGCTTCCGAACCGGACGATGAGGAGAGGTTGGAGGATTGGCTTGGTTCGGATTCCCGGGAGTCCGAAGCTGCTGCCCGCTCCCGGGGCGGGGTCTCGTCTTCTGGGTCTCTGGGGTGTGAGGGCATCCCGCACGGGGTGCGCTTTCCTGGTACTCCGCCCGTGAGTTACACTATCGGGAGTGGGAAAGAGGTTGTAGCATGCGATGAACCGGAGGGTATTATGAGCCCTACAGAGATTGCCGCCTTCCAGGAGACGTGGAATATCCCTGATGAGGTGAAGTTACGGCCGTTGAATCCCAGAGAATCGGCTTGTAACCCGGAGGCGGGTTGGGTTGCTGTTCACGGAGACCAATTTCGTCACTGGTTCTCCCTCCCGCTGCCATACTTCGTGCAGTACATGCTTAGCGCTCTGCAAGTGTCTCCTGCGCAGCTTCCCGGGAACCAGTAGAGGCAGCTGCTGAGCCTTGGTTGTCTGTACGAGCTGTCCGGGATGAGCATGCCAACGGTGAACGAGTTCCGGGCATTGTACAGACTGTCCTTCTCGAAGAAGAAAGGGTGTCGGGGTTGTCTGACTTTTAGCGCCCGACACTTTCAGCCTATCATCACCCGCCTGCCTTCCTGGGTGGACAATAACTGGAGGAAGAAGGTGGTGATGGCGGGTGGGAAGTGGCAGAAAAGGAGGAGGATGTACCGGGTTCCTGGTGCCTTCCAGCCTCTTGGTGACCAATCGTTCGTATTGTCCGAGTTGGAGCGGGATAGGATTATGACGATACTCAGGTGCTGGGACGATCTTGAGCGAAGCTCCTACAACTTCATACGGCGGGAAGTGTTGGAGTACTGCTGTCTTGGGCGGGATCCCGGTGTGTAGCAGGGTTTTAGTAGTGATGTTCCTGCTGACCGAGTTGATACTAACCCTGTTTGTTCTGCAGGTGTATCTTCTCGGACGGTCGTCAAGCCCGGTAACACACTATCCATGGACGGTGAAGACCTTGTCTCGAGGTTGAAGGAGAAAGGGGAGGCCGTTTCACGGACCTCGGTGGATGAGGAGTCCGGCCGGCTTACCGTTCATGCCGAACCGATGGACTTGGACGTTGCGGACGACGCCTAAACCCTAAGGCGTGTGAAGACTCACCCCGCTGCGTCCAAGGCGGGACCCGAAAAGGGCAAGACCACCGGGGGGCCACCAAAGGTTCTTGGTGGGACGAATATGATTCCGTACCGACCGGGATCGGTCCCGCTTATCACCAGGGTCTCTCGGACAGGCGCACAATCTTCTTCACCGGTCGACCTGGGTGAGAAGAGGCGGATGATCATAGACGTCCCTCCCTCCGCGCTGGTGATGCTGACTGGCCGGTCGTCTGGTGAGAACTTGGCGAAACAGCTCAAGTTGGCCAGCGGTGCGACGAGTTCCGCTGGGGACAAGGCCGCTGCTGCCTCAAATTCTGCCGGTCAGCAGAGTAACCCCATTTCTGCGGAGGAGCAGAGGGGAGGTCCGGAGAGTCCCTCCGTCCGGAATCTGGGGGCAGATGTGGCTGGCCTTGGTCTGGATAGGCCTGGGGCCGCTGGAGACTTGTCGGGGGAGAACCGCCAGAAGAGCAAGGAGTCGGTCCTCCGGGTAAGAATTGCTTGGTGCCACGACACCGCTTATAACTTCTGCCGGGTTTCGTTATTTTTGTTGTTTGTTTAATCGGCTCCCTGTTGTTCTGTAGCTATTGTACAATTTGTACCAGTCGGACCCGAGTGAGGAGCTGTCGGAGTTGAAGAGGCAGGTAGCCGCTCTGACAGGAGCCCGTGAGCGCCTGGAAGCTGAGAAGTCCAGGCTTGAACGGGAGAAGGTCAGGCTGGAGGATAGGGCCAAGAAACAGGTGGCCAAGCTAGAAGGCCAAGTCCGGAGCCTCGAAGAGGAGAAGGAGCGGGCTGAGGAGGAGAGGTCCGAGATGGAGGCTAGAGTGGATGAGCTCCAGGTGGGAGCTGCCGCTGTGCGTGCCGCCACTGCCGCTGCGGCTAGAGAGGAGGATCCAGAGCTTTTCCAGCGGGTTATCCAGAAATATCACGATAGTGATCAGTTTCTTGAGCTCCTAGAAAAGGCTAGGGAGTCGGGTATCGCCGATGCCTACGTGGAGTGGGAAGAGAAGGGGTATCTGGATACCTCGTGAATGCCGAAGGCGGGGGCCGATGACGATGCTGATGGGCAGCTGGCAGAAGAGGAGCAGCCTAAAGGGGAAGGCGGGCTTCGCCCATCTGAACCCGTTAGAGAGGATGCGGTGGCTCCATCTGATTAAGCTGGTGGGCAGGTTGGGCCCGCCGAGGAGGAGACGCGGCTCCTTAAGATTTTTGTTTGCTCTCTCTATTTTGTAAATCTGCTGGAACGGTTTTTTTGTATTATACCCTTTGGATATACATTTTTGCTCCGGTGGAATTCCTTGGATTTCTCTCAAAATAGTTGGCATACATATCTTATAATGTTACGTTGGTTGAACCGTTGATATGGCAAACTAACTGCTTGAAATTTCTAGCACCTAACCCTTCACTGGGTCCGAGCGTGCTTACCAGACCTGGTCCTGCTCCCGGTCGGGATCTGCTCTCCTTTCCCCTATATACCGCTGAAGCTGACCGCTGTTAACCAAACCCTCCACTGATGTCTTGAGGGCGGAGCAATTGTTCGTCCGATGGGTAGCTTCATCATGGTAGGAGCAGTACTTGCCTGTTCGCTCCTGGGTGAGTTTCCCTTTTGGGTACTTGCTCCTCCGCGGTGGGGGAATGATGTTCCCGTTCTCGTGCAAGATGTCCTCGTATGAAGAGGTTAGAGTGGTGAAGACCTCTTGACGTTCTGCTGACATGATCGTCAGGGGGCGATCTTGCCGGTACTGCGCCGGCTTGTGCTCGCCCTGGGGTTTGTCATGATAGGGCTTCTGCTGCTGTTGGTTCCCCCAATTTCTGCCGGGTCTGCTTGGTTGGGCGCCTCGGTTCTCGCTCCGCTGGCTGGCCTTGTTTTCTCGGCCGACCGGGGGGTGCTCCTCCCGCTTTCTCTTCAACAGGTGTTGCCCATACGTTTCATGATCCGCCTGAGCATGCCTGATGGCCATCGCCATTAGCTCGTCATACCCCTGCGGGAGTTCCACCCGTACGGCGTAGGAAAATTTTCCTGGCCGAAGCCCCTGTTTGAACGCCATCTCGGCGATGCCCTTGTCGAGGTTCCGAACCCCGGCCGTCGCCGTTTGCCAGCGGTTGACAAACATCCTTAGCGTTTGCAGTTGAAGAGGATGGTCGATGTCCGGGCTCTTTCGACCCGGAGGATGAAGGGGCCTACGAACCGGTCGGCCAGTTGCTCAAACGCCTCGATGGAGTTTGCCGGGAGCTCATAGAACCAGCTGAGCGCCTCTCCAGACAGGGTTTCCTGGAATATGTTGCAGCACACTGCATCGGAATAGCCCTTGGCATACGTTTGGGACTGGAAACTATCCAAATGTTGGTATGGGCAGCCGGATCCTGAGTACGTGAGCTTTAGGGATTTCTGGTTACCAGACCTCCCTGATTCCAGAACCCGGTGTGAAAAGGGGCCCATGCGTTCGTTGAATCGCGCGCCTTCCGTCGGCCGCCCTTCTCTCGTTGGCCTCCATTTGGGCCTTTAGATCCGACACAGAGTCGACGAGTACCTGTAATGCACGTGCGGTCGGGGTCATGACTTCATCCTCGAATGAAGCGTGCGACTGCGGGGGTGCCGGCGTGCTCATTGGCAAGACCGCGCCTCCCGGGGACTCCGCCCTCCTGGGGTCGCTAGACCTTCCTCCCGATGACTGTCCCGCCTCAAGGCGCTGAGCTTGGCCTGGCGCGGGTGTACGTGCCCTTGCCATAGCGGCGTTGCGCTGCTGTCCTCTTTCCAGGGCAGCCACCAGGGCTGCGTTTACCGTCTCCATTTCTTTATACCGAGCATTGGATTTTGCTCTATCCCTGTCGCTTTCCGCGCGCAGGCGACCGACTTCTGCCCTCATCACCTGTATCTCCCCCGCCATATCGTGCCGGTCGGGGCTGTACGTGGTGTCCCGGTCGCTGTCACCGAGTAGACTCTCCTCTTTATCGCTCGGATCGTCCGAGAATGTCAGCGAAAAGCCCCGGTGCGTTGGTTGGTCGCCTTCCACCGGGCATTTCCCGCGCGCGCTATCGTTGCATGCCCCCGGCGTGCCGCTTGGCCCCCCATAGCTGTCGTCGTCCTGGTTGCCCTGGTCGCTGCGCTGCTCCCGCACAGCGACCGGGGTGGAGATGAGCACTTGCTCTGGTGCGGCCCGCTGACCCTCTGTTGTATTTCTTTCCTGCCCCGCTTCTGAGCTTTCTGCCATTTGGTGATGCCTACGTGACTTTTATACAGTTTCCCACAGACAGCGCCAATTATTTCTGCACAAACCCGTAGGCCTAGTGGAAACTGATGAAT
This sequence comes from Potentilla sterilis, assembly GCA_963682095.1. Classification (NCBI taxonomy): domain Eukaryota; kingdom Viridiplantae; phylum Streptophyta; class Magnoliopsida; order Rosales; family Rosaceae; genus Potentilla; species Potentilla sterilis. Next base: position 10,272,488 of record OY821765.1, on the reverse strand, counting down.
CTAGATGTGATCTCCTCCTGCGAACCTGCTAACTAAGGGGAATACCGGGCGGGCCGGTCTTCTCCTCTCTGATGCCTACGTTAGTACAATTGGGATGAATAGATAACTTAAGCAAGAATGATAAGCAGTTTGAGAGATCAGTTACCTATTAAAGAGGGTAGTTGAGGCCCTTATATAGGTGGTCGAGCGTGAGGTCTGGTCTTACTCTTCGATGTGAGACTGGTTTCCTTCCGTTCGTACACAAAAGGACAGCTCTAGTGGCCTGTTCGGCAGGCTGGCGCCCCCGGGCCCCTGGTCACAAGGTAGACTGCTGGGCCTCGGGTCCGGGTGCTGGTGATCCTGCTCCGGGCCTCAGTCTGGCCCCGGATGTGCTGGCTGCGGGTCTGTGGGCCTATGTAGCTCCTCCGTGGCTACTGTCAACAATCATATTTTTAAATATTTCAATAAATTTGTTTGTGATGTATAATTACAAATATATATATATATATATATACTTTTAATAACAATTTATCGTCCTCTATTTCGATCGTATCAACTTTAAAATGACATGTTTTTTTTGAAAATATTTAGGGTCTGAGTCGATAAAATACACCTATACGTCTTCATCGCAAGAGCTTTAGCAAATACATGTGGCGGTTTAATTTTCCGCCAGAATATTTGATCAAAATTCGCATCTGACTTAGGACAGGAAACCATTTATTTTCATCGCCTAGGTACGTCACTTATTAGACGAAATCATCATTTTGTCGCCTAAGTGAGATACATATATAGGCGCGGCGCTCGGGTTCCATCTGCAATCCTTAATTCTAAACCACTCCATCTTCCCCCCCCCCCCCCCCCCCCCAGCCACCGCCTTCTGGCCCCCGTCTCGTGGCCCCCGCCGCATCCTCTGGTCGGGAAATTTTCTCACATTCGGCTTTTTCTGATCCTCCATCTTCCTCCGTCCTCAGTCAACGCCACCACCACCGCCCCCACTGTGGCCCCAGTCTCAGTCGCTGCCCGTGACCCTATCTCAGTCGCCGCCCATCAGCCCCGTCTCCGTCTCCGTCCCCGTCTCCGTCCCCGCTGCAGTCCCAAATTCACAGGCTCAATCTTCCTCCGCCGCGGACCTAGTCACCGGCATCGATCAACTCTAGCAGGTGAGTTCTTGTTTCTTTCAATTGTATCTTGTTTCTTTTATGCCATGTGAGAGCCTTTTGTTGGTCCATTTGTTTCTTGCATCCTCATAGCAAAGAAGGCTTCTGGAACATCCGAAGCTATACACTTTTAGTCTTAACTGTAGGTTGATTGACATGATATATAGTTTAGTTTTAATGCTCAATGGCTGATTTTTTGTCTTTGATGTTTCTTTTTTCTATTATTCTTTCTTTAGGAGTTGGAAATTTTCAGAGCACAACAGCAGCTGGAGTTCTCGCTGCTTCTAACACCTTGTCGAATCCCGGTGGTGCAGTAGTAGCAAATTTACCGATCATTGAAGGTAAACTTCGATATCTTTCATTCAATCAAATGAAACATGATTTGCTGCAAGTGTAGTATATCTTAGTACCTAGAGAAAAGGTTGTAGTAAGCATGATTCTATCGTAGCTGAGTTCGTTTAGAGAGCCTTTATCTAATGTTGCAGGGAGACTTATTTCTTAGCTCTATCTGTATCCCATGATATAACAATAACAAAACGAATAGATGCAGGACTCTATCAACTTGTTGGAAACAAATCAGTTGATCCAAAAGACTATGTCGCTGACTAATATCAACTTACTTTGTGCTTATGGTTCTGATTAAAGTAATAAGTATCATCCTAACAGGATTTTGGATGCTATGAACTCAGGTATGTACAGAAATATAAACTAGTACCAACACTTACATATGTAGACGGAAATAGAAGGTTTAGGGTTGCATCACATAACTATAAACTAAGATATTGCGATGCATCTACTTTATAAAGATTGGAAAAGCTGTATTGCCTCTCTAGTATTTGTTTTATTCTCTAAACCAACAGTTACATATATAGTTTTCCAATCTTTATAAGGCTGATGCATTGCAATGTCTTATTTTCTAAAGGTCTATTGAGACCAAATGAACGTAGGAAGACCTGGTAACAAAACTTAGGATTTTATATCAACATATGTAGCATTATTTGTCTAAGAACCCACGTATAGACAATTACTGTAGCATCCATAACTACAGGTAACACCAACTCATAAGGCATATGACATAAAAGTATATTACGAACCTTTACCAACAATGAGACCAAGCTGCTTCCGGGTCAGCATGTAAAACGGTTCCAACTTTGAGAAGTGCAGTAATGCTACTGCTTGTTTGCCTCCAATACCTATTCATGTAGTTATCCTGGACCTTATAACAAGTGTTACTTGCCTGTAATCATGGAAGAATGATTTATGCAATCCATGGCAGAATTTGTTTTCAAGTTAGTTCATTATAAGTACCAAATCTATACATGTATGGTTATTAGTTTCATGTGAAAATTAGGTTCATTAGGAAGTCTAGTTCATTAGGAAGTCTAGTTTCACAAATACATAGGGACAAAAAATAATTGGAACAAATGAGCATTGAAAACAGAACAAAAATCAAGGAGGATCACTGAAAATTATGTGAACATTTTCAAATGCAAACCAATCTTTGGAAAATCATTGAGCATCCATTTTTCAACAAAATCAGCTGAAAATTTTCAAATAAATAGATAACTAAAAGAAGGGAAACATATCAAAAATTCATATCAATTGGAGGTCTGTAAGTAGGGTAACAAAAAGGGCAAAATTAGCGCAGCAGAATTTTGTAAACATACTAATCAATCTGATTATTAGTTTATATATGATGTTGATATATACTGTATTTGTGATATAAATTCGTGTTTCTTGATATGAAAAATATATCGCACGTATGTAGGAGGAGAACCGAGAAAGTAAAGACTATCTTAGTCGGTTCGAGCAATAGTTCAACATGTTCGCAAATCTGCACCCAACCCAACCGTAAGCTCCTCCCATACGATAATATTGTTGGTCGTTTAATTTCTTTATCACTAACTTTTTAGTTTGTATGAACAAATTTATTAATATTAAGTATTTAATTTATATAAATAAATTTATTAATATTAATATATTTATATTTTGTATGAATTTCCCTTTTTTTAAAAAAAAAAATACAACTTAGGCGAGGAACAAAAAATTAATCGTCCCCTAAGTAGAAACCTAAGGCGACGAAATGAAAGTTATCATCGCCTAAGTGACCCACTAAGGCGAACAAAAACTTAATCGTCTTCTAAGTAGAAAGCTAAGGCGACGAAATGGCAATGGTTGTCGCCTAAGTGACCAACTAAGGCGACGATATAAAGTTTTCGTCTTCTCAGGCATCGTTCCCTTAAACCCATTACGACAAATATTTTCGTCTTCTTAGAATGTTTGTGCCGAAAAATTTTCGTCCTCTAAGAATCATTCTTCGTCTCCCAAACCCTATTCCAACGAAAAGGATTCGTCGCCTTAGAAACCACTTAGGCGACGAAAAGTTATATGTTTTGTCGCCTAAGTACTTAGGGTACCACTTCTAGACGACGAAACTTAGACGACGATTATTTAGTCTCAATAGCTTTTAGGGTACGAAAATACCACTTAAGAGACAAAAATATTTCGTCGCCTAAGTCTTCTGTTCTAGTAGTGTATATTGCCTTTTTTGCTTCATGTATTTTTATTTTTTTTAATATAGATTATATTTTGGTAGAAATATAATTTTTGTTCTCTGTTTGTGCGACTCAAGCTCAATCATTATATATCATGACTACTAAAAATGAATTCGATAAATTTGCATGTTATGAAGCGATCAAGAATCATCCTCATTTTATGTCGGTTGAGATTACTCCTTCATCTTCACAGTTTGACCGGAATTTCCTAAGTTCTCCCAAGCCTCATGACACAGATTTGCATATTAACTTGGATGATGATGATGAATGATTTACAACTCCACCGTCCAATCAAGAGATGCCCCTTCGCTCGAGCCCGGTTAGGCCTATAGGAATAAAGACAACCAGGGAAGCAAAGAAGAAGGGAAAAAAAGGTATGGCAGAGAAAGACTATAAGTCTTTAGCTATTTTTCATGATATGCAACGTAATCAAAAAACATTTATAGAGGCTAACATGCGAAGAGATGAGAAAACTCTTCGGTTGTCTAGGGATAGTTTAGAACTTGAGAAACGGAAGGAAGTAAGGATTGCCCGTCGTGAGGCTATGGAGAGTTTGCTAGAAGAAACAAAAATTATGACAATAGATACTAGCATGATGACACCGAAATCGAAGAAGTGGTACAAAAGGAGGAAAGCAGAAATCATGAGGCAAGTGAATGAGAATACAAGTACTAGTGAAGGGTGTTACATTCCTCACTTTGATGATGAAAACTAGCATTGTGTCTTGATGATCACTTTTTATGTTCCTCATTTCAAGTTATTTAAATGAAATAAAACAAGTTGATTGTTGTTCACTTCTTTATTCATTGTTAATTATATAATTACAAAAATATAAAATTACAGCAACAAATAAAATTACAATACCAAATAAAATTATAATACCATATAAAATTACAATATCAAATAAAACTTCATAATTAGTTATTGTTTGTTGGCTTCTAATACTCAATTGTGCTCCATTAAATCATCTTAAAGAATGTTGTGAATATAAGCTGACTCGAGGTAGTCAATATGGTCCTAAAATGAATGTTGATTTAGTCCATCTCTTTGCACTAGTAAAAAAGGAATTTGAACCCCATTTTGATCCACTGCCCCATCATACTCTTACCGCCTGTGGGTTCATGAGATCTTCTTCTTCTAGCTGGACAAATTCTTATTTGACAAATTCATCCTCAACAATCATGTTATGCAATATGATGAAGTTATCATTATACTTCTCAGTGTTGACCTCATATGCAGCCGAGCTCCATGTCGTAGGATTACCCAACGGGGTTGCAGGATGCCGAAACACCTCTCCACATCTCTGCAGTATGCTTCTTGTTCTTTTTAAATAATTTTTGTACTTGCGTCTTGGGGTTTGAAAAAGCTTTTACAAGCGTGGAGAACCTAGGATGAATTTCGTCAACAAGATAATATGCATTACTATATCTCCTACCATTGATGTGAAACGTTAAAGCGGGGCTGTTTCCAGCTATGAGTCATTCACATACCGGTGATTGGTCAAGCACGTTAATATCATTTTGAACTCCAGGCACACCGAAAAAAGTGTGTCATACCCACATGTCATACGAGGCCACTACTTCAAGAATTATGGTGGAACAACCCTTCCGTCCACTGTAGGTTTCATGCTGTGCGGTTGGACAATTCTTCCACTCTCAATGCATACAATCAATGCTTCCTATCATATCTGGAAATCTCTACTGATCAGCCCTTGCTAGGAAGTCAGCCTTCGTTAGAGCGCGTAGGTATTGCGGACCAAAAATACATTCCACATGTTAACAAAACTTCTTCAAGCGCTCTAGTGTAGTTGATTTCGCCATCCTACAATACTCGACACATTGATCAGCAGCTGCACCATTTGCTAACATTCGGAGGGCACCTGTAAAATTCTACTGGGGCAGTAACTCTAATTTTCCAAGGACATCTGCTTTTTTATGCCAATAGGGTTGATGTTGCAGAGAGCCGTCATGTTGTGGTTGAACACATGAGTTTGCATCAGGTACCTCCAATGAAAATCTTCTAACTCGAAGATCGGACGCTTGACGAAGTAATCATCCATGAGATTTTTTCTGGGGTGATTGGGGGAGCGACATGACTTACACTACGTCCTTGTAGTTCATCTGAAGTATCGAGTGTGTCATCATCAGGATTGCATTATTCATGATGGCATTAATCATCTCAGCGTCCTTTTGATTGTGTTGTTGCCTCTGCTTTAATAATTATGAAAAAAAACTCATTGCAGTGCTGAGGAAATGAGGCGAAGTGCTTGAGGGAATGTGTTTTTAAAGATTTGGAAGTGAGTTGTGAAGATTGAGTGAGTATAGAGTTAATGATGAAGCTTATTTATTATCAATTCAGATGATAGAATTTAAAGATCATAATACGTGTTGAATCGTCATTCGTTGAAAATCTTATCGGAAATCATGTGACATTATTTGTCCGACAAATACACATATCGCATTTTAGTAGGTCGAAATCATATCGAAAATCCTATAATATTATTGTAGTGATAAGAACATTTGACAATGTCATGTGTGATTGGTTAAAAATCTCATCTAAAATCCATTAAATAAAATATTAATTCGATGATAGTAATCACTAAATTGATAGAGTTGCATCGTTGCATAAAAGCATGCACAGAAAATCAATTTACAGTGAATAGTAAATGATGGAAGCAATTGAATTGCTAGATTGATGGTTTGATGGAGGCAATGGAGTGCGTATGCTGTAAGGACATGAATTTTAGCAAAGAAATACCTTTGAGTCACACCAATTAAGTATACCCGATTGCAGTTACGTAATGTCTCAGACTAAAAAACGGGTAATTTGATCATTGGAAGCCCACAAATGAAAGCACATGGGAAGGAATCCCAGAGAGACTGGAATGGCGTATGAGAAAGGAAGTGGCATCCGACTCTCTCTCCAAGAATACCTTATTGGGCATTTAATGAGTCCATCACGACATGGGCTCTAATATGGGAAGAATCCTCTTACGATATTCCAATGATACAAGCTTGTGGAATCTAACTTAAACTCAAATGTCCTAAGGGAGGGTCAAACTCTACCTTCAGTCTTGAACAACACATAGCGGCCTCATGGGCTATGCTACCTTAGGCTCGAAGTAATTTGAACTCTCATATCTCCTATAAAATGATTTTAGGACTAAAGAATAAATTTGAGCTTGTAATAACGGCAAATATGAACAACAGTAATGACAACCGGAAATACAAGAGTAAATGTTGTTATAACTACGTCGGTTATTGAACTTATGGCTGCGAGAACTTTTACAGAGATAAGTGAGCATTGATTATCAGTCATAAGTGACGGCTATAATAATAGAATAGAAATGATGATGAGACTTGCAGCCCATTACTTGCAATTCAAGCCACTTAGTGCATATGTGGTGCCCAATCCTGCATTGCACCTCCTTAATTTTTAAGAATCTAGCACTCATGTGGACTGCCTTAAAGTTTTACTAATACTCATGTGGACTGCCTTAAAGTTTTACTAATACTGAGCCATGTTTGGTGTTGCATAGGACTAGAAAGAAAAACTTTAAAAATAGGGTTGTCCTATATTTGGTGGTGCATTGTACTGAACTACTTTTTCAGTAAAGCATTTTAATGCTATGAGTTTGTGTTGTTCACTTAATTATTTTTTTTTACATCATGGAGAGTTGTACAAGAGTCACACTTTAGGAAGCAAATGACATCAGCTACCGAGTACATTGGTGATTGACATGTCGCAGTTGGTCGAATGAACAACTCCGGTTTTTATATAGCAAGGGGTTCACTACTTCCACATCAGCTTGATTTTTGTACCCCATAGCTTTAATAGTAGTTCCTAAAGCAATTATCGAGCTTCTCAGAAGACACAGAGCAATTGAAATATCATCCACCTCATCAAAAACTTGAGCAAATTGCCAATAGTAGGATGATCCAGTGGGACTAATAAATCAATGTAAATAACAAGAAGTTTCAATGTATTCACAATACTGAAATCCTTAAAAATACCAACACAATACAGGAATAGAAGATTATAATCACCATAAGAAGCCATTAAAATACCAACACTCATGCAGTTCATTAGTCTCACATAAGAAGCCATTATAATTGGATCTTCACAAGTTCACAAATTATAATCACCATAATAAAAAGTAAGATATTTCATTGATGTTAAATGTTCATGATAAAAAAAATCAATGTTAAGACGTCAACCTATTTGTGACGCAACTTGTGTCTTGTGGATTTGTCTCAAAAAGTGGTGGTCTTACACTACTTTATCTCTAGGCACCACCAGCTAATGATTGTCCATGAGTAAGTTTTGAACAAATATCTCCTTAACCTCATCATCCAATAACTTGAAGATGGAAATGTTTTGTGACTTCTCTAAGATGATTCTTAATGCAGCAACCTGATCACCAACAGAGAGCCCCATGTTCTTTAATTCTTTGGCAATGTCATAGCGATCTTCATTACCCTTCACTATGGCCTCAATTACCATTTGCATTCCCTTTTCGGATTCTTCAAATAATTTCTCCAAAGTAAGAACAATTTTATCAGCTTCATCAACTCTCTTCCTCTTCTTACTAACTTCAGATTGGCTACAATCTTGACTTCATCAACTCTACCACAAAAACAAATGAAGAACTGCCTAGCTAGCTATAAATATAGATCAGTGATCAATAACATCAAACTGAAAAAGAACCGAACTGCCATATATAGCACTGACATGGAGAACACAGAAAAGCTCACTAGAATAAACAAACACAAAAATGAAACAAGGGAAGAGGCACTTTCACATAAACTTGTTCATGAACTTTGGTGTAATATGATTGTAGAATTGGTTTGCTAGATATACATAACAGCTACTATATATTGAAGATTGAAATCAAATTTTGATTGTTTTCTCGCACTGCCTAGGCAAGAAATTTTTTGCTTGATCAAATATACAAACTAAACTAAATTGAAAGCAAACTTTAATACACATTGCATAACTTAGAAAACTCACTAGTGTTTCCAAAAAATCCACTAGCAAACTAGCAACAATTATCCATCGGGTTCTCAAAACACACAAAATCTCAGGCCTATTACTAAATTTCAGAGTTTGTTTATTCCTCCAAGATTAATCATCTATAAATCTACCATAGAAGAGAAACAAATGAATGAAGAAGTCAAGAGAAAGATGTAGATATAGATGAAATTGCCTGCTACTAAAGAGGAGATCTTGTCGAAGACTGTCCTGGTTAGCGGCGAAGAGCGAAGAGAGCAATAGAGAAGACTATCCTGTTTACCGATGAAGAGTGAAGAGAGCCAATAGAGAAGGTTGTACTGGTTAGCAGCGAAGAGCGAAGAGCGAAGAGCGAAGAGTGCAGAGAAAGAAATATTTTAGGTTAGTGCGTCTTATCTAAGGGTGGAAAAAAAGAACACCCTCGATAACACTAGCTAAGGAGGTGAAAAAGGAAACACGGACTTATCTAAGGCCATTTACGTTTGTTACCTGTAACAACAAACATAGTATAAGCCCTCTAGGACTCCTTATTTAAAACTGTCCTGGCTAATCCCAGGAAACAAACATGCACTTAAAGTCTATAAATAGTGAGGTTAACCAGCATCATTCAATTGGTATGCAAAAGTTTCAACGAAATTTTTCCTCACCAACAGAATCCTTAATTACTGGAGTATGGTAATGTTTTCTCACCTTGCTCTTGCTTAGTGCATAGCATTTGTTCTAATTTAGGCCAAGGGCCTAAGCTCAGTCCCACACCCAGCGCAAACTTGTTTTGTAGGTTTATAATGAGGAATACCAGCCAACAGATTCTAGCCCTCATAATTTGGTCCCTCATAGTTTGTAACTTCCGTAAACAGAACGTGACGATTGATCCTCTGCAAGGTTAGAACGAGTAGCAAAGCCAACTCGGCAACGGAAATGGAGTACTCGAAATCGGTGACAATTGTGGAGTCGGCGTGAATGTACAATAAATGACCAACCTGGCACGGAACCTAGCCATTACACCAAGTGGATAATTCAGTAGTGGAAGACGTTAATCAGCAACTGTAGTAACTCCGACCATCTTCTCGGTTAAAATCAATCATTGGGAGAAGATGTCAGGAGACTGAAAAAGAGCTTCGAGTATATTCAAGAAATGCTAAATAATCTTTTGGAACATAGGAATGACAGATCATGGGCGAATCCCTTGCCACCAGACGGAAGGACTCCAACAATAGGGTTTGACTTGAATACCTGCTGATCAACAAAAAGGGACCTTCGGCCGCAAGGAGGATAGATCGGCAGATCCATCAAGAGTATTGGACAAGAAGCTGAGAATCCACTTGACAAGAACGAAATTGTAGAAGAAGGCAGCAGCCCCTATTCTCTTTGGAGCACTTTTAGAATCTCAGTGTATCACTAAAAGGAGAATCTACAGTCCCGTTCACCTGGTTTAGGGTTATGGTTATTGACCATATTCACCTGGTCACTTAGTGACCAGGTGAACGGGATCGGGAGAATCTATTCAAGTACATAGCTTCAAAGAAAAAATATTACAAGTATTCCTTTCATGAAAAAAGAATATTACAAATATTAGAGCTCTTCTAACCAGCTGCTCTGCCAAAATTCCAAACCAAGAATGCCCTAGCTAATTATGTCCATTACAGAATAGGTTTCGCAATCATTCCAAAACAAATAAAGGAAGTGCCCAACTTTCCCAAATAGGGGAGGCAAAAGATGAACTTGGATGTGTCTTTTAATGTTGGAGGTGTTGGTGGGGCTGGTATCGGGTTAGAAATGAGGTAGGGGATGTACGCTGGGCATGGTCCTGGAGGCTGAACTACTTGTCCTCTCCTCTACATGCCGAAGTTGTTGCATGCAGGATTGGACTCACTGCGGCGTTTGAACAGGGATGGACAGAGCTTAAGGTAGAAAGTGACTGCGTTGTCCTCGCAGTGGCACTCAATAAGGAGGCCAGAGATATGACAGAGGTGAGCTCGGTGTTAATTAGAAGATTGTCATGCTATCATGTCGTTGTTTGATTTCATATCGGTTCACCATGCATATTTACTGAGAAGCTAATAGTATTGCCCATAGATTAGTGCACTTTGCTAATCTTGATAGAGTAGTGGAGTTTAGTTTAACAGAGGTCCCTGAGTTTCTTCAGGATCTCCTCTATGAGGTTAAATGTAATACTCAAAATATAGCACAGGGCCGGTAGAGGTATTGCGTCCCCCTCGATGTCTTCTTATTCAACTAATATGAATAATGGGCATGAGACTTAGTTTCCCATGAAGGCTGAGTTCCTTTTCCTATTTAAAAAAAAAAAAAAAAAAGAAAGAAGAAGAAGCACCCTACAAATTAAATTAAATCAACAACAAAATTTTACTTCCAAACCACAAAAATATATTAATTAAACATACACAATTAAACATTTTGTACTCTAGCTCATGTTTACACATAATTAATTGGTGGATTTGGTTATACACCTAATTTTGTATACACATTTTAGATTAAACCCACCTATAAGATTTTCTCAAAATATATTAATTACATACCTAAAATAAAGGTTTGTTCGATTACCTAACTGATAGGACCTTATTATAAAATACCTGACTCCCTTTTAAAAAAATTTAAAAAAATTACTTAACACATAGGAATTTGATGAAATACCTTACTTATAGAAGTTTGGTAAACTACATAACTTATTGGAGTTGGGTAATTTAAATTGTAGGAGTTAAGTTTTTTATACCTCGTCAAAAGGTGTATTGTTTTAGATACCTCATAAGTTATTATTGATGTCTTATTCTAGAGATATGTTTAGAAGGAAATATATATATATATATATATATATATATATATATATATATATATATATATATATATATATATATCTGCAAGGAAGATAAAATAATCAAATAAAAAAATAGGTATCTTACGATGAGGAGCACTTAGTATGAGCATTTTCCACACCCTTTTTTGTTTCTTGATCTCATCTCCCAAACCTTTTCTTTTCTTTCGAATAATTCTTCAGCTATAATTTAGAGATATGGGCCAAAACGTAAAAATTCATGCATGATTGTCTTTGTCTTGCATCTTTCAATATTCAAAGTTTCTTATCGTTTTCTGCTCACATTGAGAAAATAAGTATGAAAATTCTTTAAAAAAAAAAAAAAAGCTATTATGAGGAAAACATGCACTATTATTTTTTCATTGCTGAAATGAAATATTACTTTATGTATTGAGCATATATATGTATGTGTGTACTCATGTTAGTAACATATATTAAACGATAAAATTAAGGAAATGAAATTGAGAGATTTTCCTTTTTCAACAAGAAGGGCAAAACGGTGAAGCAAAAAAAAATATAAAATGTTAATCATAGAATTAAACCCTACAAGGAAGGTTGAAAAATGTAATTGGGTGTATTTTAAAAAAAGATATAGGTGTGGGTTTATCTTAAAATAGGGCTTGAAATTTGGGTTTTTCTCTGATTTTATTAATACAATAATATAGTTAACTATTCTTTCACTAGTTAATTACTCGATCATTTCAGCATTTCTTAATTAATTGCATAGCTTCAGTATATGTAGTACGTACGTACGTACGCTCTTATGAATAGTGAATATCATCTTTCAAATTTTTTGATTACATTTTGTGGCAACTTTTTGTTATATGGGAGGAGATTGAACTCAGATCTAACTTTAATTTTTTCTTCACTATTTGTGTTATCTTAGCGCATATATACACATACTCTTGCTTTTTTGCTATTCCTAAAAGCTATATATAGTGAGAGTCCTTGAATTGATTTCTTAGCACAATATGAATCGCGTGCGAAGGATCTCATTTCGGAAACTAAACGAGGTTTTGACGGAATCCGGATGTCGGAAAGTCGAAAACCCAGCACAAAGCTCCCAAATACAGCTAAAAGTGGTATATTTGCCAAATGCATGCTTAACGAAGATCGTGCAGACTTCCATGAGAAGCTCACAAGAGCGAAGAAGACGAAACAAATGCATTATATACGTACGTATATATGATATATAGCATGTACAGCATCACAATCAATCAACACTGTAATATATCTGTAAAGATTTGGAATTTGTAAAAGATCGACTTGGAAAAGAATGAGTCTAATTAGTTGTCTACAGCAAATTAATTAAACACAAGATAGCATGCTTAATTAAGTTATACACTGAATATATGCATTATATTAACTTATCATTGTAATTGTTTGATAAACTAACTACTAATTCAACTCTCTCAGATTCATTGAATGTAGACTCAGTTTCAGCTATATAGGTAGGATTTGCATGTTGGCAAGTATGAATATAGATCGATATATATATATATATAGATAGGTAACACAAATTTAATATCTATCGAATTGTTGTAATTGGATTATATATATATATATATATATATATATATATATATATATATATATATATATATATATATATATATACTTCATATTGTTCTCTATGTGTGTGATGTGTGTTGCTTGCTTAATTAAGTTGTTTATAAAATAGATTACTCAAACACCATGCCAGCTGCTAGGGCAAGAAAAGAATTATCTTTTCGTTACATTAATGGAGGGGATTGATCTTCAAAACTATACTAATTCCCCGGCCACCCTTCTTCGTTACTTGGCCGGATTACCTAATTAGCATTTACTTATTGCTTTCTCATTATTATGAAAATTGATCGACATCGTCTATATAATATCTCTAATTATAATGCTTAGCTTACTCTCTACGCGGAATTACGGAGGATATCATTTAGTAAACTAGACGAGCTGAGGTCGATGAATTGACGTAATTATTCTGTATGTGTGTGTATCATGCAGACATCACTATGAGAATTAATTAAGCAAAAACGAAGAAAACACATGCATGGATATGATAGATGTACGTGTGCATCATAATCACAAGACATCGGGCTTATTTATTATATGCATAATATTAACTTATCGTATAACACACTTGGATTATTGAAAACTATCCACAAATTATTCAACTCTTTCAGATTCATTGAACCTAGACGCAGTTTAAACTCTACTCTCTTGGTCAGAGCTACAAATAGATGGGTAGGTTGCCGTGTTACCAAGTTTAATTTGATGTACATCAAGCTAGCTATATATTCGATCTCTATAATATAACACTTCCGATACATTTCGACATCAAAGTGTGACCAACTAATTGTGCCATTGAGGCACACAGATTTAAACTATAATTGTTGTCGTTGGAATATATATATATATATATATATATATACACACACTTCATAGCATTACGTTGTTTGTTTTTTTAAGCTGAAAAGAAAATTACAACGATCTACCTCTAAAGCGGCGCCCAAACGATCGAAGATCATGTATGTTATGTGTGATGCATACATAGTATGTCATGTGTGTTGCATGCATAAGGCTTTACATAAAAGAGGATACTGCGAGATTGATTAGCTTGTCAATGTCGATAAAGAAAAGAGCCATAATATTATAGATTCATATTTTCTGTTTTACAGTCAAAAACAAAAGTTTACAATTTGGATCGACTTTAGTCTGGACATATTCCTGCATGCGTTTAAATCCAAATTTTTATTTTGTCTATGTAATAGGATCATGAGTGCGGCTGAAATCCCCGTCGTCTGTCCTTTTATATATCCCAGCTCAAGCAAAAAGATCTTTTTAACAAGTTTTGTTTCGGAAGTCTCGAATCGTCAACTTAATTCCATTTCACTTGCTAGAGAGTCCCCGATCAATCAAGCCTTGTCCCTGGCTAGCTACATTTTACTTACGATCATTACAACAATTAATTTTTTGTGAGTCCAATCACGACCTCCTAGTCGCAAATAAAAGACATATTTGGTAAATTTGACAAAATGGAACTAGCTGCTAGGGTTCACCGATATTTTGTTTGTTCACAAAACTGTACGTAGTACGTACGTACGTACTCTTGCATCGATCATATTCAAAGTGACCATGAAATAGATTATATGAGATGGAATTATAGTATAGTTGACCTGCTTCTGTCGTTGATGTACAAGTTGTGTGTACGTAACCGCATAGAGAGTTCCTGAGATGCTCAATGAAACTCTTTTATGTGTATATTCGATATGACAAACTGATGTTACAAATCCAAAACTTGTCGATATATACACACACTTGATTGGTTGAGAATATTTCAAAGTTAGATACTAACGAGGATATGCTAACATGCAAGAACAGGGCCGGGCATTTGACTAACAAATGTGAAAGGCACCAAAGCAAGAATTGTCGTAACTCTATCGTAGCCTTATACCTAGTTTGTCAATAAGGAGCACAAAAAGACATTGAGAAAAATCACATAAGGTTGACTCCCAAGCAAAACTTCTACGCAATTATTAAGTCTTGTTCCAAATTAAATGTTTGGTTTAGCCAATGGTTCCTCTCTGCAATTCCCTATAAATCTGGAAATAGTTCGAATATGAATATATACAACGTACTATTGTATATATCCAAGATCGATCTCAGTTGATCGATATGCAGTTGATCGATCATATATATATACCTTTAATTACTAGCTTTCAAGTCCAGAACAGATTCAGAGTCAATTAACGCCTTCGAGATCAATCAACCTTCAAGCTGAGGTAAGTAGTTAAACAACTTACTCGATCTCCAAAAGATCCCATCTCTTTTTATTTTTGTTCTTTTCTATATGCTCAATGCTATTGTTCTTAATTAGAGACTTTCTTAATGTTTTTCTAGCATATATGTGGCACTCTTAATTTCTAATTAATCATTAGTACGTATCCCCTGAGTTAACTGATCAGATATCTTGTCATAATAAGAAGCTGGACTATAATCAATCTGGGTGATGGAGAAGAACTCCACCATGAATGGTTGTCGCGCATGAAGCTCAAAAAGGCTGTGTGTTTGTGAGAGAGAGGGAGAGAGATTGATTGAGACCCTAGCTTAATTTAAAAAGCTTATTTTGAATGCATTAATATTAAAACATCTAAATGTCTAGTATTGTTATTATCTCTTCCAGCCGACCTGACATATACGTTATATATAATTGATTAATTCAGAGTTGTGATGAAGAACAATCAGTTAATTTATAATTATGCGTATACAGTACAGTACTAGCTGTGTTAAAAATTTGATATGAGGTAATTGAAATGCTTTGTGATACTATTATGCGCGCTTCAAGTTCTGCAAACTCGCTTCAAGGAAATGCCTTAAAGAGAAAGCAACTGAAAACTAGATTGGTTTGTCTACATCGTATTTTTGTTAAATTTTGGTACCTCTTGATTTGTACATGATATATTAAATAACTCGCACACTCTTATGATACATCGACATGATACCTGACATACGACGAGCCATGATACATGATATCCATGTACCATATCAGATTAACCGAGCACACGACTAGAAATATTTAGCTAGGTTTTTTCTGAGGAAAAACTATATAGTTAGCTAGTTGATGCTCTTTATGTGTGAAGTCAATGGTTGTATAGAAAAGCCAATTGAGATTTGTCTAAATGCTGACTTTATCGTGATCGGTCGCTTCAATTGCTTTTAAACTAGGTAATGTCCAAACCATATCTCTTGTGATTCCATTTATACATATAGAATTTTGAGTTTGTTGACTTTAAAAGCTATAAATAAGCATGCAATAGTTTCCATAACTACTCGATCACTTCAAAAGTATACAGATTCTCTTTCATTATTTTTCTCTCCAGGTACTAATCAATCTTCTTTATAGTATGTTCTTTTGGATAAATGAACCTATCAGCTGGGTGACTTGAGTACTAATTAGGTCATCATCCAATGTACTCATAGCATTGACGTTTAACTTCCTTCAATCGTCTTCTTTGAGTAATAATCATAGCACTGGCCAATTTCATTTTCATTTAATTTACCAGAATGAGTAAGCGTATCGGCGACGACGGTCATGTGGGGAAGGAGGAGGAGGCAGCAGCACCACCACTTCCAGACAAGATCAGCAGCACTCATTCATCGAAGCGGACACTGCCGTATGTTGCTCACAAAGTTGGAGTGCCTTCAAAGCAAAGCATCTTCAAGGAGTTCACTGCGGCCGTGAAGGAGACTTTCTTTGCCGATCAGCCACTGCGTTCATTCAAAGACCAATCCAACACTAAGAAGTTAGCGCTCAGCATTGAAGCCCTTTTTCCAATTACAAGATGGTCTAGGGACTACAATTTTACTAAGCTCAGAGGTGACGTGATTGCTGGACTTACTATAGCAAGTCTTTGTATTCCTCAGGTATCTATCTACCTAGCTATACTCCATTATTATAATTTGGTTCAGAACTACGAGATCTGAAGAACCAGCTAGTACCCTTACTAGCCTGTTGATCAAACTAGATCTGTTCACACAAATCTCATATTATTTATTTTGTGCATTATAGGATATTGGATACTCAAAGCTTGCGGGTCTTCCTGCTCAATATGGGTTATGTAAGTTTTCTTAATTATGTTGCAACATCACTTATATATGTAAGTATATTATGTTTGCTTGATAACACAACACTATATCCATGTGCAGACTCTAGTTTTGTACCACCACTTATTTATGCGTTCATGGGAAGCTCAAGGGATATTGCGATCGGACCGGTGGCGGTGGTGTCTCTGCTGCTTGGGACTATGCTTCAGGCAGAAGTCGACTCTAAAGATTTAGTCCCATATCGACGCCTTGCTTTCACTGCTACCTTCTTTGCAGGAGTCACACAACTCAGTTTAGGGTTTTTTAGGTATACAGTTATTCTTCTTCTTCAACTGATAACCATATATATAAATGCTTTGTGGCCATGTTTGGTGTAAATCAATGGAGTTGCATGCATTGTTTTGATGTGCAGATTGGGTTTCTTGATTGATTTTCTCTCTCATGCTGCTATTATTGGGTTTATGGCTGGAGCTGCCATTACCATTTCCCTTCAACAGCTTAAAGGATTGTTTGGCATCAAAGTATTTACCAAGAAAACTGACATCATTTCAGTTCTGCGTTCAGTCTTTTCCGCAGCTCAGCATGGGGTAAAGTTGTAGTTACTTCTAGCTAGTTCATTTTTCTTTAAATCTTGTGCTTGATTTGTTTGTGTACGTACGTTTTTACTGGTTTTGATCGAGTATCCTTCCACATTTTATTCGGGCTATTGCAACAGTTTTATTATTAGTAGTAGCTAGTAGTACGTACATATATGTTAACGAACTTCGACCTTTTATCATAAATTTGCAGTGGAATTGGGAGACCATACTAATAGGAGTCTCATTCTTAATCTTTCTTATCTTCTCCAAGTACATCGTAAGTCATAATCAATTAATTACTTATATCTTCTCAGTTGATTTACAAAAGAGCATTGTTATCAGGGTGAAACTTAATTTCTAATTGATCTGATTATATTGCTGATAATTCTTATAGGGAAAAATAAAGAACAAGAAATACTTCTGGGTGCCTGCAATTGCACCTTTGATCTCTGTGATTGTTTCCACTTTCTTTGTGTTTATTACCCGTGCAGATAAGCAAGGTGTTGCAATTGTAAGTAAAGAATCATTCTTAATTGGGTATTTTACATATACGTACTTTTGTTTTAGTGCAATCTGTATATATAACAATGAAACTTGTTGTCAATAATGTTCCAGGTGAGTAATATAAGACAGGGGGTCAACCCACCTTCAGCTGATGAAATTTACTTCTCTGGAGATCTTCTTGCTAAAGGCTTTAAGATTGGTGTTGTGGCTGGCACGGTTGCCTTGACAGTAAGCAATTTCAATTCTGATTAAAGCACTCTTGATATATCTTTTCATATCTTGCGAACCTAAAAAATATTACGAAATAAAAAGAAATTCATACATGTCATTATAGTTGGACGCAATCATATCCGATTTGATTGATCCTTGTGTATAATTTATCTTTAAATAGTAATTCATCAAGAAAATGCAGAGATTATTCCATTTTTAATTATTTATATTTTCACTTCCATCCTATTACACGGACAAATAAGTAGCACTGGTATAATGCTATGCAGGAAGCAATAGCAATTGGAAGAACATTTGCCGCTATGAAGGACTATCAGATTGATGGAAACAAAGAAATGGTAGCATTGGGAACAATGAACATTATCGGCTCAATGACATCATGCTACGTCGCTACCGGTTCCTTCTCTCGCTCTGCCGTAAACTACATGGCCGGCTGCCAAACTGCCGTCTCCAATATCGTCATGTCCATCGTGGTCCTGCTCACCTTGTCTTTCATTACGCCGCTGTTTAAGTATACCCCCAACGCCATACTCGCCTCCATTATCATCAACGCCGTCCTGGGATTAATCGATATTGAGGCAATGAAATTGATTTGGAAGATTGACAAACTGGATTTCGTTGCATGCATGGGAGCATTCTTTGGTGTCGTCTTCATCTCCGTCGAGATTGGTCTTTTAATTGCAGTCTCCATCTCTTTTGCCAAAATTCTCTTACAAGTAACAAGGCCACGAACTGCACTGCTTGGAAGGATCCCCAGAACAAAGGTCTACAGAAATGTCCAGCAATATCCAGAAGCTATCCAGATTCCTGGTGTTCTCATTGTTAGGGTCGACTCTGCTATTTACTTCTCAAACGCGAACTATGTCAAGGAGAGGTATATAAATACATAGTTACATGGAACTAATAGATATACAACACTAACGTACAATGAAGCGTCGGTGGATAATATGAACTAATCGAGCCTACCTATTTTTCGCTGCAGAATTTTGAGATGGGTAACTGACGAAGAAGAACAGCTAAAGCAAAAGTGTCAACCCAAAATCGACTACTTGATTGTGGAAATGTCGCGTGAGTGAATTCGACTGAAATTATAACAGACTTGGTTGTAGTTCTAGAAGTTAAGCATCAACTACCTAGCTAGTGATCAATTATACATGCATGAACTTTTTTTTCCATCTTGCAGCTGTTACTGATGTTGACACTAGTGGAATCCATGCATTGGAAGAGCTATATAGGAGTCTTCAGAAGAGAGACATTCAGGTATAGTCCTAACAAAATATTGCACTCATGTTATAAGGTTTCACTCATGCCAAAACCCTAATTCAATTAATCTTCGATCTGTGTTATTAATAATTTAGTCAATTAATTGATTGCAGCTTGCTTTAGCAAATCCGGGCACCGTGGTGATCGACAAGATTCACGCATCTGAGTTTCCTGATCTAATCGGGAAGGATAAGATTTTTCTTTCAGTTGGAGATGCGATTCTTACACTTGCTCCAAACAATGAAATTTGATGGATATATATATATATATATATATATATATATATATATATATATGTGTGTGTGTATGTGTGTGTGCGCGCGCGCGCATGTGTATTTGTTTAAATTTCTGTAGGATCGATTCATGCATGGGTCCTATATATACAATTTTCTTTTAATTTTTTTTCACTAGCACATTCGGATTTATTAAAAAAAAAATCGGTTTTCTTTACTTTGTTTTTTTTGTGATCTTGATCGTTCATGTTCTCTACTCG
The DNA here is from genome assembly GCA_963682095.1 of Potentilla sterilis. Taxonomy (NCBI): domain Eukaryota; kingdom Viridiplantae; phylum Streptophyta; class Magnoliopsida; order Rosales; family Rosaceae; genus Potentilla; species Potentilla sterilis. The sequence goes on along the minus strand of OY821765.1, from coordinate 10,252,293 downwards.
AGCAATGTATATCCAATTTATCTATGTATACCTAATGCATATGAGTTGTGTTGTTTTTCAAAAATGAGGAATATAAGTGTGCGGATGAATTTTCATCAATAACATCCAGACATTTAGGGATTTTCAAGTGATAAAACTACATGTGTTGATGCAAAGCATGTATCGGTGCTAAAGTTGTAAAATTAGTCGTTAAAGTAGTAATATTAGCCATCAAAATTGTAATTAAATTCTTAAAATTGTAAAATATTATATATACTACCTGAGTTGTTACTATTAGTCATTTTTTTTTTTTCCATAAACAGTAATACAAGTAAGCTATAACAGTAACAATTGATAAGAAAGCCTAGACACACACACTCTCTCTCTCTTTTTAGAGAAGGCGCCGACACCGACAATGACGTCTCGCCATTGCTCTATTGCTGCCGGACGGGATGTAAATACTCACTATTTTGGGAGTTAAGTTGGCCGACGGTTTTGACAAATTTTCATCAGCGTGGATATTTTGGATTAGCACAGAGGCAAGGCATCCATGAACACAGACATCTGGGCTACTGTTAGTGCTCGGTGGGATTTAATTAGATATGATTCTTTCTCCTTTCCTTACCACAATGACGGCGTTAAAGCTTCATAGCACTCTTAATGACAGACCTTTAATTTGCCATTATGGTGTTGATGTGCTATCATGGCCGTGAACCTTATGATGTGCTTGCGGTGGTGAGTCACGACTGCAAGTCAGGGAGGCAAGTCACAGCGGCGAATCACGGTAGCAAAGTCACGGCGGCGGTGGCCAGTGTTCATACATGTCAAGTTTGCAACAGTGAAGAAAACTAGGCTACGTCAACTGTGGTGGGCCTAGGGTTGGTTTACCTCTTGGGTTTTGGGTTGATTTTAATAAGGTTTTTTGTGTCTGGGATCTCTTATATGTTCCAAGTTTTATTTTTTTAGAAAATACTTATGTCCATACCAATATGGATAGTGTACTTCTATACTCTCTCTAATTTGCATATCTTGGGTAACGTAATCAACGATTTTAACCGTTCAAAAGTTGAATTAATCAACAAAGATTATCTCTACAAAAAATTAGAATAAACCAAAACCGTTTGCTCATTTAATTGCATCAAACAAATGAACAGTTCTAGTGAAAGTTGGGAGTTTCATGATCAACCGTTCATTTGTTTGATACAATCGGTTAAGCAAATGATATTTGTTTACATTCATTTTTTACAAAGGTGATCTTTATTGATTAATTCAACATTTGAACGGTTACAATCGTTGATTACATTGCCCAAAATATGCAAATTAGAGAGAGTATGGACGTACACATCCATACTAGTATGGACACAAATATTTTCCTTATTTTTTATCTTTTGTTTTCTTTCAATAATTCATATTCGGATATAGTGGGTCTTGTCCGAGTATAGTCCCTTGTTCTTTAGGCGTGAGTTAACCCAATTGCATAGTATTAATGTACACCAACTGCGGTCTCTAGACGGATATACGATTAGGTTATCTTGTGTAGTTCCCTATAGATCAAAGTGTAGTAGCAGTTTAACTTGAAAATGAGTTTATCTCCCTCTTGACCAGACACATAAGATTGTATTGGAGGATTTCTCCCACATGACCACTGGTAGCATAGGCTTCGGCGAGTATGGGGTGTTTGCCAAGTGTAATATATTTCATTTCCCTAAAAAAGTAGTGATATAAGTCTCCTTAGTGATAACTGAGTTATCAAAATCGTAATTCCAACTTTGAGGACTCAATTACTATTTTAACAACTCATGTGGTAATTGAATATTTTACAACATTAACAACTCAGTTACAACTTTGAGGACTAATATTACTATTTTAACGACTCATTTTATAACACTAGGTTAAAATTGATGCATGTTATGCATAAACACATTATAAAATTCTATTAAGAAAAAACACATTGTAGAATTTTCCATTTTGCAGATGATACTCTAACTTGTATTCTTATTTGACAACAAAAAAAACTTCAATTCTTATTAATTTGGGGTAAGTATTGATAAATAACATGTATCTGTTCAAGGAGAAAAGATAATAGGGAGAACTGTGTGTTATTGATTGATAGAGAGGCTTTTATATAGGCATTACATCAAGTATCCCGATAAATCAGGAATTCCTTATCTAATACAGAATCAACTATACTAGTCTAAATAGGTCAAGACACATCCAGGAAGTTACGGAAATAACCTTCCTACAACACTCCCCCTTGTGTCGAGCGCCTAATGTTTTCATGGTGCTTATCATGTTGCCTCACTAAAACCTTGCCAGCAAAACAAAAACCTCTTGGGTAAAAATAAAATGCATGGACGAAGGGAAAAGAGCACAACACACCAACACTACACTTGTGAATAACATGTGATATAGACTCCTCCTGATGTCTAACAAACTAAGAGCTCTGATATATGGCGCATTGCCTAGGCTCTTCACATGTTTCACCAGCCGAAAATGTTAGTGTGAGGAGGGTGATTGGCGGGATTTTCTCTCTTTGTGCTGAATGGATAGAACAGTCCCAAGTCAATGGAACCTTTCAAGTAACGAAACAAATGCTTGATAGCGTTCCAATGACGATGCGTAGGCACTGAGCTAAATCTAGCTAGTAAGTTCACAGCGAAAGCAATGTCTGGTCTAGTGCACTGTGCCAAATACAAAAGTGCCCCAATCGCACTTAAGTATGGGTACTCAGCACCAAGAATCTCTTCTTCATCCTCTTTGAGACGGAATGGATCCTTATTTATGTCCAGACTACAAACAACCATAGGAGTAGACAACGGCGTACATGTATCCAAGTTGAAACGCCTGAGCATCTTCTGCGTATAAACAGACTGGTGAACCAGAATACCCTTGGTTCTATGCTCTAACTCAAGTCCTAAACAGAACTTAGTCTACCCAAGATCCTTCATCTCGAACTCAAATTTCAAGAATGAAACTGTCTCTTCAATCTCACTTGAAGTACCGATGATATTCATGTCATCAACATAGACAGCTATAATAGCAAATCCAAAGTCGGTCTTTCTAATGAACACGCATGGGCATAACTCATCGTTCTTGTAACCCCTCTGAATCAAGTATTCACGTAGGCGATTGTACCACATCCTTCCGGATTGTTTAAGTCCATACAGTGAACGTTGCAGCTTAACTGTATAAGCACTCCGTGGTTTAGAGTCTTTTGATTCGGGCACATGAATTCCTTCAGGAATTCTCATGTAGATATCGGTATCTAGATCCCCATATAGATACGCTGTAACTACATCCATCAGTTGCATACTCAGTTTTTCGGACACTACTAAACTGATCAAGTAGCGGAAAGTAATGATGTCCATTACGGGAGAATATGTCTCCTCGTAGTCAATACCAGGACGCTGCGAGAAGCCTTGCGCCACGAGTCTTGCCTTATATCGCAAGATCTCATGCTTCTCATTGCGCTTACGAACAAAGACTCACTTATGTCTGACAAGTTTAACGCCTTTAGGGATCAATTCAACAGATCCAAAGACTTGCCTTTTATCTAATGAGTCAACTTCTTCCTGTATTGCTTCTTTCCACTTCGGCCAATCTACTCTTTGTTGACATTCAGTCACTAAGCGTGGTTCAAATTCGTCATCAAGGACGATCTCTTGTGCGACGGAATAAACATATATATCATCGACGTGTGTGGAGGCTCTATCCACTAAGAGACACGCGTTATTCAAACTGCGCAAGATTTCTTTGTTCTCTGGAGTCAACATTGGTTATGTGTCATCCCACAGAAATGATTCAGTTGACTCATGGACATAACTATAGTCAGAGACAATCTCATGCAATGGATTCGCAACGTCGATGATGAGCGGATTTTGTGCCTTCGCTCGCTTCTTTCGAGGGTTTTTATCTCGAGAATTCTTCGGTCTCCCCCTCTTCCTGGTGGGAGCCGAGGTCGAAGCTGCTGCCCCTTCAAAGTCCATCAGGGCACCGTTGTGATCCGATTCAACAACAGCGACGCCACAGCATACGATGGCGTCGTCGCCGGCGTCACCGTCACCTGAGGATATGCCGACGAGACTAGGTCTTAGAGCAGCCGAACCGGTCCCGTAATTCAGGACCTCCAACCTTGCCGACACGTTTGCAATAGGTACGTGTGATCTTGTCACTTTCGCAATATCGGTGAAAGAGTCGGGCATCGATTCCGCGACTTTTTGAAGATCGATAATGCGTTGCACTTCAAGCTCACTTTGAGCAGTGCGAGAATCATGAAGAGACAAATCGTTGGGGGCACACCATGTCAATTCCTAACGTTCATTCGGAATGAGTGCATTCCTATCTCCCCCTAACGGCGGGAAGTGTGTCTCTTCAAAGTGACAATCTGCGAATCGCGCAGTAAATAGATCACCGGTGGTTGGTTCTAGGTAGCGGATTATCGTTGGCGAATCATAGCCAACATAGATGCCTAAACGTCGTTGTGGACCTATTTTGATACGCAAAGGAGGCGTAATTGGCACATAAACTACACAACTGAAAGTACGTAAGTGCGATAGATTGGGTTCAAAACCAGTTACCATCTGGTAGGCACTAAACGCATTGTTGGTAATGGGTCGAAAACAAATAAGCATCGCTGCATGCAGTATTGCATATCCCTAAGCAGAAACTGGCAAATTGGTTCCCATAACCAATGCCCTAGCCACTAGCTGGAGTCGCTGAATGGTGGCTTCTGCAAGGCCGTTTTGAGAATGAACATGAGGAACAAGGTGTTCTACTTCAATCCCAATGGACATACAATAATCATCGAATGCTTTGGAGGTAAACTCGCCAGCATTATTTATCCTAATAGATTTGATAGGATGGTCAGGGTGGTTAGCCCTTAACTTGATGATTTGAGCTAAAAGCTTGGCGAATGCAGCATTTCTTGTGGACAACAACGCGACGTGTGACCAACGCTTCGACGCATCAACCAGCACCATAAAATACTTAAATGGGCCGCATTCTGGTTTGATTGGTCCACAAATATCACCGTGGATTCGATGTAAGAATGGTATATTATCAGTTGAAGCTCTGGCGAATGAAGGACGAGCATCCAATTTAGCAAGCGAGCAAGCCTTACAGAATGAGCGATGGGCATTGGAAATTTTCGTTGTGGCATAAGAGGATACATGTGGTGACGTCCCATGTCCCTGTGAAGGGTGGGACGGCACGACGTGCGGCGTAAAGGCCGCTTCCTCATCCGCCAGGTGCGCTGCCCCGAAACCCTGTGAAGGGGGGGCGGTGGCGAGTTTGGCGTTAAGGCCACGACCTTGCGGGGAGCTTGGCTCCTGCGTACATCACGATGTTGAGTCGCGGTAAGAGGTTCTTCCAATCGCTTTTTCGACTTGAAAAATGGATGTCCATGGGAGTTCTTTAAAATCCGGATCATCATATCACGGCCAGGGTGGCCTAGTCAAGCATGCCAAAGCTTATAATCATTAGTGTCACAAAAATTATCAGTGACAGCATATGATTCGAAGACACGGGCTGTAGTGAGATATAAGCCATTGTCTTCAATGCAAGGCATCTTCTTTAAGATACGGCGGCGGCCGCGTTCTTGAGAAGTAATGCATAAGTATTCTTCACCATTCTCAGCATAGGTATCCAAGTGATAACCGTTGGCACGGATATCCTTAAAACTCAGCAGGGTTCGATTTGTTCTCGGCACATAGAGAGCATCAATGACATTGATAACGGTACCATTTGGTAACATAAATTCAGCGGTTCCTCGCCCTTTGACAATTGGCGAGGTACCTATCAATGTTGTCATAGATGAACGATACGGCATTAAATTCGTAAACAACTGCCTATTCCTTAGAATAGTGTGGGTAGTTCCACTATCAGCTAGACACTCAACTTCTCCACGAGACATCTACAAAGAGAAGAAAACTTGGGTTAGTTTCTCGGGAGAACAGTCTAATCACTACGCCGTAGGATAGAGAAAGAAAGGGGAATAAATCCCATCGAGTGTATCAAATGGCATTTGGACATTATAACGTCGACTAAAGTCGGAAAATGCAAGGTTGAATGTTACATAACCAAGCAATCATCATCAGAAACCAAAACAAAACCGAGGTTGCGCACATTGTGGTGTTGAACACCTTTGGTAACTGGAATAAAACGAGGACAAGCCTCTTAGGATTAGTGTTAAAACACCTCTCGGGCTGCACACCAGCCGAAGCTGTGGATGTTAAAGACACATGGTGTCGTGGAACCAGAGTGTGGCGGATGCCGAGCCTACTTCACCTTGATGGGCCGATGGCGGCCCGTTCGCCTCCTTTTAGGGAGTGAGCGTAGGTGGGATTATAAGTCCAAATATAGAGCCTATGTGACCCAAAGGTGGCGTCACAAGAACCACGTGAGTTGTTAATACACGAACCTGATTGCATAAAAACATAAAATTTCTCACAATATGGGAAAACAGAGAAATTTTATTAAGTGCCAACTTGAATACATCAACTTCTAATTCCAAAATAAACAGACTAACAAGAGTCATAAAAACATGGCGAATGCCATTACAGTACTTGATAAACTAGAAAAAGTCAAATACATTGACTAATCAAAATCTGGGACATCAAGAGTTTGTGGTTGCGCCTTTGGAGAATCCACATGATGAGCATAATTTGCATCAATCATCTCGTCCTCAGCATAATTGCTTTCTTCAGACAGAAACCTCTTGTACTTCTTGTAGGCATTTAGCATCTCCTTACTAGCTCGACAATTGCAATGGTAGTGTTTGGAGGAACCACACTTGTAGCACATAGCAAATTGGGCATTCCGGTCATTGCTATGAGGTCTAGGAGGGTTTGGTACCGGGCCTAGACGCGGTCCGTGGCCGGTCCGGCCTCCCCCTGAAGGTGGTGCGGCTGCGCCACCTTCTCGCCTCCAAGTGTTGGAGCGTCGTGTCACTTTGTTTCCAGCATTCTGATGTCTTCCACGTATCGAATTGCACGGAGCATTGCAGCCTTTATTTTTCTGCTTTGAAGTCTTCCTATAATGAGCCTGTGGTGTTGGAATTGGTTTTGTACCAACAGGTCTCTGGCTACTATTGAGCCTAATCTCAGAATGACACTATTTTTTAGCCAATATTGCCATAAGGTCAGCGAATGTCCTGATTCTTCCTTCATCAACTGAGATTTTATATTGATGTCCAAGGACATCGTAGGCCATGGGGAATGTATTAAATGTCTTCTCCAGAAGATCTTTATCGGTTTTGATGACGCCAACCGTGCCAAGATCCGCCTGTAGACTAATCATATCCTGATTGTATTTGTTTACTTTGTCATAATCCGAGAAACGGATTTGTTCCCATTTAAGGGTGAGCTCTGGAAAAAGCATATCATGGACATTGTTAAATCGCTGTTGGAGCGTGTCCCATAAAATTTTGGGATCTTTTACCGACAAATATTGTCGCTTCAGAGTCGGGTGGATATGGCGCCTCAAATACATGAGAGCCTGAGCCTTGGCATGGTCCCCAAAAGGGGTGGTGGCGGCTGCATCAGTTAGAAGGGCTGGAAAGCCTTTGCTTTGGAAAACAATTTCAACATCGGAAACCCATCGATGGTAGTCTTTGCCTTGAAGATCCAAGATCTCAAAATCAGGGCGTGACGGTGACGACGACGACATCTACAAGAGAATAATACGTCGGATTAGTATCACTTGAAACAGATACTATCAAGTATAGATTGGAATTAGAAGGGATATATTCGGTCTCATGAAAACTAGTTTCGATGCGAAAAAATTGTTTTCTTTTGATGCATAAACCGGCGGTTTCATACCGCACCTTCAAACAGTGGCGTACTCAGACATCCACATAAGCATCTCTTTTTCTTTTAATTCCCATTTAACGTGATTCTCCCAGGACCATCACTTAAAACTGCGACCATAGGGGTGATGAAATCCCCATTCTAGGTCTCATCGGCGATATAAGAATGGCCGGAATCGGAGAAGAAGAAATGCTAATAGCGCCCGATATAATATATTTATAGTTCAAAAGCAGGAACTTTTTATAAAAAGTTTACCTTTTGATCAAAGGAACGAGAGCGTAAAACTTGTTCTTCGACTCTTGTCTGGTTCTCAAGCTTCTTTTTACGCGAGTAATTTGGAGGAGCCATCTTGAAAAATTGATGGCGAGCTAACAGGCTGGCGAGCGAGCGGGCTTGGTGAGTGAGCAGGTTGGCGAGCGAGCGGGCTTGGCGAACGAGCAGGCTGGCGAGCGAGTCGGCTTGGCGAGCCAGCAAGGTGGCGAGCGAGCGGGGTGGCGAGCGAGCAGGCTAGTGAGCGAGCGGGCTGGCGAGCGCGAGGGTTGGCGAGAGAGCAAATTGGCAAGCGCGCGGGCCGGCGTGCAGGCGAATAGGCAGGCGGCCTGGCGGGGGCTGCGGCCTAGGAGAGACCGAGAAAAAGGGGGGGGGGGGGGGGGGGGGGGAGGGGCGCACGGGTCCCGAGGAGGGAGGTGCGGCCGACGGAAGGGATGGAGGAGGAGGAAAAAGTTATTATCGTTTTTCTAGGGCTCAGGGAGATTACGTACTGATAACGTGTTCAAGGAGAAAAGATAATAGGGAGAACTGTGTGTTATTGATTGATAGAGAGACCTTTATATAGGCATTACATCAAGTATCCCGATAAATCAGGGATTCCTTATCTAATACATAATCAACTATACTAGTCTAATTTGGTCAAGACACATCTAGGAAGTTACGGAAATAACCTTCCTACAACAGTATCAACTTTATCCTAAACTTGTAAAATTAGTCATAGTTAGATATTGTATATCAGTTCTCAAAGTTGTAACTGAATTGTTAAAGGTGTAAAATATTTAATTATCACATGAGTTGTTAAAGTAGTAATAGTAGTCTTTAAAGTAGTAATTGAGTTCTCAAAGTCGTAATTCCAACTTTGATGATCAATTACAACTATGTATACTAATATTACTACTTTAACCACTCATGTGGTAATTGTATATTTTTCAATTTTAACAACTCAGTTACAACTTTGAGAACTAATATTACTATATTAATAACTCATTTTATAACTTTAGGTTAAAATTGATGCATGTTATGCATCAACACATTGTAGGATTTTTCATTAATTTGATGTCTGAATAAATTTTTTTTTTTTGTTTAATTATCAATATTGTTCCTCTATCGAATTTCCGCCAGACAGATATTAACTTTAACACGTGTAATGCATGTCAGACACAATATGAAGGTACATTATACAAATTGATACGCCCAACATCTAACCCGATTACTAAAAGATGACTTATTTACCAAATATAGTTTTTAATCAATTTTAGGGGGTCTCTGTGTTTTTCCACTATATTCTCACTTACCTTCATTTTTCTTCTTCATTGATTGAGAGGGATTCAGCCTCGGTGAAGAGTCCACCACCGGTCCCCATAAGTCAATAAATGTATTTTACTTTTAACTATACAAATTCATGTGTTTAATTTGTTTAAATATTAGTTCCAACACTTTTGTCATCTCCTTGAATTTTACCAATTTGAGGGGAAAATGAGGTTTATAGTTACAAGGAATTTGTTATAGCAACTAAACCTCAATTTTCCTTAAAATAGAGAAAAATCAAGAGATGATTTATAACCCGTCCGTCATTAATCCTATCTAATTAAGATTAAGACATTCACATTTTGAGAATATTTTTTTTGTTTTTTATAAAGATAGGACATTTTTTTATCTTACGCAGTGTGTACATTTATTCATATTTTTTGTTTCCATATGTAAATCACCAAATAAAAGAGAAATCATTTTCAACAATTCAAAACTGAATGATGAAACGAAAGAAAATATAATGCCCTAACTAGCCCCTTCAAAGGTGGTGTAAAAAAGATGTCATCTTTGGAGCAAATTAAAGGTTCTTCCCCTTTTGGTAGCATGTAAAAACTCATTTCATAATCTCATTCAGAAACCGTCAAATTAACTTACCGAATAGTAATGAGTGAGAAACTTGGTTTTCTTTCTTTCAGCTATTGAACCTCGTACATGCATAATGAAAGTCAATGTGCATTGGGGATGTAAACTTTGACTTTAATTGATAAAGGTACCTCTAACACAAAAATAGCTCATATATATCTCACTCCAATTTGTAGATAAGTATCAATAAGATCGGATACGTACTAAAGAGGCTTTTGAAAGATTCAATGCAGGACATGAACGATGAACTATAGACCAAAAAGTTATATTAAAATAAGTCGAAAACATATCAAAATTTGGGATGGGTTACATTTACGTTAATGTAACAGCTCAGCCTATACACTTGAGATATTGTCCGCTTTGGGCACTCTTCTCTCTGGCCCTTACGGTTTTGTCTCTAGGAGCTCACGAGCAACTTTCTAGTAGGTCACCCATTCTGAGATTGCTCTAGACTCAGCAAGCTAAACTTCGGAGTTCTCATCCCTTTCCAACTTTCTAGTATTACATTAGAGGTACCTTTATCAATTAAAGTCAAAGTTTAACTCTTAACGCCTTTGTTTTTAGGGTTAGCACCTTTGCCTTCTCAAACTGAATAATTGTTTTGAAACTGTGGTTGACAACAAAACCAGGGCTGAAAGGTTGCCTCACTTCATATTGGGGCAGCCTATATGTGGAGTTATTACTCTCAAAGTTCACTTCAAGCAACCAAATGCATGAGATGGCATAGTTCTTGTGGCTCCAATATGTAAAGTAAGTCCATCTTTGCTTCAACATGCCGGTATTGAACTATATTGAACATTGATTGACTGCAACTTCAGTTTCAATTTTCTACTAAGATATTAAGCTATGTAGTAGTATCATGTACTTTTCTTAGATTTTAATAATTTTGTCCCATTGTTCAAAGGTTTTTCTTTCGATGACTCCAATTTTAGCAAATTGAAACTGGTAGGTTTCTACTATTGGTAGCTGAGTCTATAGTACTAGTTGATTACCTTTATATATTGAAAATCTTGACGAGAGTACTAATCTTGTGATATGTGTCTCAATTCACTCGAGTGGATAGTTAATTTTACAGTTTTTAACTTGTCTCAGTTTGCTCGAAGGATGAAACTGGAAATTACAAAAACCTGCTTTAAGAATCTGCCCACAGAGATTTGTGCATGTAATTCAGGAAACAATTGACAAAGATGGAGTTTAGACTAAACACTAACGAATGTAATGATGGAGCAATTACAAGTCTGTGTAGAGAACATGAATTTCATGGCAAGAATTGATGTTGTTATGTCTCCTGGTTTTCAATTTTTTTTTTTGAGAGATGGAGAAATGATCGATTAACTGATGAAGAGATTACACGAACTAATCATTCCACTGTCTTGCTTACATAGGGCAGGTAATAACACACGACTAACGTATGATACAGTAATCTCAAAAAATAATTCAACGCTCACTTAGATAAAAAACGAGCCTATAAACTATGAAAACTCAGACATAAAATTATAGGCACGTAGTGCATAGGAAAAAAGAAAATTAAGTGCACACATAAGGTGCTTAGGAGTTTTTACTCAATTACTAACCAAGACTAATAACTAAGAAAAAACCATTTGGATGGACTAAAGAAGACAGCCCCTTTATTAGGCTCAAAGACTAGCCGAAAGACAAGCACCTCAACCCAGCAACCTGCCCCACGCGGCCCAAGTCTTCCTCCGAAGCTCCTGCCTTCGTTGGACACTCAATCCTACTACACGTAGTCGTTGTCGCCACTTTCAAGGTCTCGTCGAAACCAGAAAACACCGATGTTGACCACACAAGACAGAAAGATGTCAAACAACTACCATGAAACCAAAGAGTTCTTCCTAAACCGATGATGAAAAATAGGCAACCAAATGGCGAGAACTCCTCTGATGACCGCATCCATGAGCCTCTTACAATATTCCATTAGCGCACCGTCTGTTAACAACACGAGGAACCCGACTAGGCACAGAGGCCCGCATGGTATCATGCTCCGCCGGACGAGCGAAAACTTTGAAGAGGGTTTGTTTTGCCGTCACTCTCTCTAGGGTTTTTAATTTTTTCTCTCCATCAATTCTTTGTGTATTATTGTCTTAATATATATCACAAAGAATTGATGTATATTAGTGGAAAACAATGGATTGTAAAGCTTCTTTCATATCCTATTCGTAAATATACTCATAAATACATAAGAATGTCATGTTCTGGTGACCGTTTAACAATGACAACTACTGTTTACGGGTCAACTATTTATGTTACTTTTTTTTTTTTGAATCTATCAACGATGGTATCCTCAAAGGATTTTTAGGCCCAGAGACTATTCCGTACCGGGAGATCATGTCAAAACGCTTCCTCCCCCCTGGCCACCAAGAATAAATTAGGATTTAAACTCCAATTAGCGTCGGCGGGATTCGGACCTGGGTATGAGTGATTCTCACACAAATCCTTTTACCAACTCGACCACTTGTGGTGGTTTTATGTTCCTCTTCTTTGTTACGCTTGTGTCAATTACTCTTGCGCGTAAGCAACCTAGAAATATGTGATTTACATATCATGTCGTAAGGTTCTATTTACATGAAATCGTAACCTTAATTAAGATACTCAATTAATCTCCTGTGTTATTAATACTTTAGTTAATTAATTAATTGCAGTTTGCTTTAGCAAATCCGGGCACAGTGGTGATCGACAAAATCACGCATCTGAGTTTCTTGATCTTATCAGGAAGGATAAGATTTTTCTTTCAGTTGGAGAGGTCATTCTTACACTTGCTCCGAAGAATGAATTTTGATGTGAATGGATACAAATTGCAAAAATTGTCCCAAAAAAAAAAAAAAACAGCAGGGCATAGGATCTCATTTGATAAACTAAACGAGTTTAGCAAGAAGACGCCAAGTAAGTACAATATAGATAATTTTAGACAAACTCAAACTTATCAGCTATACATATTTTCTAAAGCTATTTGCTTTTGGTCAGAACTACTTGAAAGCTAATAATATTTAAGGTACCTCATTAAGAAGACCTATTTTAATTTCAAGTACGTGTTCTAGTTTTATTGTTTTAGTTCACTTATCGGAAAAAAAGAAAAAAAAAAAAGAAGGAAGAAGTAAATATAGATAAAAATGGACAAGTATGCAAAAATTGCACTAGTCATGGAGATTGGAGAGCTAGCATACATATCGTGGCGACGACCATGAGAAGCTGACGAGGAGAAAGCACATGCATATATAAATTTGATAGATATTATATATGTACATGATAATCATAGCACACAGTAATCAAACTAATTTTCTTATTGACTTATTAAGTAGTATATGATTCTTATTACTAACCAAACACTTCAATTATTGATAAACTACCCGCAAATTCAACTCTTTATGATTCATTGAACGTAGACGCAATTTAAGCTATGTGTCTCTTGGTGAAGACCAAGAGATATATATATATATATATATATATATAGCTGAGAGGCTTTTAATTAGGGTTGGCACATGTTAGCAACTTAAATTCGGATGTCAATCATACCCTGGCCGGTAATCCTCTATAGCATAACTTTGAATTTAATTAATTATGAAAATGTGGCATACATTTTTATTAGGTTTAATTGTTGGCATTTTTGTTCAAAAAAAAATTGTTGGCATTTTTGTTCAAAAAAAAATTGTTGGCATTGGATTATTTACTTCATAGGATAATGTACTTGATGTGTGTTGTTGCATATTTATCTAATAGAAGATTATGTAAGATTAGCTCGTCAGTGTATACGTCGATATGGATTAGATGTTTAATTACTTTTAAATTCAATGAGAGAATGTGATGGCCAGAGAAGAAGTATACGATGATATTAGAAAAGGGGTGCAAATTAAACATGGAGAAGAGGGGTCGAATGGCTCTCTTTGTCCTCATACACTGTTAATAATTGGGTCACTGTAGAGTAGTTCACAGTCTTTGAATTTTTATTTTTTTTTAGATGACACTGTTTGAAACTGTGTCAACAAAATATGAGTGTTCTTAATGTCTAAGTGTTGCTTGTAGCTTTGTTATGTGCATAGAAAAAGAGTTGTTTGTCTCATATATAATAATGTACGTAGATCGCAAATACGTAAATCCGAATCAAGGTGAATACGAAGAAATAAATTAAAATGTATACTTTTCTACAAAAGGCCGGGGAAGCAAGCCTCCGAGGTTCTTGGAGTGATCGATCTAAGTGAAACCTAGTTTTTGCTTTGCAAGCAGCAGAGAGCTGCTTTGTTCCTCAGACCAGCTAGGCAAGGCTGGCAAGCAAGACTTGTTAACCCCAAGCAAGACTTCGATGCGATGCAGTTACTTGTTCGATTTCAATATGCTTGTTCTGGTTTCTATAAATCTTGAAACAGATCGAATATGAATTACGACCACTATATATTGCGATCGATGATCTCAGTTGATGTACAGATTCAGATTATCATAACTTTCAATTCCAGCTGAATAGATGTTTTCGATCAATATTCCACCTTAATTAGGTGATTAATTAATTCTTCAAAAGATCGATCCCATCTCTTTTTTTCTTTCTATCTATATTTAATCATTTGTCAATAAAAATTCAAATCAAAATCAACAACATAATTAGCTAGGAAAGAGATTTCTCATTAGTTATTAATGATCGACTGTACTAGACTTTAATGGAGAAGAACTACTCCACCTCATTACTCATTCCAATGAACACTCTAACTTACAAGAGACAGAGACAGAGACAGATTGAGACCCTAATTTATATATTTAAAAAGTCTTATTTATATATGAAAAAATGTCCATTTAGTACAATTTTGGCCTCCTCATTACTCATTCCAAGGAACACTCTAATTTCTTGCCCTATTAAACATATAGGGTAACAACTTCTATTGCTCATTTCAACAATTTTTTTCAACCCTACTACAATTTTAATATTTTTCTTCTCTTTTTGCCCTCACCTCTTATACACTCATGTGAAGAGAAAGTAGAAGATAGAGAAGACTTTGCTGGAATGTCACCAAACTCTGCCGACGTCCAATGGAAGGTCGCCGGATTCCAGTCACAGGACTCCTGTTGCCGAATTCCGGTCACCCAATTTTTTCGCCGAAATATTTATTTAATATTCTCCGGTTGCCGGATTCCAGTCACCAGATTTTAGTTGCCGGATTCTAGTCACCGGACTTTAATCGCCAAATTTCAGTCACTGGACTCAGGTTACTGACCCCCAGCAAGCAATTTATAGATTTCAAATTTCCAGTAATCAAGTTATTGACTCCCAGTAATTAGGTTATTGACTCATAATAAGCAACTCACAGATTTTAAATTTCCAGTAATCAAGAAACTGACCCCCAGTATGCAATTTACAGATTCCAGATTTCCAATAATCAAGTTACTGACCCCCAGTAAGCAACTTAGAGATTCCAGATTTTCAGTAATCAAGTTATTGACCCCCAGTTTCCAGGTTACTAACCTCAAATAAGCAACTTACAGATTCTAGATTTCCAGTAATTAGGTTATTGACCCCGATTTTAGCTTCAATTCGTCGTCGGCTTCTCGTCAAGTTACTGACCCCCAGTTTTCAGGTTACTGACCCCAAATATGCAGCTTACAGATTCTAGATTTCCAGTAATTAAGTTACTCCGATTTTAGCTTCAATTCGTCGTCGGCTTCTCGTCAGGGCTCCGGTCTCTCGAGACCGAGGCTTCTCAAGGTCAGGTTAGGCCTCAATTCGCAGGGTCTGAAACCCTTGTCAGCGTTCGGGTTGGGAGAGGGAGGGGCCGGAGGGGAGTGGGCGCCGGAGGAGAGAGAGAGAGAGAGAGAGAGAGAGAGAGAGAGAGAGAGAGAGAGAGAGAGAGATCGTTATAAACTAATTAGTGTGTTTGTGACAGACTCAAATACATTAGTTTGAGTATTTTAGACTTTTTTCAAAGATTCGTTGGAGCAGAATATCGTCATTGGAGTGGGTAAAAAAAAAACAGTGTTTTTGACTAAGTGGTCTTTCTCCCTAGCTATATATATACACTATGTCATTTCATATGTTAAGCGACGGACTTTCAAAATGTCTGATAAAACCAGTCGCAAAGGAG
Organism: Potentilla sterilis; assembly: GCA_963682095.1. Classification (NCBI taxonomy): domain Eukaryota; kingdom Viridiplantae; phylum Streptophyta; class Magnoliopsida; order Rosales; family Rosaceae; genus Potentilla; species Potentilla sterilis. Next base: position 10,236,266 of record OY821765.1, on the reverse strand, counting down.
CCATTAAAGAGATGAATAAAAACACTATCGCTTAACAAATAATATAAGTCACATAAGAGGTTCCTACGCGACAAGACGTAGGTGATGCTCAATTTTGTCACTTGAGAAACTCTAATACGACGAGTCTTAAGCGGCTACTTATATTAGTCGCGGACGAACCTTTAATGCAACGGGTTAGTAATCCCAGCTAAAATTCATCGGTGAAGAGACATCTAATGCGACGAAATCTTAGGCAGGACATATTCTGTCGTTGAAGAGACATCTCAAGCGACAGACTTTCAAAAGTTACGTCACTTAAATGTTCTGATAATATTTAATTTTTTTTTTAAAAAAATTGCCAATAAAAGTTAGATTTTATAGTTATATGTTGATCAATCCTGTTATATTTTATAGTTATATGTCAATCAATCATGTTAAATTTGTCAATAAAATAGTGATGCGCATATCGTTCAAGGAAATTCCAAACTTTAGACATGTTTAGACATAAGTTAAAATTTTAATTAAAAAGTAGTGTCAATTAATATTTCTAATTTTTTTTATGGACGCTAGTTATTGTGTGAATTTGGACTGGAAAACCAAACCAAATGTCAAGTTATACCAAGTTCAACTTGTCCTTCAAGATCAAGTTATTCATGTTATGTGAAGGAACACTAAAGCAACTAACATATACAAAATATGTCGCTTAGGTGTATATCTAAAGCGACGTAGGTTATCAAGTCCGTCACTTACAGGTTTTAAAATATGTTATAAAAGCTCGTCTTCAACAAAATGCAGAACTGGAAGTGAAGAAAAAAAAAACCACTGTGCTGCTGCAAAAAATTTGCAGAACTGCTGATTTTGTCAATTTCGGGGTCTAAAAGCTTGGGTCTTCTCTTCTAATTGCTTTGTAGGTTAGTGTAATATGACTTCTTCATTGTAATCACCTTATTTGGTTTTGATAGGTTGAATTTACTTTTTGAATTCTTGAGTTGGATTTGATTTATAATGTGTTTTGTGTTATTTTTAGTGTTGATTATGTGTTTTGTTCACCATATTCGTGTTAGATTGGTTGGATTTAGGATTTGAAATCTTGGTTTGGATTTTGTGTATTATGTATTTTGTGTTATTTTTAGTGTTGGTTCTTGAATATATGAAGAATTTAGTGTTAATTTGTTGTTTTTGCACCATATTTGTGTTAGATAGGTTGAATTTAAAACTTATATTGTTGGTTTAAATTTTAGATATGATGAATTTTATGTCAGTTTTAGTGAATTTATTTGTGTTTGGTTAATGAATTGATGTTGAATTTATTAATAATTTGTGTGTAAATGTGAAAACCATTAGTGTTTTCACATTTTTTATTAATTGATACATTTATGTTTATTATCCGGATGAGCAAGTGAGAGTGATTTAACTCATGCATTCACAGGTTTGTTTTTAGCTTAGCATTCCCGTTCAAGAATCAAACACGGACATTTGATTCTCGAATTGTCCCATTTTTGGACAGTTTGGGAGAACATGACTTTGTCGAGCGTACTTGCACTTCTTGCGTTGACGTTTTTTATTTTGGGTATTGATTTCGACATGATCTCTCTATATTGTTCCTTGAGTGCACACTAGGTTGTTAGATATTCATGCACTTGGGGAACTGTGGGGAGATGCTGGCGAAATTTTTCCAAACCCAAGGGGGCAAGAGGCTTGATAAAGGAAGTGTTCTCTTGAATGGGATAGGACCCTAACCAGAGGGATAAGGTGAAGAATATGTGTAATGTTTATGTTGTTGTTTGCTAAATTTGTGCAATTTTTATGTTTTTTTTCATATGACAGGGAACATGGACAAGAGTTGGATGGAGTTATCTAGAGGTGATCCGAAGTTCATTGAGAGGATAATAGATTTATGTGCGTTTGTCATACAGAACAACAGTAATGAGACGAAATTGCACAGGTGCCCGTGCAAACATTGTTTGTTGCAAAAGCGGAGGCTAACAGTTAATAAGATGTTTACGCACTTGAGGAAGAATGGTATGATGCATGATTACACTACATGGACATATCACGGTGAGACTGCAACCATTTCTTCATTGTATGAGCAGAGGCAATAATACCTTCAGCAGATAGCCTCTTGTACTGGTAATGTGGGTTCTGATAATGTGGTAAACCCTAGTATGGACATTTTGTATGATGCTTTTCAATTTCTTGATAGATTTTTTGAGACAGAGAATGTTGATGGTTTAAATGATGGAAATGATGTCGATGATTTAGACCATATTGCCAGAGATGCTTATGAGAAGTATAACAGGCTTTTATTAGAAGCCCAGACCCTGTTGTATGATGGTAGTGATGAGACTGTTTTAACTACCGTCTTTCAAGCAATTAAGATAAAAATCCATAACAGATGGTCAGCTTCCTCTTGGAAACAAGTACCTTGATTCATACCGAGCTGTAAGAAAGATCCTAAAAAACATGGGTCTGGGTTATGAGATCATCCATGCATGCGAGCATGGTTGTGCGTTGTTTTACAAAGAAAATACAGATATGGACAATTGTCCCAAATGCAAGGAGTCAAGATGGATAGATTCTGAACATGGTACATGAGTTTCTGTAAGAAAGGTTCGTTACTTCCCTTTAACACCCAGGTTGCAACGCCTATTTATGTCGCCTCATACAACGAAGGAAATACGGTGGCACGGGGAAAGAGTTTTAGATCCAGATTTTCTTAAACACCCAGCAAATGGGGAAGCATAGAAGGAGTTTGATAAGGACTTTCCAGAATTTACCAACGACATTAGAAATGTGCGCCTCGGACTAGCTACAGATGGGTTCAATCCTTACGGTGCAACCGGTCTTTCTCACAACATTTGGCCTATTGTGGCGATGCCTTACAATTTGCCTCCTTCAATATGTATGAAAAAGGAGTTTAACATACTTGTTATGTTAATATCCAGTCCAAAGTCTCCAGGAAAGTGTTTGAATGTGTTTATGAGACCATTGATCGATGAGCTAAAGATGTTGTGGAGTACTAGAGTTCGGACTTATGACCAACATGAGCAAAAGTCATTCATAATGAGAGCAGCAGTGATGTAGACCATTAGCGACTTTCCCAGATTAGGGATGTTGGGTGGCATGCAGACAAAAGGCTACAAAGCATGTCCCCTTTGTTTGGAAGATGTTGATTCAAACAACTTGATAGGGAGAATGGCAGACCATGGTCACCGCAGATGGCTACCCTAGACGCATCCGTGGCGTCGAGCAGCAGATAAGTTTAATGGGAAAATTAAGTTAAGAGAAGCACCACTCTCTTGGTCTGGAGATGAGATTTATAGTAGTATCCTCTCTCATGACTACCCTGTTCAGAGTTTGTATTCCAAGTTCAAGCCTAGAGCAACTAGAGAGAAACTATGTTGAACTCATGTCAGTATATTTTGGGAGCTGCCGTACTGGAGCACATCGAGAATAAGGTGTACCTTAGATGTCATGCATATTGAGAAGAATGTGTACGACAACATCAGTGGAACCATTTTCGGTCTAGAAGGAAAGACCAAGGACGATCCAAAATCTCGTGAAAGCCTGGAACAACTAGGGATACGGAAGAAGCTGTGGAAGAAATTCAAACACGGGTCAAGTAAAATAAGAGAAAAAGTATCTCAAGCACCGTATACCGTTCTCCCTGAGGCAAAGAGCGAAATTTTCGAATGGATTAAAAATGCTCAGTATCCTTATGGTTATGCAGGAAGTTTGAAGAGTAAGGTCAACGTGGATGATAAAAAGTTTTATGGATTGAAGACGCATGATTGCCATGTGCTACTCCAACGTCTTCTTCCAGTGGTTATCCATCCATATTTGCCAACTAGTGTCGTTGAGCCGTTAATAGCGCTGTCAAGATGGTTTCAGAAATTATGTGTTAGAGAGTTGAAGAAAGAGGACGTCCGCCAAATGAAGCTAGAAATTGTTATGATTCTTTGTAAATTGGAAATAATCTTTCCTCCCGCTTTCTTCACTATCATGGTTCATCTCATGATTCACCTTCCCAAACAAGTTCTGATTACCGGCCCAGTACATTTTACCTGGATGTTTCCCATGGAAAGGTGCTGTTGCGTTATTTTTGTCATTTTATCTACATGATCATTTAACCGGCCCAGTACTAACTATAATATTTTACAGGCAACTCGGGGACTATAAAAAGACTGTTAGAAACACACGTTTTCCAGAGGGATGTATTGCTGAGCAATACATTGCACATGAGTGTGTGACATACTTCAGTTTTTATCTTGGTGAAGCTACAGGAGATGCAAACGCACCAATGAACCTCCATTTAATATCTCTGTTGTTTCTGAACTGGTGAAGCCCGAAGGTTACGTAGCAAATGCTCGCTTAACTAGGCAACAATTGTATGAGGCTCACTAGAATGTGATTGAGCACTGTACAGAAGCGGCTCACTTCATTGAGGTTCATCAAGTGCAATGGATTCAAACCTATCGAAATTTGAATGATGAACAACATATTGAGAGCTTTCTTCCATACTTTGCAGATTGGGTATACAATCACTATATTGGCATAAATATATATATATAGTTGCACATTTATATTACATTGCACTAATGGTTTATATTAATATTTCAGATCATTAAGCTACACCAAGAAGGAAGTCACTTTTATACGCCTGAACTCCACATTTTGGCATGCCGCCCTCAAGCACACAATATTTATTCACAATGTTATGTGAACGGAGTTAATTTTATCACGTGGCAGTGAGACCAAAAATTCAAGACTCAAAATAGTGGTGTAATGGTAGAGGCGGTAGGCATCACATACTACGGAATTCTTGAAGTAGTTGTAGAACTAGTATATGCAGAAGGCATGCGGGTTGTTTTGTTCAAGTGTAAATGGTATAATACTGACCCTACCGTTTCTGGTAGCGTAAAGTCAGATCACGGTCTTTTATCAGTAGACACATCTACCAGTTGGTATGAGGATTCACCATTTATTCTTACCGCCACGGCAAGACAAGTGTTTTATCTAGATGACCCAAAGGCTGGTAAACCTTGGAAAGTCGTTAATGTGATGTCACACAGAGGTACGTACAGTGCTAGCACACTTGTAAGAGTGTATGCACCGGTAGCTCACCATCACTTCAATTGGGCTACTATTGTACTGGATTGATGGAGAAGTGGAATGCAGCGGGAAAAAGAGAAGGAAGAAAAGCACGTGGGGCCCGCAAGAGAAGCAGCAAGAATCAAAGAGGCAATATGTGATTGAGGGAGAACATGTGGGACCTACGCACGTGGGAGCAGCCAGCAGCATCATTTTTTTTATTCTGGCGCGTGCAATACACGCGCTTATGAAAAAAAAAAAGGGGTGGCCGACTTTTCAAAACCGTTGGCCAGTCACTGGCTGCCACGTGGCCAGTGCTGTCCAACGGCTCTTTTCAATTCTGAACGGTCATTTTTTTGTTTTTTACTTATTTTTATACCTCCTTTTTTTCACTATAAATACCCAAACTCTATTCTTCACAATTTACACCACTTCTCATACACTTCTCCTCAATCTTCTCTCATCTCTTTCCCTCTCCCTTCAATAATTTTTTTTCAATGTTCTTAGAAAATGAGTACATGGCTTCCTTCCGAAGACTTGCAACTATGTGTTTCTTCGGTACGACAATCCACTTGCAACATCACCGGCCGATATCAATGCAAAGACAATTTGTGGAAGAAAGTCTGTTTCTGCACAAAACCCGTAGGCCTGGTAGAATCTAGATGTGGTCTCCTCCTGCTTAACCTGCTCACTAAGGGGAATACCGGGCGGGCCGGTCTTCTCCTCTCCGATGCCTAAGTTAGTACGGTTGGGATGAATAGATAACTTAAAGCACGTATGATAAGCAGTTGGAGAGATCAGTTACCTATTAAAGAGGGTAGTTGAGGCCCTTATATAGGTGGCCGGGCGTGAGGTCTGGTCTCACTCTTTGATGTGGGACTGGCTTCCTTCTGTTCGCACATAAAAGGGCAGCTCTGGTGACCTCTTTTGCAGGCTGGCGCCCCCGGTCCCCGGGCCCCTGGTCACAAGGTAGACTGCTGGACCTCGGGTCCGGGTGCTAGTGATCCTGCTCCGGGCCTCAGGCCGGCCCCGGATGCGGGTCTGCGGGCTTATGTAGCCCTTCTGTGGCTACTGTCAACAAAGTCTATGACGATTATGCCAAGAATTGGTGCGGCAATCCCGACGATATTTCACAACAACCTCGTTCCAAAGTTGCGCTCGAATCACATTTTCCACGCTTGAAGAAAATGCTTAAGAAGTGGCATACATGTGTCGCAAAAGCAAGAACTCGCGCGGCTAGCGGGATGAATTTGGTTGATGAGGTATGTGTAATCGATTTTTCATGTACGATTTTGTCATGGACTTAATATTTCGATTAATAAATTCTACATAATCGTTTTGTCATTTTTTTTTCTTAATTATTTGTTTGTTTATATTTAATTTACATATAGGTCTAAATTTAATTATTATTTTTTGTTTTAGGAAACTCAAGCTCAATCATTATATTACAAAGATTTTAAAAAAGAATTTACGAAGAAAGATTGTTATGAAGCGATCAAAGATCATCCTCATTTTGTGACGGTTGAGAGTAGTACTCTTTCTCCGTACACTACCAGATCGGATAGAATAGCCGACGAAAATTTTTTCGTCGACTATGACAAAATTTCGTCGGCTATACCCTCTGCCGACGAAATTTTCGTCGGCTATAATTCGTCGAAAAAACGTCGTCGGTAATACCAATGGCCGACAAAAATAACGAAATCGTCGGCTATATGCGAGTATGGCCGACGACTTTACCGACGAAACATCATTTCGTCGACCAAACCTTGGCAAAATATCCGACGAAATTCGTCGGGTATTTTCGAGTATGGCCAACGATATCGTATACTATAGGCGATGAAATTCGTCGGCTATTTGTTCTGAAGTATAGCCGACGATTCCAGCATATTTCATCGGTTATTTCGTCGAAATATATTAATATTTTAATATGTATTAATTAGTTATAGCCGACGAAATAATGCCAAAATCGTCGGCTATTCTTACATTTGGTGAAAAAAAAATTAAATTATTTTCTAAATTACCATTCTAAGCAACCTGCAAATCACAAAAACAGTCCATGCATTTGCACCAACAAGAAACACGTCTAAATGACTTATTATTTAATTCGTTCCAATATACATAAAATATAACCCTAATCATCACCTAAACCACTAAAGTCCACCACGTCATCCCCAGCATCCTGCTCTCCATCATGCTCGTCATCCTGCTGACCGAACTCGGGAGGTTGAGGCATTGGAGGTTCAAGTAACGGCTGAAACGGGGGCGGGGGTTCAAGGTTTTCTTGTTGTGCGGCGAACATATCATACCACCAGTTTTGTTGGCTGGTGTAGTTGTGTCGCCGAATTCTCTCGCACTCAGCATGCCAACTGGACAGATCTAAATAATACTGCTGTGTTCTGCGGTGTTGCTCCTGTGATCTGCGTTGTTCCTCCTGTGATCTCTGGAACTCGGCCGCCAACCTTGCATTTTCTTCTGCCAATCTCCGCACTTCCCCCCTCACCTGTTGGCTCTCCCCGCCTCCCTTCTTTTGACCTCCCTTAGTGGTCTTCAGGAGCCCTAGTCCAGAACTTCCCAAACCCCGGCAGTAGTAGTTGTTTGAGCGGTTTGGGAAGGCTGCGTCGAACATCCTCGCTGCCGTTTGGACATTGGACCGGTCGACCTGGCGCAGGGCTTCTTCCAGATCTGCCTCTGAAATGTTCGGTTGTGTCTCCCGAACTACTTGCTAGAACACCTCTTCTTCGGCCCGGTTCACCCTCTCCTAATTGGACGGGAAAAAAAAAATTAATATTCTAACAAATATATAATTAAGTAAAATTAATAATTAAAATTTTAAAATCGTAATGAACGACTTACGAGCTGTTCTGTCGCTTGTGGATAAGCGTTCTTGAACGTCTCCACGTACGAGTTGCTATCAGGATGATCTCTAAGCGCCTCCTCCTGATATTGTGCAAACGGCCTAGAACCACCATGATGGAGGGTTGTGTTACGGCGGCGGTTCACAGAGTTTACCCGAGACCGTTCCTTCAAACAAATAATAAAATATTAAAAAAATGCCTAAAAAAATATTAGTGTAATAATTATAAAATAATTAAACTAATAATTAAAATTTTAACAAAATAAACATTTATAGTTAAGTTTAGTATTTACCTGCATAAGTGGGTTGTTGAAGTCTACTGTCTTCAACCAACGCCACTCGTACTCCCTGAACATGAACTCTCTGGGAGTACCCATACGACCACGGTTGTCGTATTCGTTAAAGTGGGAACAGAGCTCGTTCTTCCACTCTTTGAACCTACGGAAAAAACAAAAGTGCATTTGAAATATTATTAATATCATAAAATATTTCAAATTATAAGATGAAGAATTCCCAACGTACCTCGAGTTCTGCACGGAGTCCGCCCAATCCCGCTTGTGTTCGGCAATCTCGAAGAATGTCTGAAAGATAATATTTTATTAGTTTTACAATTGTAACAATACCGAAAATTATTAAATATTACAATAAATAAATTAAATTTTTTAAATTATTCACCGACGTGGCGTTGTTCACCTCCCTCTTTATCTCTTCGGGCACATCAGCCCACCGTGTCCACAACATAGGGACTCTGTCCCTAATCAGTGCCCCCACGCAACCCAAGTAGTCCCGTTTTTTTTTCCCCTGAACCTCCTGATTAGGAGGTTCGTTGATCTGGATCCTCCCCCTCAGATCAACAGTTCTCCTGAGCGTGTCAAAACATATGACACCTCTCGTATTGCTCGTTGAACTGCTAGCGGCTGTCCATATCACATAAACGACGATTGGTTAATAAAATTAAATATTAGTGCGTTAATTTTAATAAAACATTTAATTAATAAAATCGAATGTTACCTGAACTCGATGACCCGTCTGTCGACTTTCCTTTTCTCCTCCCCGAAATCAGGAGGTCAGGGTTCTCAAATGGCTGCTGCTGGTATGCCTCCGCAGCACTCACGTACTGAGGCATATCAGGCCATATGGGCACACCACGATAGTCGACCTCCGGTATCGCAGGAATGTTGTACGGGAGGTAGAACTGATTTGGAAGAGTAGGACCCTCAGTCGAGTCAGCAGCAGACGTCGTCGGACTCGTCATCGGCTCCCGATGAACCTCAGGCATAAGAACCTGAGGAACGTCTGCAGCTATCTCGTCCTGAAATAGCTGCCGACTGAACCTCGGAGCATCTGGCCCGACAGGCGGAAGTGAACTGCTCTACGGCCGCCCCGCCTGGAGAAGGGTCTGGTGCCGAGAACT